>WEKX01001536.1:0-27282 GCA_013390025.1 Pitta sordida
CTCAGAATAGAAAAATGAAAGTTGTAAAGTAAACATGTACAGCTAGTTCTTAAATATTCACAAGGTGGGAGGGGAAATCTCCAGTGTTCTGGAAGTGCTTTCTGCTACATTCCCTTTTCCTAGTTTTTGTGTCCATATACCCCCTTTTCACGCAACTGTGATGCTTGATCTTTTTGCCTTTGCAGTAGTTCTAATTCACACCTCTTTCATTTGTTCTTGGCCAAAAAAAGCTCCTTGCAAGCATTTCTCAGGTATTAATTCTGTCAGCGTTTTCCTGCATACCAGACACCGCTCTGGCTTCATAGCTATTTTAGGANTTCATAGCTATTTTAGGATGGGTTTAAAAATTGCCTAATCTCACGGATTTTCTTGAAATCCTACGGTGTTTTTTAAACACAGCTGTGACACCTATGCTTCTTGACGAGAATGTTGTCCAGTATTGTCCATTGTCCTGCATAGCTTTGAGGTCAGACACCTTGTGACTTTATCATTTTTTATGGGATATTTTAAACTTGAAAATAGACTTTGATGCATTTCTAATGAGTTGGAAAGCATTTGGAGTTCTGTTTCAGGACGAAGTACTCTTCAGAATTGTTCTGCTTACTCAAGCATCTTAATTTTGGCTTGGCTCAGTGTGCTTTTAGGGAATTTGTTGTTACTGGAGCAGGGTTAGCTGCTGTGAAGTACTTGCCACTAGGACTTTTAGCCACAAATAACTAAAATACTCTTCCAGGGAACAATAAAAAATCACTTTGTATCAGTGTGGGAAATGCTCATTAAATCAGTCCCTATCTCCTCCTCTTTACAAGAAGAGATTTGTTACAGATGGCATAAAAGAATGTAACCTCCAGAGTCTAGTTATAAAGCACAATGCTACTGTAAAAGTACTAATATAAAACCAGATTGTGGTTACTGAAGTTAGCTGTCTAGGGACATCTTGAAATATTTTGTTTTCAAGTGCAAATGTGTGATAAAAAGGAGTAGTATGGTTGAGCTGTGTGTGGGTTTTACTGGCCAGTAATGCAAAGTCACTCAGTCTGTGCACCGTCCTAATGGGCACCGAGATCAATGAGGGTGTATGAGATGCTAAGGTTCTTGGCAGCTTGAGATACCATCTTCTCCTAAATTGTTTTAACTTACTTTATTCATTATGATAAGAAAACTGCCTTAAATCATCCTATTAAATGGCTATCAGACATACAATGTATGTACCACTGATAAAGGGGCCTGTTCATCTCATTCATGAGGGAGCTTGTCGTTCACAACCCAGAAGAAAGCATTTCTTGGATTTCTGCCTGGGGTTTTATCCCTACTCTGTTCTTGTATTTGATACGTATATTGCTTGTACATCTGTCCTTAGAACAGCAGAGTCTGCTGGCTTCTTAAAGAAGAAGAATATGATCTTGCCCTAAATGTCTTACAATGTTTTGTTCCTAATAGTGGGGAGTGACTTGTTAATACATGCTGATCACATTCTGGACTATTTTTCTAAAAGTTTTGCCTCATTTACAAGAAAAGGCACTTTCTGGAATTGTGACTGTGTAACAGCTGTATTTGTTATCTGTTTTGGCAATGACTTTGCACATTTTGTTTCCACAGAATACCCAAAGTTCGTGTTCTGGAGGATGAGGAAGGCACCAAAGAGATTGAGCTGTCTGACGACCCTTACGATTGTATTCGACTTAATGTAGATGAGGTGCCCTGTATTGTCACATTAAGCAAAGTAAGCCTGACAAATTTCTGACCCTCTTCCTAGAGGCTTCAGTTTCTGTTAATTTCATCTGCCATTTGTTCTTTCCCCAGAGATAAAACTTGTATTACAGAAATTGTCAGTGTCCACTATGTAGATATCTTTTGCCTTTGGCCTTTTAATTAAGAACTTTTACTGGATAAGGGGTGTTATTTGCACCTCTGACATATTGGTTTTTACTTGATGAATTCTTGAAATGCATCTTCTTACATTAAGAAGAGTTTTTTATTGTTTTGCATCTACGTCTTGCTTAACATCCAGAGCAGCAGATACTTCAGTATGTTAAAACAAGTGGCCATTGTTGTGAGGCGCAGAGGTTGTGTCATCTGCCTGGAGTTACATGATAAGTAACTGGGTACAGAACTCCACTTTCATGGGTGCAAAACTGTCCCTTTCCTTTCAAACAGGTTTTCCATATCTAGCACACAGCTAAGAGAATTTGGTCTTATGGATGCTGCATTTTCCATTGCAGGTGTTAGTCATTTGCTTAGTTCCCTGAAAGTTTGTTTGGCGTTTCTTTTAAGCAAGTTGCATGAGTAGTAGAGAGGCCAGTGCTGAAGTGAGGGAGGGCTCACCTGAGTCTTGGAATGTGTAATTTTCACCTAAAGGGGAGAAAAGTCCGTACTTGGAGTTGGGGGGAAAAGGGGAATATGAAGTGTCATATGGATGAAAGGATGGTAGAGAGGATAACAGTATGAAATAGTATTGTATACATACACACAATTTGAGATCAGAGGCTGTTTAAATCCTGAATCATCAAGTCAGTCTCAGACCACTTCCGAAGGCTGCATGATATTACGATGGAGACTGTAGATAACTAACAGTTTAACTCTTAGTGGAAGAGCTCAGAAAACTGGGAACTAATACATCATTTTGTCACTAAACTGACAGATTGGATACAGGCATGTGGTGGACGCTACCCTTCAGGAAGAAGCCTGTTCTTTGGCAAGTCTGCTTATTTCTGTGACAAGTAAAGGTGCCCTCACTTCTATGAAGAAAGTGGGGAAAGGTAGCCTGGATCCTGAGAGTATTTTTGAAATGATGGAGGTAAGGAGTGTTGAGCAGTTGACTGTGTTGAATGATACTGGATGAACTGGAACTTGGGTGAATGGAAAGCTGCTGTAAGAACTTCTACAGCAGAGATCTTGGTGCTTTAATTAGGTGCACAATTGACTTTGTAAAGGTCACAGACAGTTTCTTTGAAACAAATTCTAATGTGAATGGATGCTATCTAAAACTTTCAGATGCCTGAAATGTATGGTACTCACATTTGCTTCAGGCAAGTACTTCAGACCTGTAAGGAAGTAAAGCTTAAGTTGATAAACTTAAGACTTTTTTTAAAGAACATGTTCTGTTTTATATCATTTCTCTTAAAAATGAAAGAGCAAAACTTCTAACATAGTAAAGTCCCTATAATAGTAGAGATGGTGTTTTGAATTGCTAGTGCATGGTGTTCTGTTCTAGAACAACTCATTTGTTTTATAAGCCTACTGCTCTCATTTTGTTATTGGTTTTCTTTGCTACTTTATTGGGTTTCTGATCTGCCCCTACTTCAAAAAAATGCTATTATCTGGATATTGTCCACATCCATGTAAGAGTACCATTTTAAACCTTTCTTCATGCTCTTCTTAAATCTGTTCTCCCATGTAAATCCTTAAGTTTGGCTTTGAGCATGAGGCATAAATGGGTTTTGAACTTGGAAGTCGGAATGAAAATTAGATATTTCAAGATGACTCTGTTTCCTAGAGATACAGGACTAGTTTCAACATGACTGTAGTGAGGAATGGAGAAGTTGGAGCCAGGTTTTACAGCAGCTGGTCTCAAGTGGGAATTACTGAGTATGCATGGCACTTGATTGTGTCATGATGTCAGTACAGTGTGCTAATCTTGGTGGTACCAGTGAGTTTTTTGTTTGTGTTCAGAGATGTCACTTATCCCCCTTATCTAGGTAGAGAGGTGTTATCTCTAACCTAGCATCCTAAAGAAATTTGACTTCCAGTGGACACTGAACGTGTCTTCCTTGATGGATTTTGTGTCCAATGCTAACTAAATGTCGTAGAAAACTTGATGGTTTGTGTCTAGGGCTGTTAAAGAGATCAGTGCTTAATTCAGATACAGGTTCATGGAGAAGCTGGCCTCTGTGCAAGTTACCCTGCACTAAGCTTTGATCAGAGCCTCTGTTTTGACCATCTATTTCATTACACATTAATCCCTAAATGGGAAGTGAACTTCTGCAGTTCCATTGTATAGCCTACTCCCAAAGGCTGTGCTTGAGGTTACGTAATGCTCTTCTAAACACTGGTCAGAGATACATATGGAAGGTAACCATGGGAAATCTTCAAACTATCCTGTTCTCTGAAGAGTGTTAACAAACTTGTCCCTGCTGCTTGGTGCAAGGAATTAAAAGCTGATCACTTGTGCCATCTCTCACTTGCTTTGGAAGAAGTCTTCCCTCCTGGATGTTGAGCAGTGTGAAGGAGTGATAGAAAGTTGATCAAAAAAAGCCCAAGGTGTTTTCTGGAAGGTCAGAGTTTATCTGTTTAAGGCCCTGCCTTAAACTCAACAGCCTGATTAGGATACCAAGAAAAACAAAAAGGCCTGGGAGTGTCCAGTGGAGAAGCTGCATAACCCATGTTTGGCACCTCCATTCCCTCATGGCTGCAGGTGAGAGAGTGTTCAGCTTTCCCTGCCTTGTAGAGAAGAAACATTCTCGGACATATCTCTTAGGAAGTGAATTTTGTGGGAAAATTTTGGGAAGCTGCCAGCATTAGGCATTTTTTTCCCCCTGAGTTATGATCTGATCCATTAGAGAAGCAGTCAAGATTAAGGAAGCGACAGTCTTGTGTGAATACCAAAGTTCTGCACAGTTCCCATTCATTTGACCTGGTGCTACATTTGAGGAGTAGAACACAGAAAGTGTTTGAAGTCAGGACTCTGAAGTGCCACAGCAATCTTTTTCCCAGGGCAGAGCTGTAGCAGTTCTTTTGTGTGCCCCCCCCCACCGTTATTTAGCATGACTCATTCTGTCTAGGATTGACAGCTACAACAAAGATCTTCCCAAGTTTCCTTTGGTACTATGGGCCATATTCTCTCACCTGATTCTTCAGTTAGGAAGGTACCTTATTTTAAGGTTTGTGCACCCATGGTTTTATTGTTGTCACCAACAGGTGAAAGAGCTTTGTGTCAGCTGTGTGGCAGGCCTAGGTTTCATTGCGTAGACAGGAACTAATAAACTCAGTTTAATATAATCTGCCTTTGGCTCTTTAGAGATGGGTGGGCTCTCTTCATTGCTATTTGGAGTCCATATGTCAGATCATTAGAGAAAGCCTGGGAAAGCTCTAATGGGCCCCACTGCATTAAGATTTTTACGTCAGCATTACCCAATGTTTCCTTGTCCTGTAGCTTCCACAGTACGATTGTGCATGTGGGAAAAGTAAAGGGTGGTATTGGAGCTAATCCTGGTGGGTTTGCACTGCCAGAGTTTATTTCTGTAAAGAAGACATTGTGTTAACTCCTTTAAGGTCCTTGGACAGTATAGAACTGCACATCATAGGAAGGATCTGCCCACAGACTGATTTGAAGATGCAGCCAGTGTGCATTTTGGGCTTCTCTGGCCATAGGACACGGTGTTGAGCTGGTCTAAATTCACTCTGATAATTCTGAGCACCTTCAGAAGAGTTTACTGAACTTTTTATTAGTAGACTGCTTTGCTGGTCAGGTGTCTTTTGTCCTCTGGCAGCTGACTGTGTATTACTTCATGCTGTGTGTGTTGGCTAATTTGAATATGTACTTGTGGCTGATATGAATTTAATTTGTATTCCTGGGTGATCCGGCAGTGCACAGATCTGGTATTAATGATCATGGAATGCTTCTCTGATGAATGAGAGCCCTGCTTTTGTGTGTGCATTTTTCCAAAACTTAATCAAATTTAAATGAAACTTCCACCACCATTATTTTTCTTAATTGGAAGCGTATTTTTATGATAACAGCTGGTGTATGTGAAGCATCAAAGGAAAAATATTTGTCAAAGGGAAGTGTTCTGTAAGAGTTGTCTTCCTTTTAATAAGTATATATCTCAGATTTGTTTGCTTTCTTTGTGTTGCAGACTGGACAAAGAGTAGGCAAGTCACTGCACATAGCCCTTCAGAAGATTTTGGATGAAGAAGAGAGTTTGGGGACCTCACGGCCAAAAGTTGGATTTCTAGGATGAGATTTTATAAAATGTTAAAAACTGTTTTTAATTGATTGTATATAAAAAAAGGTTTGGTGTCTGTTTTTTTCATTACAGTTACCTTTCTGGCTAAGAGGCTTTAAAATGTTACTAAGCATAAAGAAAGCTACAGTTAGATTCAAATAAGCAAGTTTTCCATAGGAGTAACTGTTGACACCTAGAAAGCACACCAGCAGCAATTGATGCAGTTGCCTGGGAGGTGCTTGAATCTGGTTTTAGAAGTGACTGTAGTACATTCTACTTACTTCTGTTTGCACGTGTTCCACCAGCTGCTGTGTTCTAGAATGCACATGGGGCTTGTCTTCCTGCAGCACAAGTGGGAACAGCACTAAGTGTAAGTCTTCCTTCAGATTATCTTACTACAGTCTTACCTTTATATTCGCGGGTGATTACAGGTCTCCCGCGGGTCCCACAAATTGTCCAATCTGTGAATTAGGTTCGCAGCAAAAAAATACCCATGAATACACAACCACCAATACCACAAACCCGGAAGCACAAATACATGTGTGCTGCTCATGCATCAACTGGGAAAAGCCCGCGAATCTGCAAAGACTGTTTGCGGGTTAGGAAACGGCCAATCAGTGAAGTTTCTGTATTCTTTAAATAAAAATGTTGCTGTAAGTACAACATGGTCCCAGGTTTACAATTCGTATTTTAAACCAAGATTTCTTTACTCACTAGAGCTCTACCTATCTCTTTTGCCAACAGGTACAATAGCAACCTTGCCACAGCTTCTCACAGTGGTTAAGGAGAGGAGGCATGGCTAGGGTCGAAGGGAAAATAAGCTGACTTAAGAGTTAGGCAATTCCCATGGAAAAGCGTAGTGTTTGTCAGTAATGATCCTTCACAGGGGAAGACAGAAGATGGCAGATAAGGCATGTTAACAAGCTGTATCATCAGGTGTCGAAAGCAGTGGATTCCCTCCCTACATCAGTTGGTTGACTGAGCCAAGAGTAAGAGCTATTTATTTGGCAGGTTACGAAGAGACAACAGATGGAAGAAATCAAAGGAAGAAGTTGATTTTTTAGAAATTGGTATTTCAGCTGCATGTGTTAGGAGGATCGTTTTGAACAAACATTATAGCACAAGTTACTGCAACAGTCCAGGAGTCACTGAGCTCTTACTCAAGCAACGTTTTCTGAATTTCCTGTTTTAATTTCATAATATCAGATGAAGAATGTTCTCTTGACTGTAACATGTTTGATAGGGAAAAGGGGAAGGCTTTTGCTGAAGGAGAGCTGTAGACAGAGGACAGAACATATTACCAATGATCATGATCACATTAAAATGTATGGAGTACTTAAGGTCCCCAAATCTCTTCACCTGACATCAGCTTTACAGTAGCTGTGATCCATTCTTTGCCATGCAGAGCTACTTGTTAAAGCATAGAAAGAAAAGTGAATGTAGAAAAAACATTTAAAGTACCTTAGACTTACCATAGGCACTTTTTGTTTGATCATGTGTTGTTTAATGTTTCAGAAAATAGTTAATCTATATAAGATTGCAAGTCCTGAACCTTAGCCATTCTCTGAGTAACAGTTGCCTGTTTTATTACAGATTTGTGGTTGGATACCAAAAGGCTGCCCCGAGTTACACTTTGGATGAATTTTGTGAAATGCTATTAATAGTTTATTTCTACATAACCTTCCATCTGAAGGATCTCCAAGTGTTTTACAAGTTACATCGTTTAAGATTCTTCTTGTCCCTCTCCAGATCCTTTTAGTTTTACATTTAATTTTATGAGAGCCCGAGGTGGTGATGGGAGAAACTATGTTTCAAGCATGTTAACTGATCCCTCTGTGGTGGTGAATACTAGTGCATTCCTTCTCCACTCCTTAATAAGGATGGTAAATATTTAGCCCTCTGGGATCCAGGATAATTCGTGCTCAAGATACCTAGAAAGCAAACTCTTGGTACCTGAGCATCTGCCTCTAATACTAGCCCATGGGAACCTGTGGAACAGCTGTGTATACAAAAAATGCTACCTTGGTCACAAAACATTTGGTGCCAAGCACTTTCTCAGAGCAACACTGTAAATTAACCCAGTGAAAGCATCTGCATGCCTCCCCTAAGCATGGGTGTCCTTCCCTGGGTCTTCTGTAGCTGGATCAGCAAGCAGAGAATGAATTGGAGGTCTCAAGGAGTCTTGTT
The DNA here is from genome assembly GCA_013390025.1 of Pitta sordida. Taxonomy (NCBI): domain Eukaryota; kingdom Metazoa; phylum Chordata; class Aves; order Passeriformes; family Pittidae; genus Pitta; species Pitta sordida. The sequence goes on from WEKX01001536.1 coordinate 8,133, forward strand.
CCTTCTATACTCCACTGCTTCCCATCTGCTGGCATGGAAAAGCAGTGGGGTAGAGTGTGACCCCAGCTCAGACTGGGTCTGCTTCAACCCTCCAGGATACAAATAATGAGCCTGGCCAGAAGTATTATAGAGCTGCTAGTTGGTCTCAACTGCCCCTGGAGGTTTACTGCTACCAGCTCATGTCCCAAATGGATAAACAAAGCTCTGACAGGGGTAAAAGGTCCTGCAGCTTTCCCAGTTGATACAATATCTGCCAAAAAAATCTTTGAGACTGGTTCTCAGGCATGCTAAGGGCTATGCTGCCTGTTTCTATTTTCTTAGCTCCCTTTAACCCCTCCCTTCTATTCCAAACAAAAATAGCAAATTTTTAATATAGACTTCAACTGAGAATGCTCCTGTTCCCCTCTGGGCTGGTGGAAAGTTCCATGTGTTGCTGTGCAGATACTGCCACGTTTTCATTGACTTGAGTCCAGTAGAACTAAGAGGAAACATCTGTGGAGAGGGATAGCTCTCTGTTTGTCCCAGAAATTAATTGCTTCTGCTGGGAGTGTCGAGAGGCTGAAAGCTGTGTACTAGAGATGAGGAGTCTAGCAGCTCCTGCTAGGCGTCTACTCGTGTTGCCTAAGAGGCACACACTTCAAAGATACCTGTTTCACAGGGACAGCCCCCTTGGAGCAGGAGAGGGCTAGGCTGTAGGTCAGTGGAGCTGGCAGATTTACCAAGCCCAGGAATCCCATCAGCCAACATTTCACAACTACAGCTTAACATTGCAGTTCTGTAGTTCAGGGAGGAGAGTGGAGGTTGTTCTGCCCTGTGGTCAGGGGTGGAGGCAATGGGGAGGAGCAGGGCTGTGCCACCTGCACTAAGGCTTTATATGAAACCTTGCTTCAGCACAGCCTGCTGTAAAGACAAGCTGGTGTGAGCCGGAGCTTCCTCACAGCTCCTGTGAGACTGGAGTGCACAAATCTCTCTTTGAGGGACTTGGCCTCTGATTTAACATAGATAACGGGGTGTTTCTGCATTTTCTTTGTAAATACGGATTAAGTGAGATTTATCCACTTCTATCCACAGCTAGGGCTGTCTCCAGCTTTTCTTTTGAACTTCAGCAGGTGCTACTGCCCTTCTCTGCAGCAGGGTGTTCTCCAGCCCTGTGGTAAGCAGCCACTGAGACCTCAGAAAGTGGAAGAAGTGAAGTTATGACTGATGAGACCTGAGTGTTCCAGTCCTTACCCTAGAGCCTCCTTTCCTGTAACATACTTGAGCAAAATGCAAGAGCAGGTCTGCAAATGGTGCTGAATCTCTCTAGCTAGCAGCCCTGTCTTATTTCTCCCTGCTCCCCAAATCCCTTGTCTCCTAGCGTGCTCTTGCCTGCTTGCACTCCCTTCTCCTTGTTGAAGTCCCAGTGACAGTGCTTGGCCACAGCAGGGCACTTTGGTATGTGTCTCCCTGCAGAGAAACTGCAGTGCTTTGGTTTTCCCTTGAATCAGCTGCATTTCCACCTATCCAACAGCAAAGACATTTTTGCTGTTCCTGCAAAACAACATTGGGATCGCAAACATGCTATTAATGACTCCCTAGTGATGGTTCAACCTCAATTTCATTGACTGGAACACTTCTTAATAAAGCTATGGTTATCTTATGAGCTCTGTGAACATCTCTGTTGCTATCCTGTTCTCAAGATTTGGGTAAGATGAGCAGCACGGGTAAACCTGTGTTTTCATGTCACACCGTTTACTGGTGAGATTTGATCTCCCTGATTTAGTTGCTGCAGCCCTTTAGCTTGTACCTTTGGAGGGGTAAGAGGAAATGAAATCTCAGACCCTTTCTGATGTGCAGAGGCCCTTCTCTACTCAGGCAGCATGGTGGGGTCTGCAGCCAAGCCAGTTCTGTTCAGGCATTGGAGGTACTTGGAGGAGCTCTTTCACTGTGTGTTTTCACTGTGTTTTGGCGAATGGTAAGTTTTGGTATTTCCACAGGTGGAAACCTATAGGTTGAAAAGTCATGATTTAAGACCTATCTCTCTTATTTCCCCCCAGAGAGAGAACAACTTTAATCTGATGAGGCTTTTCAAGGTCATGGATTGCTTTCTTCCTGCTATCTGATCATGCAAACTTTTCCCCAGAAAACTAAGGGAAATCATGAGGTTGACATTGAAATTTTCTTGCAATCCCTAATTCAGCACCCACAGTCATACAAAAGCAAACCAGCTGCTCAAAGGTGGGAACAATATGCAACAAGAGCATAAGCGTACAGAATTGCCATCCCCTTGCCAGTTCTAAAATACTGACTTTCATTTCAGTGGTGACTTCACTTGAACTGATGCTGTGACAGGCAGTTTTGTGCAACCTGCTCAGCAAATTCAGAGTTTCTCCAGGGTTTTGTTGTTAGACTTAGACATTGACTGTGATTTTACTTTGACTTTTTGGACTGAGACTTGGATGATGGGCAGAAACACAAAGCTGTTAAGACAGCCGGATCTACCCCAACCCACAGGTGCTGCATGCTCCAAACAGAAGGGAACACAAGGTCTTTGGTGCAGCTCCTTTGAAAACAGGAGAACTGCTGATAGTACTCGAGTTCAAATTCTCCACATTTAGGTTTGGTTTAAGGCCTGAGGATCTACTGTAGCGTGGATCCTTCTGTCCTGTGAACCTTGGTGAATGTAGGGGAGGGATGCTTGCCACAGGATGTGATGGGAAGGTTCCCTCCCTCCTTAGTCTGAAAGCCAGTTTCCTAAAGTTGATGCTGGGGATAACATTTTGGCAAAGTGCTGACTCCTTGGTTTTCCCTATCATTGTCCTTATGAAAACCACCCTTTCCTGAACTATTGCATTTCTTCTCGATTGGTCTCAAAAACAATGATCCGTAGATTTATTTGGCTCTTTCCATTTTAACCTGTTTGGATGTTTGTGTTGGTGGAAGTGAGGAGCAATGCCAACAGGAGTTCAGGCAGCGGCTAATTAATATCAGAGATTTTCTTCTGTGAGCCCCATTTCCTCGCAGCATGTTTTTTAAGTCCACTGCTGTTTCTCTCCTTTTCCTCTCTCTGAGGTTGCTGTGGTGCCACTGAGACACAGATCCCACCCCTGCAGAGCACATTAGGTCAGGGGAGCAGAGGTATGAAGCCCGGTGTGCTGCATAGGTCAAGCCACCAAGCTGCACAGTCCCACATGTAAAGATGCTTTGGGTGTCCCTTTTGCTCTCCTGCTGTCACTGCTGGCAGGAGCATTCCCAGAGGAAGGGGAGCTGCAGACTAAGAGGGAGCATCATTCAGCATTGTGGTAGTCTGCCTTTGAACTGGTAACTTAGCCTTGAAAGGCCAGGTTTGGTAATTGCTGATCTTGATAATAACCGTGTGAATACTCTTAGCCAGTCCACCCTTGCACTTTCCAGCCAATATGCGGCGGCGCTGCCTCATTTCTTGGCTTGGCAATACCTGCTCTTTTCCTAGGAGCCGAAGCAAAATAGCCTCTGATCTCGCTGCCCATTTCCTTGCCTTGCCTAGCTGGGCACGAAATCACAGGTCTGCGTCGCTGCCGGCAGCATCCAGCTTCCTTTTGTGGGCTTATTCCAACCACTGTTTAGCTGACTGAAACCCTTCCAAATGCAGCATCGCAGCCTATGGGTTGGAAACACAGGCTTACTGGGTTTCTCAAAGCCACGTAAACTTTTCTGACTGCATCCCTGCGACCCTGGGATGGTTTCCATATGCATAGGTTCTTCTGGCCTCTTTTTTTCATCTCGAACTTCACAGTTACCTTGCAGCTAACAGGAGCTACACTTTCTGATCAGAAGACCAGGCTTGAAGCCAGAAGTAAACTGCTTTTACTGGGAAGTAAAATCCAGAATTATACAGATGTTAAAAAGTCATTAGCAAACTGGTTTTCTCGGCATAATTTTCATATTTTGCTGATGACTTCCAACTCTATTAGTTCGCCTTAATGAAAAGGATTACCTCTACTCACCTCCCACACCTCCCTTACATAAGAAACATGAATCATCGGGATCTCAAAAGCATAATGTCTGCCCAAAGAGCTAACAAAGGACCATTGATAGCCCCTTGTTTAAATACAACCGCAGCCTCTGGCATCAGCGGGAACCTGGGCAGGGGGTGGGCTGGGTGGGCTTTGAGGTGGCTGTTCCCTGTAGCATCCTGATTCTAGACCCACTGCAGCAACACTTCAGCTTGTTCACATCGCCTGGTTTGCGGGGTGGGGAGGGGGTTAGGGAGGGGGTATACAAGCTTTTATAATGTCAAGAATATTTTTTTTATTTCAGTCTACATAGGACAGAATTGGGGTGAAGGTCCCTGTAAATAGGTGTTAAAGCCAGAGGCAAGTGTTTTGAGTCTACGTATTTTCATTTTTCTCTTTTTAAAGAAAAATGATGGTGTCATCCAGCACAGGCCCTGCTGGCTGGCATGGAGAGAGGCCCCCTTGGTTGTGGACCTGCCCTTCGGGGGCTAGTGGAAAGCAATCCTGCCCTTCTTTTCAGCTGCGCAATGCTCCAGTGGGTCCCAGACACACAGAAATCTGTGGTTAGGGATCACTGTCAGACTCCACACTGGAGCCATCCGTTTCACATACAACAGCAAACGGAGCGTTTTTATTTTTTCCTCAGCCTGGCAGGACATGAATTAAAGCGGAAGCAGGCAAGCATATTTGGAGCCAAGGAAAACTGGGAAGTGCTGAGTTACTGAAAGTGCTTTCAGGTGTCCAGGGAAGGAAACGTGTGTGTATGTAAGTGTTAGGTGTCTTTGGGTTCTATCCCGTTTTGGGATAGTCCAGGCAGGAGAACAGTAAATCCCCAAAATATATATTTTCTGGCTTAAATTTGAATGGGAATGGGTGCATGTGGTAAAGGGCAGTGAAAATGAAATCCGTTCCTTCGTGGCTTCAAAAGCTTGGACTGCAAGGAAGTTTTTCTGTTCAGGTAGGACGTAAGGGCACGGTTTTCCTTATTCAGGAAAATTGTGAGACAGGGTAACAGCAGTGATGGCCAAACTAAATCAGTAGCGTCTCTTTTTCCAGCCACACTCCAGCTAATGTTTACCAGCTAATGCTCCTGTCCTACAACTCCAGTAGTTCACATTGTGCTGGGTGGCAGCTTGCCTTAAATTATCAGAAAAGTGTCAAGGTTAAATGGCTGAGATTCAGAGCACTTTGTTCTTCAAAGTCTTGTCCCCTCCCCCCCATTCCCTTCCCTCCTCCCCTTCTCCCCCACGACAGAGGTTGGGAATCACCATGAGGAGAGTGATTTACACTGGAACTGCCCAGAACTGGCAATTCGAGCCCAAGCCTGGAAGCCAGGCTCAGCTGCCGGTGCAAGCAAAAGGGATGGGCAAACACGAGATCAGGCCCTGCTGTCCCCCAGGGGACACCCCTCCAGCAGGTCCCACAGCCAAGGAGGGGTGTCACCAAGCTGCCCCTTGCATAGACAAGAGCAAAGCCTTATCCTACAACATAAATTTGGGAGCTGGACAAGAGCAAAGCCACGGTCACATGCACCACAGGGCTGCTGTGCACGGCAACTCCTTTTGAAGGGGGGGGACCACAAAGGTAGAATCAAAACCCACCGTATTGGAAGCTTCCCTCAAACTGTGACTGTCTAAGAGCAAAAAAGAAATCACCATTGGGAAGAAAGTAGCTGGCTGTCATGGGATGGCTCTGCCCAGAGTAGGCAGGGCTGCCCGGCACCTGCTTCCCATCCCTGCAGTGAGCAGGGAAATGGGTGTTCCTGCAGCAAGAGATCCTCCAGAAGGACCCCATGTAGAGATGGGAAGAGGTGGGCATGTGACAACAGTCTCATCTCTCATAGACAAACAATGATGGTTGGACAGACCTACCAAAGCCACAGCGGAACTGTTTTTTTTTTAAATACAAGAGCCATTCTACAATTTAAGCAAGGATTACTCCAGAAAAAAACCCAGAACCTCTGCCTCCCCACAGCTAGACTCCAGCCAGGGGGTTCATAGTAGCCCCTCACAGTGGAGTTAAACCAGAAATCTCCATGCCAGGCCCTGTGTCACAGCATGGCAGGGACTAGGGAATTCAGTCTCCCCATGCACTCCCCTCTGCCTCAGCTGGTGCTGGCAGCATCCCTTATGGACATCCCTTCTGAGGGGTGGCAAGGCAGGTGGCCCGTCTCAGCCACCCAAACGCTGATTCACATCTCATGTTGCCGTTGCCGTTCCTGACACGCAAGATCAAACTGTGGCATTTTGCTAAAAGCCACAGGAAATCGTTCCAGCTATACGCCCAGCCTTTACTCGTGTTTAACTTAGCAGACTTTCAGAACATTCATTCCCTTCTTTTTTTCCCTTTTAACAAAAACAAGCTGCCTGCTAAGAAATGCAACCCCTCTGGGAGGTTTTCAGCCTTGGCCGGAGCTGCCTGCGCACCCCCGCGGGGCCGGGAGGCTGCCGCTGGCCCGGCCTCAGCCGGCGGCTTTCTGGGACAGGCATTGCTGACTCCAGCCGGGGTGCGGGCGGCTGTCTGAGGGCACAGCGGAGCCGCTCCACCTCCGCTCGGCACCGGACGGCAGCGGCATGGCGCTCCGGGGAGCCTGCCTCCTCCTCTGCCTCCTCTCCCTCGCCCAAGTCTCCGGCCAGCAGAATGGCAAAGCCCGGCAGAAACCGGCGGCTTCCAAGAAAGGTAAAGGGCAGCGGCACCTCCCCTGCAAGGAAACCATGCAGGGCTTGGCGGGCAGCGGGGGGTGATGGGTGCTGTCAGTCCGATCGCTTGGGCATTTAATAGTGCTTTAATGAAACTTTTTAAAAGGCGTCTGAAAATCTAATGAAGTCTCTTTCCCCCCCTCCTCCCCCCCATGTGGGGTTGATTGTGTATCTCTTTTGTAAAATAATGAGGCTATTGAAATAGTTGGGGGGGTTCCTACTTCGAATAAATTTGTTGGGACAGCTTGGTCTCAATTTCGGAGCGCAATGCTTTTTCCATGTTCGCTCTAAGTTTCGTCCCAAACTTCTCCCCTACTAAAATCTCCCTTTCTGTAACTCTCCACCCCTTCTCATTCATTTTTCAGAGGCAAGTAAGTGGCAGATGACAGACAGCTGATTTGGAGACATGAGTAAGCAGTAAATACATAGTCCATTAAATATCGAGGGGGTTCTTCATTCAAAAGCGCTGGCCTCGGGTGTATGTTACACTGTACACGAACTCTGACTACTCAGGCTTACCAGAGGGCAATGCACACAAAAAGATGCCTAAGTTTTACACACACACACACACACACGCACACGCACACACACACACATACACTGCGTTTTCTTCTCGGTTTTTGCTACTGTCCCATTCTTTCTCCCTGTGACTCAAGGCGCATTAACTACAAGAGAAGGCAGGTAAGGAAGCAGCATGTGAGGTTGCCTGCCTGATGCGTCTGACTGCATTCACTTGGGCTTGGGCCGCTTCTGGCAGGCGCTTTCCTGATTGGAACTAAGTGGGGAGGAAGGAAGGAGCAACCCTGGAATTCATTTGGCCAAGCTGCTCTATACGGTCACCCGGTTGGCTATTTTTGTCAGATCCCACCCTTGAGAAGTTTTCCCCTTTTCTCCTATTAAATCCTTCCATGATTTCACAACGGAGCTGCTTATTCCACATCTTATTTCACAGGACAGGGAATAAGAGAAAGCAGCACGTGACTGTTTTCTAGAGCAAAAAATACCCCTATAGCTTCATAGGGCACATATGTACATTGCACTCAATGGAGATATAAAGATATTTCTCAGAAAATTTCTATTTTAGAGATATGTCCTGGAGAAAGGAGAGACATTTCTCACAGAAATCCTATTTTTCTCTCTGTTACTGCAGCTGCTGTTTGTAATTGATTGATGATAAGGAGGTGGGAGAAAAATCACCTTTTTGACAGGAAGAACCGGCTCTGATTTAAAAACTTTTGAGGGGAGTGTCCTTAAAATCAAGGCATCTGGAACAGCTGGTGGCAGGTTTTACTCAGAATTTCGTGTCAATGAAGACATCAAGTTTTCTGTGGGCAGAAGTAAAAAACTCATCAACTTGGCATTTTTTTTGCCAGTGGCATCCAGCCCCACAATGGATCAGCTGCCCTGCCTTTACTGGAAACATCCAGCATTTCTTGATTAATATTTTTCAGATTTTTAGAAATTCCAGGGAGTGGGTAAAGGGAGGAAAACACTCAAAATCCCCTACGAGGCTTTTTTCCCTCCGGCTCCTGCCCACATCCAAGTCTGACTGCCCAGCCACCACAAGGGACTGTGCTCAGCCACTCCTGCTCTGAACAAAGGCAGGTTGGCCCAATCCCATCCTCACCCCAGATTTCTAGTACTCCCATCCTGGCTCATCCTTTTCACTTTGCCAGAGAGGGTCAGGCAGAGCAAACCACTGGAGGTTTGGGATGTTCATCTGAATTTATTTTTTGTAACCTATAAAGCCAAACCACACATTAGAAAAGAAAGCACTGACTCTAGCCAAGCATTTAATTTGTTTTTTTTTAGTTTTGTTTCTGTTTTGCTTTGGGTTGAGTTGTTTTGGTGTTTTTTGTTTGCTTGGTTTTGTTTGGGTCTTTTTCTGTAATTATTGCTTACATTTGGATTTTCTTCTTCAACATGAAGAAGCCAAACCACAGTATTTAAAAAATGCTGAGAGGACACATTCACTTTGCCTGCTGTTCAGCAAAGTCTCCCTGAGCCCTGATGTCCTGGGGGTCTGATGGGACTTGCCTTCCTCTGGCAGCTCTGGGGGTCTGACCCAAATAGATGTCCAGAAGCAGTAGACGATGGCACTCCTGCCTGGGAAGCAGTGACACTCTGTGGCTTGGGGGTGCCAACAACCCCTTCCCTTGGTCACAGCTCCTGTGGTGGGGTGCTGGGGCCATGGGAGGGAGCATCTTTGCATAGCTCTCACGGGTGTTTCTAATGTAACTGGAGCCAGAAATAAGAGTCCAGATGCTTAAATCAATGGATAGGGATAAATGTGTTCTCCACTCCTGATGCTGCCCAAAATCTCAGTGTAGTTTGGGTGCTCTTTCCTGAAAACGCTGTGAGCTAAGTAATTAAAATTAAGTACCGAGGAATTTATTTGTTATTCATCATATAATTAGAACAAGGAAAACCAGGTAAGAGTTCCCATTTGCAGCAGCATTAAATACATTTCTGGCCAGGCTTTCAAACCAATAGACGCACATCCTTCTGTGAGTGTCATTTTCATCTCGCCTCTGCCTACACTTAATCCTGCTGCCCACAGTTGGCTACACAAGAATCCACTCCAGCTCCCACGGGCAGCATTGGGATCCTGCACGCTGACTTCAGTCACAGCGAACCCAAACCATAAACAGACTTGATCCTGGGCTTGAGGAGGCGAGCCTGGAGGAAATGACAGGGCAGAGACAAAAACCTGCAGTAATAAAATAGGAAACTCAATGTTTGTTGGCATAGCCGTGGTACTCACTTTGCAGTTGAAGAGAAGTTAACCAGTCCTGGTTCTCCATGTGACATGCCAGTGAATGCACTGCTCTAGGAACATCTTGTGATCCAGTATTTGGAAATGAGGTACCAAAAAGGGACAGTGCAGTTAAGTAGTTATCAAGAAGATGTGTCACCTTTCGTGGCAGGGACCCTCTATGTGGAAGCCTACCAGCAGACATGGCTAGAATGCCATAAGGAGCAGTCCCAACATGACTCACCGGCAATGTCCCACCAGGGCCTTTGGATGTTACTTAAAATTTAAAACTGCTGCAAGACAGGCTTGCATTGAAAAATCCCCCAGGATTAGTTAGCTGTTTCCCACAAAGTGTTTTCGTCAAAGACAGGAAAATAATAACTACTGTTAAGTGAATCCATTAAAGTTAATTGAGCAATGAGTAAAGCAGCTTAATGCCCTTCTTGTGATGTGTCTGGCTTTTCATATTTGCGGCACCATGTAAGCTTTGGGCTGGTGATTTTGTTCTACATCTGAGCTGCTTCCCTACTTGCCTGGCTTGGTGCCTCAGCTCCCTAACTCCTTGACCCTCAAGGAACCCTGTCCTACTGCATTCTTGGGCAAACTGTCCCCTTCTCTTTTATTCCATGAGGGCTACTAGATGCTTACAACAGGCAAGGTAAAGCAACAGGAACAGCTGGCAAGGTGAATGTGAATGCCTCAATGTCCAGTCTCTCAAAACCTTCAGAGTGTATGGTCCTGTCCAGGAGAATGCAAGTACAGTAACCTCTTGAATATTGTGTGGGGTCAGTTCCAGAAAAATGCCACGATAAGTGAAATCTGGAAAGTAGCAGTAAATAGGGTAAATACAGTAAAGCCAGTAAAGACTTGGGGAAAAAAAGTGCAATGTGTTGAAGCCACAAATGCTGAACTGCGAAGTAGCGAGGGATTCATCATCATCATCATGGATAGGCTTCACGAACGAAGATATAGGAAGGGCTCTACCCACGCTGGCTACAAACACACTGATGACTGAAAAGGCCGATGCAGGATGGACAAGTCTGGGTGCAAAAGGCATAGCAGAAAGTCTCCTTAGGCGGTATTGATGGGGCACAGTTCTTTCTGCATTGTCTTTTCTCCTCAAAACTAATTCTATGTGAGCTTTCAAAGGACGCAGTGGCATTATAGATGGCGCGTCTCCATGTCTCCCGATTTGAGGAGAGAGACCAAATATGGCCAAGACCGAGGTGTTGTTTCAGGGAGTCTTTGTATCTCCTCTTTGGGGCTCCTCTGTTGCGGCAGCCGGTGGCAAGTTCACCATAAAGCACAATCAGAGAGGCAACGATCCTCCATCCTGAAAATATGCTCTGCCCAGCGCAGTTGCATTTTTAATAGCATGGCCTCAATACAGGTGACCCCTGACAGTTCAAGGACAGCAACATTAGTCACGTAGTCAGTCCAGTGGATGTTTAGGATTGTATGGAGGCAGTGCTGATGGAAACATTTGAGAAGTCACAGGTGATGGCAGTAGATGACCCATGATTCAGACCCATATAAAAGAGTAGACAGCACAATGGCTCTATAAACCCTAATCTTTGTACTTTTCTTCAGGTGTTTGTTACACCAGACTCTTTTATGAAGTTTCCTGAAAGCTCTGTATGCCTTTGCTAACCTGTTGTCTATCTCTTTGTCAATCTTACCATCCAAGGAAATGATGCTTCCTAGATACAGTCGCTCTCTTGCATTTCGTGCCCCCCATATTGCGACTTCACATCTTAGTGGCATGATTTTTTAGTGATTAAGGAGGTCTCTTTTCACAGCTGCATATATATGACCTGGCACACATGAATATTCAGTTAGGCAGTCATGAATATGCAAATCAGCCCGCACAGCCACCGCAGTGGCTCGGCTACTATGCTTGTGCCGTTTCGGCCATGGCAGTGGCCCACCACTGCACCTGCCTCGTCCCGCTGGCAGCAGCCCCACCACAGCGCCCGCCCCATCCCGCCCGTGGCGACCCCGCCGCTAAGCCTGCCCCATCCTACCAGTGCCAGCCCTGCTGCGGCACCCGTCCCCTCCCGCCTGTGGCAGCCCCGCTGCTCCGCTCACCCCGNAGGTGACCCCTGACAGTTCAAGGACAGCAACATTAGTCACGTAGTCAGTCCAGTGGATGTTTAGGATTGTATGGAGGCAGTGCTGATGGAAACATTTGAGAAGTCACAGGTGATGGCAGTAGATGACCCATGATTCAGACCCATATAAAAGAGTAGACAGCACAATGGCTCTATAAACACTAATCTTTGTACTTTTCTTCAGGTGTTTGTTACACCAGACTCTTTTATGAAGTTTCCTGAAAGCTCTGTATGCCTTTGCTAACCTGTTGTCTATCTCTTTGTCAATCTTACCATCCAAGGAAATGATGCTTCCTAGATACAGTCGCTCTCTTGCATTTCGTGCCCCCCATATTGCGACTTCACATCTTAGTGGCATGATTTTTTAGTGATTAAGGAGGTCTCTTTTCACAGCTGCATATATATGACCTGGCACACATGAATATTCAGTTAGGCAGTCATGAATATGCAAATCAGCCCGCACAGCCACCGCAGTGGCTCGGCTACTATGCTTGTGCCGTTTCGGCCATGGCAGTGGCCAACCACTGCACCTGCCTCGTCCCGCTGGCAGCAGCCCCACCACAGCGCCTGCCCCATCCTGCCCGTGGCGACCCCGCCGCTAAGCCTGCCCCATCCTACCAGTGCCAGCCCTGCTGCGGCACCCGTCCCCTCCCGCCTGTGGCAGCCCCGCTGCTCCGCTCACCCCGTCCCGCCCGTGGCGGCTCCACTGCTTCCCCAGCCTCCCAGCATGGGCAGCCATAGCAACCGATACACAGCAACACAGTGCTGAAACAGCTCCGGGGAGCCCTCTGAGGGTGCGGGGCAAATTTGTGTATTAATGAGCTGGCATTCAATGTGGAAGTAGGGCTTCACGGAACCCAGTTAAGACCGCAGGTCCACGATATAGGAGGCCCGACTGTAGTTGAACTTCTGGACTGACCTAAGTACTTTCTGAGCCCTTCCCAATAACAAATGGCGTGAAGCAAGGCTGTGTTCTCGCACCAGCTCTATTTACAATCTTCTTCAACATGATGCTCCAAAGGGCCGTGGTAGATTGCAATGAGGATAATGATGTATTTACATCCAATACCATACTGACGGTAACTTTAACTTAAGACGATTGAAGGCCCACACTAGGACTATAAACTACCTTGTCTGTGAGCTGCTTTTTGCTGACACAGAAGCAGCTCTGCAGAGACTGCTGAGCTTTTTGGGCTGGAAGTCAGCTTGAAGTTCTTTACCAACCTGCACCCCAGGAACCTTACCATCACCCTCATATCACCACAAGTAAATCAGAACTTAGTGAGGGATTACTGTACTGGTTAATAGCTGGCTGGAGTTGTTGGAGAGGCCACACACATAGCAAGATGTAGCTGCAACCAACTCCCTGGCCAAAGAGGTGTCTTCTCACAGCAAGAGAATAGCTCTGGTTCGTTTTTGGGTACCTACACTGGAGATGCTAAAGGTAGAGATGAGGCAGAGGCAGCTGTCTGAAGAGTGGTGTGGTTGGTGGGCTGAGATTTGTGGCTGGTGGTGCAGAGGCAGATCTACTGCAGCCCTTCCATCCCCTTCTTGATGAACATCAGCCTGGCGAGCAAAGTGCTTTCCTACCACCACACCAATGCTAGGAGACTAAGAGGAGAGTGCAGCAAGGAGTGCATACAGACAAAATCATGTATTAGGGTGTTTAAGGGAAACCAGGAGGGTGTGTTGTGAATAAGATAGGGCATGTTTTTGAGGAATTGAAAAAAAAATCCTGCCCATCAGCAGCTCTAAGTTCCTTACAAAACACCTGTGTGTAGCAGGACCTGTGTTCCAGTGAAGCAACATCAGAGAGTGTCCTCTTGCATTATGGAAACTTGACCCTAGTGCTGCACCACCCTAGGTAAGTGTCCCAGATAGGGGTGCCAGAGACAAGCCTGCTCCTTGTGGTGATTATACATGTGACCCCTTCCAAAACACTGCAGTAGCATCCCAAGGGGTGACCTCTGCAGCAGGAAGCCCCATGGGATGCAAAGCTCTGAAACCCGAACTGAAAAAACTGAGTTGATAGTGGATCCCAAATAGCAAGCAAATACACACTCTGATGGATGTACAGGGGGACACAGGTGTTGTGAATTCCTTTGTTCTTCTCTGAGGCCAAATAAACATGGAATTTCAATGTTAGGAACAGGTTCAGTTGCATTTCCTGGGATGTAACCAATGTTTATGCTCTTTCCTTGATTTCTCCAATAGAGGGTGTGAGCCTCAAAATGATTGAAGACCTGAAGGCCATGATTGACAACATCTCTCAGGAGGTTGCTCTACTGAAGGAAAAGCAAGCGCTCCAGACAGGTAAAGGACTTGATGAACAGCACATGGCTTTTGCTTTGAGAGAGGAGCTGCTTATGAAGCGGCTACAATTGCTCCAAACATTTTGACAGGAGATGCCCAAGCACTCCACAGTAATAAGTGGAGAGGGGTTGGGGAATCAAAGCAGAGTGTGGGCTCAGTGCAATTCCTCCAGGCAGATGAAACTCCTCAGGCAGTTAATGACAGGAGTTGTGGGTGCCCCCTCTTCATGTGCTAGATCTTCCCATTTGTGCATCTATGGATATTTCTATGACACTAAGCCAGATGTTCATTTTCCTTTATGAGGTGGAGAGATGAGTTATGGATTAGTATGTAGTTTAACCAAACGTAGCTTACTCTTTTTGTCTGAACCCCAGTGAAATGGTGACCTGGTCTCTTATAGATGCCACAGTATTGCCCAGGAAACCTCAGTGGAGATCAGTCTCTCCATGCTTCATTAAACACACATAGAGGACAGTCCCAAAATGTCCATCTTCCAGCTATGCTCCACAGTTATTCTGTGCAAACTCCACCAACGTCAATAGGAGCAGGATTTGCAGAGCACAAAACAAATGAGATGAAAGTGCATGTTAAGAAGCATTTTTCTTCTCAAAAGAAAAGGAACACAAGAAAAATCAAGGCTTTAGTTCCAAGCTCACATTCATTGAGAAGTAATTAGTTTGGATATTAATGTGTGGCTCTGATTAGGTATTGTTTGACTACAGTACCCTGCATTTTCGAGGTTCAGACCTTGAAGAAAATCAAAATAATTTTATATTCTTAACGCTAAAATCAGAGGCAAGTAAAATTTTTCTCTGAAGACCTCAAGCTATGCAAGCTTCTCATCAAAGCTTATTAAAAAAGACTTTTTTTCATCTTGCATAATTAACATGTTTTAATTGGCATGCAGGCTTTTTCCCAAAACACTCCAACACTCAGCAGTACCCATGACAAAACTTGTTTCCAACAAACTCATGGGAGAAGGAGGAGTATTGGCTGGGGAAGAGCAAGGCCAGGGATAGGGGGAGGAAGACCATGCTGTTCCTCTGCTCTGGCAGCAGCAGAGCCCAGGAAGGTGGTAGGGACACCATGAGATTCCATTTTTCCTGATGGTTTCCAGATGGGGAGGGCATGTCCCCACGACCCTGCGCTGCATAGGAGGGAGAGTGCCCCGTGGAATACTGTGCTGCCAAGGGTTGCTGTGCAGCCTAAGAGAAGAAGTCTGTAGTTTGGCTGCTGGGTTTGCTGGTGCTGCCTCTTCTTGGGCACCATTTTCATATCCAATTCCCTTTCTTGTCTTTTTGTTCTGTTCCTGTGGTAATGTCTCAGTTTGCCTGAAAGGCACCAAAATTCACCTAAAATGCTTTCTGGCATTTTCGGAGACCAAGACGTACCACGAGGCCAGTGAAAACTGCATCTCGCAGGGCGGCACGCTCAGCACCCCCCAGAACGGGGAGGAGAATGATGCTCTCTATGACTACATGCGCAAGAGCATCGGCTCGGAGGCGGAGATCTGGCTGGGCCTCAATGACATGGCAGCAGAAGGAAAGTGGGTCGACATGACAGGCAGCCCCATCCGCTACAAGAACTGGGAGACTGAAATCACCACCCAGCCCGACGGTGGCAAGCTGGAAAACTGTGCAGCTTTGTCGGGGACCGCTATCGGCAAGTGGTTTGACAAGAAGTGCAGAGAACAACTGCCCTACGTCTGCCAGTTCATGATAGTGTAGTGTGGGACCTCCCCCCCTGCTGCCCACAGCCTCTGTCTTCCCCCTGGGTAGTAGGATTATAAAGCTATAGGTGTGTGTACATGTACACGTGCGCATGCGCACGAGCGCGCACGTGTTCAAGTAAGAGTCACTCTTTGCAAAGGGAGACATTGCATCTCAGTGTCAGATTATAGTGTTAGAGCATTTCATTTGGCCACATTCAGCCCTGTTAGCAGCTGCACTGTTCTTTTTAAGGCACTACTTATAGATATATTTTTTTACACAGGGAATTTATTAGGATCGCTCAGTTGTTTCAGCAAAGAACCAGTGCAGCAGTCCAGCCTGGCATACAGCCACCTCAGATGCCCAGGGCTGTCACTCTGCAATGTCCTTTCCCATCTTCATGAGCTTTGTTGGGATACCAGCATAGCTAGTTTCTGCTTTTTTCTCTGGTTTGGCTTACCCATAAACCCCGGCGATGGGAGCTCCTTATTCCCCACAGTGCCCTGATTCAGCCTCATGAGGATCAACAGCCTGTCTCAATAAGCAGAGGGAGTTATCTCTCTGCTTTGCATTGAGAGATACAATTGGGCTTATTTGGGAGAGTACCAACTGCTCAGTGGGTTGTCCAATTAGTTGAGTTATGTGCATGAATGAATTAGCAAGTTACAGATACGTTTGATCCTTTTCTCATCAGCCAGAAGCCAGTTTCACTGCCGTCAGTGGGAGAGCAAGACTCACTGCCAGATCTTTAAAAAAAAAAATCCTATCTGAAGCTTTGTTTATGCTGCAGCATCATGGGGGAAGTAGCAATGACTTGCAACATAGTTAGTCAAATATATTATTGAAAATAGCAGATGATAGCAATTGTTAAATAAAATAAAGGTAATGTTATTAGGGAATATGTTGTTATATAAAAACAATTGTGTATTGAAAACAAACCCCAGCACAACTCACTTCAGCAGCTTTAGGAATCATCTGACTTATGTGATGGGAATCCAGATGAAACAGTCCAGTCTTTGCTCGTCCAGGCACAGTCCTCAGCAAACATAAATCTGCTGAGCACTGTTTGTGCCAACATAGTCGTGCCCAGCTAAAAGGTCTGCCTCATAAATTTTTTACTGAGCAAAGGGTTAAAGAGTAGAAATAAATTTAAATTAACAGCAATGATGGGAAAGAAGTGCAGGTCACCCTGGCAGCTTAACAAAGCTTTGCTGGCTGTCAGCTGAAAGGTATCAGTGGTTCTTTGCAGTCTAGTGCTTGTTAATAACCCCTCCAGTTTGGGTTACATCCCTTGTGCTTCCAGGTTGTGGATGTCAAGACATGATGATCTTGGAGAGCCCATGGGATAGGTATTCCAATTTGGTGCTTTGTTTAAAAGCAGCACAAGGTAGGTCTTCCAAGACAGGATTTGAGCCAAGCTGGAAACACATACACACAAATGCAGAGTGCATGCTTCTGAGGTCATTATTGCCAAACTCTCTGCTGTTCAAATTACTATAAAATAAACATATCTATATAGCTTGCTGAAGGAATGGAGTTGTGTCAATGTGATTGGAGTGCTTTCTTCTCTTTGTCTTTCTATTCAGAGCAGCTACAGGAATCTATCTGAAGGTTGGAGATATTAAAGGCAGAGGGGAAAAGCAGAAGGCGAGAGCCTCCCACACTGTAATAACTTGATAGGATTCTCCCCCTCCTGACCCATTATCATCCCAGTCACATGCCATACACAGGATACAGGCAGAGAATCCTTTTATAGGAAAATAAGATTTCCTTCCTTCCCTCCACTCATGGCTGAGAAATTTCATTCTGAAATACAAGCCAACTCAGAAGAAAGGCCCCTCCCTCAGCCCTGTTTGGCAGCAGTAGTGGTGCTGGGGGAGGTGGCACCTCAAGTCCCAGCATGGAGCCAGTCCTTCCCAGGCTGCCTTCAACCTCCTCTGCAATGAGCAGAGCTGCAGTAGTACCAAGAATCCCTCTCCTTCACCCACTGATGTGGCGACAACTTCTCCCTCCTCCTCCACCTCGTCCTCTCCAGCTTCCCACAGAGGAGAGAATACCATCCATGGAGAAGACAGTGCTTCACACCAGTCTGTGCAGTTTCAACTGCTGCAGAACTACATGTGAAATTAGGTCACTTTTGCAGAGAGGACAGCCCTTTGCCAGGTTTTACTTTGGATCCTGATTCTAAAGTTTTCCAAGACTCTTTGTTATAGGTCATGGTTACATGCTACAAGCCAGCTTGTCTCAATATAAATCCTCTAGTTCCTTTGGCAGACATTCCCTCCATGTTTTGATATACACATGAATGCAAAACAGCAATGCTGGAAGAGTTGCTAGCTTTAATCCTGGCTGGACATAAACCACAAGGTCTTAAAACACCAGTGTGTGTGGTCAGAGAAATAAACAGAGGGCTTTTATGTGAGCCCAAGAATGAAAGAGAGGCAATGTGAAAGCCATGGACCCTTGGCCACACTGAGCTTCAGGGAAGATGTGGGTGCTGGAGCTGGACCATCTTTGCTTGGAGTGTGAATCTGAAAAACAGCCATGGAATTGGATGCCAAAGGATATTCCCAGAGAGGACACCAAAGAGTCAACCTGTCAAAATCTAAAAAATAACAAGTCACTCTCAGTAGATTTCTTGCTTGCATCTCTCTTGCTCTCTATTTTCCCATAGCTAAACTCCAGCCAGCATCATTCCTCATAGATGTTTTGCTCTTCTGAAGCTGGGAGGAGCACAGGGAAGGGTGGTCTTTCCCCTGCTGTGGTTGTTGAATCCAGGATGACAAAACTGACCTTGCAGTTTCAGTGTTACATTTATAAGTTTAATATTTTTCTTACATTCTTCTTAGTGTAGATTATGAACTACAAATTTTCTTTGAAAAACCAAAGAAAAATAATTTCTAGAAGATTCTTCATCTTTGCTTATCACAGCACTCTTTTTTTGTTTGTTTGTGGCCAAATGTATTTTGTGCTCACAGTGAATGCCAGGATGGAGGGGTTGAACAAGGGACACTGGCTGCCTCAATTCCAGACGGGCTTGATGGAAACTGCCCAGAGCACATGTGGTTCATCTGCTGGGGGCCAGGACAAGCATCACTTTCTTGATCTTCCATTAAATCTTCTTGGCACTTAAGCTATAGAGGAACATCTGCTGTACACAAAGTGCAGTCTCAGCCAAAGGCATGCAATATAATGGAGAGAAACCTCAGCTCAGAACCACAGAAATGAAATGTGGAAATGATCATGTCTGAACCAATGTACTGTGATGCCTGCAATCTCTAATGAACCTCATGTTATTAAAATAAGAGGTGTTGTGTAACATATTGTGCCACTGATGGCACCATGCTTGTGGTTCTGCGACACAGCAGAGGAAAGATGAAGCATGAAATGTGTATGTGTATATATATATATATATATATATATATAAACAAAAGAAGAAAAGTTGTTGGGTGATCCCACAGAAAGAGTCATCCCAGTACTACATCATTCACAGCTGACTTCAAGAGATTTGTGCCAATCCGCCAAACTGATTGCCTCCACCCCAGTTCACCCAGGTCCAAAAGCTCAGGACCTGGCCCAGGTCTTTGCC
>WEKX01001536.1:27291-68482 GCA_013390025.1 Pitta sordida
ACCTGGCACAGGTCTTTGCCCAAAGGTCTAGGCAAAGGACCAAATGCTTCAGGATGAAATGTCTAACCATAAAACAGGTAATACCTTTCTGAAGTCTCCCTCTGAGAAAGGGCCAGAACAGCACAGTATTAGCACACCTCAGAAGCCAGGTTGCCTTTGATTTTGCTCATATAATAAGTGCTGTCTAGGCAAAGGTGGGTAAGAATTTGGCACTTGTGAGCCAAAAGATTTTTTTGAGCGCTTGACTAAGGGACTCCAGCCTTATCAGTCCTGGGTTAAATCAGATAAAGAGAGATTGGTGACATGGGAAAAAGACCCTGATCAAACAGAAGGCAAAGATTCTCACTCAGAACAAGAAACCCAACCCCATGCCTCTGCTCCTTGTGCCTGTCCACTCACCCTGGGGTTACTCAGACTAGAGGCTCTCTTCACATCAGGTGCACCCTCTCTGTGTCGTCCTTTGCAAGGGACAGTCCCCCAGCACCTCTGCTCTTGCCTGACACAGGGGGAACATACTTCCCACCTCTGTCTGTGGAATAAGACCATCAGTAGAAAGCACTTCAAAAGGGAAGG
Source organism: Pitta sordida (assembly GCA_013390025.1). Classification (NCBI taxonomy): domain Eukaryota; kingdom Metazoa; phylum Chordata; class Aves; order Passeriformes; family Pittidae; genus Pitta; species Pitta sordida. The sequence continues at coordinate 27,865 of WEKX01001536.1, forward strand.
ACCTCCTCCACCCCTGAACCACTGAACCTTGTGATTACTATAAACTTTGGTCCCCCTTGTATGTAAGCACTGAACCCCACTTCAGTACCAGATCTGTCAGTCTCTCCTTTGGCAAATAAAATAAAAAGCTAAATTAAAGTTACATTTCTCCAGCTCAGAAGCTGCCATAGGCAGGAAAGAAATACAGATCTGTGAGACTCAGCAAAAGTGGGTAAGTCAAAACACCCCTGGCAGCAGAAATATAAACCATTTGGGGGTCACTAAACTAATGGAGAGCATAAAAATAAACTCCTTCGGGATAGAAGATAAAGACGATATCAGGTTATGGTGTACAAAACAAAAAAATAGTGCTTTGCTGTTTTATCTTCAGTATAGAAGTAAGTACCCCACGGAGCCCAAAGGTAACAACAACTGGGGACTGTTTCAAATACACAGCTAAAACCAACTCACAGCCATGGCAGCCCTGTGCTGTGCAGGCAGGTCAGTGGCTCCATCACTCCCCTCCAACACTCCTCCCTCCTGTAGTGCTGCAAGGCTGGGGCCACCAGTGCTGGCAGGAGCTACAAGGCACTCCAGTGTCTGCAGCCTCACTGCAGGAAGGAAACAAAACCCCACAGATGCCATGCTGCCAAGAGGTGAGGCCAGCTGCTAAGCACAGAATATATGTTGTTGTTTTTGCCTCAGCCCTGTTAGAAAGCTGACCCTGAGCTCGCAGAAGAGAACACAACACACACGCCGCTTGCCAACCTGGCAATGAGGAACGTCTCAAAAAGCTATGTTTAGAAAACACTGTTTGGGAAGAATTACAGCTTATAAAAGAAAATGCAGAAGAGAAATAAAGCCTACAATCCCTACTGCTTGGCTCAAGTGCCCCAGGGCTGCTTAGTTTCCCACTGTAGTATCAGTAACTTCTTATTTCTATCATGCCCACGAACAGAGAGCCCAAAAGCAAGGTCTCTGCCATTCAATACTTCATTCTGTTTCTGTGTTTCTCATAAACAATGAGGTCACATCTGGAGCGCCAGACCTAGTTTTGGGCTCCCCAGCACTGGAGGGACACACACTTACTGGAGTGAGCACATTGAAGGGCCACAGAGAAGATGAAGGGGTTGGGACAGCTATTGCATGAGGAGTGAGGGTTGAGATTGCCCAACCCACAAGCTGAAATACAGGGGATTCTGGTTAAAGAGAAGAGAACTCTTTTTCTCTGGGAGGATGTTCAGCCCCTGGTGTGGGTGGCTCAGAAGCTGGGGAGCCTCCACCCTTGGAGATACTCAAAACCTGACGGGACACAACCTTGGACAAACTGCTTCAGGAGACCTTGCTCTGAGCAGGAGGTGTAGCCAGGCAATCTCCAGGGGTGCCTGTTAACTTCAGCTTTTCTGTGCAAACACAGTCACTCAGCAAGGGATCCTCCTTACATAACTTTTTCCTCTCCTACAGTTGCAGGAGAAAAACAGGCAATCCATGGGCAGGCTGATGACTCCAGACACCCAATGGATGAGCTGTCCTGCAAAAGCCTTCCTATAGAAAAAAGTTGTCAAGAAAGCAAATAAAATAATCCCTCGTGGGATGTGATTTCTACACTGTAGTGTTGCCAGAGCTCAACGTACTAACTAGGTCTTGCTGCTCTGCTAAGTGTGATCAGAAGACAGAGCTAAAACTTCACACAGCTATTCAATCAACAGAAAACTGCGAACAAAACCTCCACCAAATCACTAAAAAGCACATGAAATGTGTTTTTTTATATTACATGTTTAATCCAAACACACAATTCATGAGTGCATAGATACCAGTGTGAATCAGCTCAACCACAGTGACAGATTTACTTTACTATTAGAGCAGGACAGTCCCAAGGGCAGCTTGAATTTCATCTGGATTCATATGCAATGTGGACACTGCTCCATCACTGAGAAGGCTTTGATCCAAACCCCTCGTGTGTCAACCCATGCTGACATGGAGGAATGCAAACCACAGGAGACGGGCAATGGCACGAGTCCCACCTACCTGTGCACCAACATACAGGTACTGCAACACACATTTACCAAGGTAGGCTCTCACACTTTGTTCTGTAGCATGTTGGGGCAGAAAGGCAAACCCTCAAGTGGGTAGACCTTAAACCAGCTAACTTTTAGGAAACACTCCAGAAATTGCACTGATTATGAACATGATTAAACAATTGGTTCCGCTGAAGAGTAAGGACTTGGAAGGAGCTGTGTGGTTGGGGTGCTGTGTACCTACAGAGAGTGACTGACGAGTTTTCCACACAGCCCGGAAACTGAGCTTGCTTTCAAAAAACAAGCAGAACAACAATTAGTGGATTTTGCTCCTAAATTAAAATGTATGCATTAAAAAAGGATGCAAACATAGCAATTGTAATGCTGCAGACAGATAAGCAATCATGGAAGTATAGTACTGGGGGGAAAAAAAACACCTTACAGACAAAGTATGGAAAACTTGAAAACAGACAAAAATCATCATTACTGAGAGCTTCTCCTTTTTTAAAATATTCATAAGAATTGTTTGCCAGCGTATAAGAGTAGCCTACTTTTAATCCTGCTGGAACTGCAGACATGGATACTGTCCACAGCCAGATATAAAATCACCTTGTGACTTTCATCAGGAGATAAATGCCCGTTAAAAAAAGAGAGCAGACAGCCCTGGAGGCCAGAGGGCAGTGAGCAGTTGCATGCCTTCAAAAGCAAAGCACACGCTAATGAGGGAGCTGGGATGACCCTGAAAGTCCACAGAAAATCTTGGTCTTGAGTCTCAGGAACCAGCTGCATCAGGTGAGGCAGAGCTAATGGTGATGAGATGCTGCCCATCCCTTCCTCTCACTTCTCCTGCAGGGACCACAGCAGCCAGCCTCTCAGCCCTACTCATCTCATATACAAGTACCCATTAACTTGCTCCTCAGCTGCTGTTGGCACAGCTGCAGGGAAAATCCAGCTTTGTCAAAGGAGAGGGAAAATTCAAGAGACTACCAGGTTGTAACAGCTACATTCCAGCCCTTTGTTGCCTTTGCAGTGGGGAGCTGGTTAGGGACACAAGGCTGGGTGAAGGCAGGGCCCATGGGTACTCAGTACCCAGGTGCCATGTGCCCCCTGAGATTTCTGGGTTGAGGCTGTGATCATGATGCAGAGGGCACCTCAGCATTACAGGCATTGCAGTTATGGGGCTTGAGGTTTGAATTCTGCAGGGTGGAAGACAACACATAAACACATAAAGGTAAGAGACATTATGGCTGTAAAGCTCTGGACCTTAAAATCAGGCAAATGTGGAAATTAAGGTCACCTGGAAACCATGATTCAACACTCCTCTTCCATTATATCAACATGCATTAGCTGTACTAGTAATTTCTTAGCAGGGTTAGTACATTTACTGCAAGCATATCAGCACTAACCACAGCAAATGCTACTACAGCAGTGGTTCGCAGAAAGGATGAAACTTAAGCATCCAGACAGAAATGCACCCTCCTGCTGCGCAGGAGAGCTCCTCCTCCCTACTTTGCTTTCCCTGGTTGACACCTAGAGCTGACCAATTTCTTGGCCAAAATCCAAAGGGTGTGTTAGGATCACAAGTTAGAGTCCACTATCAATGTGGACAAAGGTAGTATCTCGTGTTCCTATTATTGTATAAAGTTATCTAAAGACATTCTGCTGTCAAATATTAGTGCAGAATAGAAATTGAACTAAGTTTCATTGTTAGGAGCAGAGACTCAGTAGCTGGAAGGATACTGACATCAATGAACACCACCAAAAGCAACTGCTGGCTCGGGAACACCCAGGGACAGCACACTCAGTCCTCCTCGTGCCAAGGGCCAGCACAGCCTGCCTACCAGCTGCATCTCTGGGATGTTGGCAGGACAGAGGTGGTTGGGATTTTTTCCGAGAGAACGCTTAATTCACAGCTCCTGCCACAGCAAATGGGATCCTTCTCTTACATCCATATACCAGCAATGATGAGATGGTGTAGGACAACACAAAGTTTGGCATACATTATTAAGTGTTAGCAATAAGAAATACCAGAATGAGGTGAAATGACTCCAAAAGGAAACATACAGGAAAATCTCTACCCTCAGAATGAGCACTAAGTTTCAACTTAATGATTGAGTGAAGAGATGCATTATTCTCACCATCCTTTTCTACTTTGAGTTAGTAGGAAGGGAAATGTCTCCCTTGTTTTGTTCCTCAGTGATAGAAAGCTACGAAGTCATCACCATTGCATCAACTAAAGTGTGAATTGGTGGAGACATTTTTACTATGGTAAATGTTAGTGAAGCCACTGGTATTGATATGATTAGTTACATCATTTGTGGACGTGGCTAATTGTTCTGCACATTTCCATCTGAGGTGGTATATATTTATGTATCACTTACACAAGAGGTCATGCATGTCAAGAGAAGCAATGGTTTCCAGAATAATTTGAGTTTTCTTACATTTATTAACATTTTCCCAAGTACCTCTCTAGCTACTTGAGATGTCAACAAGTAGTTCAAGTACTGCTGCTTCACTCAGTGCAGAAGCAACTTTGTGGCAAGACCTGGGGACCTTGCAGTAGCAAACGTAGCCAGCAGCTTTGTTGTATTCTCAGAAGGTACAGGTGAGGCTAGAGTAAGAAATATATTGTAGACAGAGCTTAAAAATATTTCACCCCCTAATCATTGAGAGAACATTCACAAAAAAATGTTTCTGGAGACACTGGAGTGTTTCTGCCTTGAGTCTGGCTGATTAGGATTGTGGGGAGAAATGCAGACAAGATATGAAGATATAACAGTAGGAAAGAGAGGGAGGTGATGACAAGAATCTGCATTTCAGTGGTATTTGGAGCCTCTTCCTTGACATATGGCTCAAGCTCCCCAGACTGAGTTGTTTAGTTCCAGCAGCACTACTTTCCCAGCCACAGCCCAATCACACATTCCTTAAGACTCATGCCCCACAAGTATTGGGAAGTGTTGTTACAGAAATCCAGCATGTCCTTTCAGCAAGTTGTATCATGTCCTTTAATCCAGATGGGTGACCATAAACACCTAAGAACATGTAGGAGTTGGACCTGCAGAACTGATCAGCCAAATGTACCAAATGTTAGAACATGCAAGTGTATAGTAAATTATCCATTCCCCTAAGCTGTTTGACTAGCAAGGATAAATAATAAAATTATCTTCTGGGATATTAGACATACGCATGAACCTGTATGCCTTGCTAGGCATTAAAGATATTTAGAAATTTGTTCTTCATTAACACAAAGAAAATAAATTAGAGAGGAAGATCTAATAGCTTGCTGCCTTTATTTTTTTTTTATTGCTCTGAAAGACTAACCAATAAAATATTAACTGAAGATACAAGAAGATTTTATTAGGCCTTTGGTTACTTTTTAGGGTTTACTACTTATTAAATAAACTCTCATTAAGTAAAGGAAGCTAAGGGAAAGCATATTAACCTTTTATAAGTTTTTGAATGGGTAAACCATTACGCTATGAAAAGAATTATGTACCAAGTATCTGACCAGAAAGCAGAACAAACGTGAAATCCATCTTACTAGAATGGTAATTCTTATACAAAAACATTTATCACAGCATTTTTCTTATATCTGAGAGCAGTCATTTTTTTGCCTCTGTAGTTAACCCTGTGTTAAGGAACAAAACCTCTGTACATTTGTTTTCGGATTGTTTTTTCCAAAAGCATTTTGAGAGGAAAAACATACCACTAGTTTGCTTCTCTTTTATTTTAAAAATCCATAAACCACCTTTTAAATAAAAAGCATTTGCGATGATGAATTTGAAGCAGATGCTAAAACAACTGGGCTTAGGAGCCTGCAGTTCATACTCCTGAGACCAAGTGGTGAACCTCATTTAATGCTAGGTTCTTCTGTGCAGAAAACTAGATTTATACACATAATTAATAACTGCTTTGCCACAATTAATCTCATGCATGGAAAAAGCTACCCATCTAGGCTCTGTCTGTCATTTTCTGTCCCTCAAGATAAAGAACAAGGGCAGAGATATTTTTCGCATAATGGCAAGTGGGAAATATTCAGGATGTCCCTAAATCACCTTCACCAAAACCATACCTGGGGCTCCTGAGAAAAGAGGAACACCCAAACATATATCCATTTAATTTGAGGAGGTATCCCCCAAAATGTAAGGGTCCCCTCATATTTCCCATTAGTATTTACCTAAGCCAGTTCCCCATTTTGAACACAGCCTCCAAAAGGAGGGAACACCTGCAAGAAGCAACAGCAGCAAATAATGGTAACCAACAACTAAAATAAAAATTTGGCTTTAAATAAGTAGAATTTAAGAACTTAAATTTAAAAAAATAAGTATTAACGAGAAAGTAATATTTAATAAATAATGAAAAGTCAGTTTAAAATTAATTTTAAATGTTATTAGAACTAAATAAATAAAAAAGGGAGCACATACTTTACATGAAACATTTAGTTGCTTCTAAATACTACTTCCTAAAATCAGATAATATCCAGTTAGAAAAAAATAGTTTGGTTGCAAAGATGACAGGACATCTCCAAAACTTCTCACCTTTTTTGTTCTGAGACAGCACCTTTCAGAAAGTGAGGCCACTTTTTCTAGCCTCATGTCTAAAAAAGGCGCTGTGTGCTGCCAGAGTACTGCTCTGTTACAGTATCCAGAAGCATAAAGCCCTGTTTGTGTGTAGCAGCGTAGCAATTCCTTAATATGAAAAAATGGATGCAGCCCAAACCACAAAAAAACCCCTTTTACATGTTAAGTGTTGCTAATTGAAACAATTTGCCATGCTTTACTTAGGCTGGTGGAACAATATGGCAGAAGTTTCTACGTCCCTGTAAAATGACTGTTCCCTCCTTCAGGCTAGATCAGTTTGCCACACCAGAATTCCTCAGTTTCTAAGAATATCACATAACCCATGCTTACCTAATTGCTGGGAAGCTAATTTTTATCAAAGATAAACCAATCACTAAGTTGGACGTAGAAAACCATTTATACTCAAGGAATAAATCCTATCATTTTCTTGTTTTTTGTTTCCAGCTTCAGAGTTTTCAGGGAGGCAGATCTGCTCCCACCACTGTGTACATCACAGTGTGCAGTTAGACACTGGCTGGTGAAGACATGCACGAAGATGAGTGTTATTCAGTGTTTTGCTTTCTCCCTGCCCCCTCAACAACATTCACATACTTAAATGCATTCTCCGTCATACTCACAGGTATCTCAGGGTAGTTCCTTCAGAGTAATACCATTTTTTCCCCCACCTAGGGCCAAGGAGTTGAAGTCTCACCACCAGCCTGGTGTCAAGTACAAAAATTAATTTTTTATTTCCTACTGACGCTCTACAAACTTTGCCGCAATCCAAAAGTGACCTGGCTCCTGTATGAAATTGCACTAGACTACTCAAAAACACATTTAAAAATAAAGCAATCACTGAATATTTTGATAGCTTGAGATTCTCCAGACTTAAGAGATTCAGGTCCAAGAAGCAAGAAGTATCTTTTCAGCTTTGCGGGTTTGGGCAACGAAACTCTGAGCTTCTCTTTGCTCCACAATTATATTTGGGTCAGGAGTTGCAGAACTGCTGTCCTCCTAGGAACTCCCACTTTTCAATTAATGGTTAACAAGACGCAGAAACTATCATTTTTAGATAAAGACCACTGCATGGGAATTACTCTAGGATGGCGCAATTGTAGTAAAGATACAAATGATAAGCACTTTCATTTACATTCATATTAAGTGGCAATTTTGGAGATGGCTTAGGGACTGGACAATCCCATGCCTTCCAAGAGTAGATGTAATTAATTCAGCCTAGAATCCATTCCCTGCAATTACTGAAGTGGGGATTTCAAACATCATTTTCTATGTGCATCAAACTTGCCTCAAAACAAATTTTAAAAATTAACCAAAAGAGCAATCGGTATGTACTGATTCCATGAGCTTTAATTTAGAACAAAATGGACTTCACACATTTTTGTAAGGGTCGCTTCTGCACTGAATGACTAGTCATAAAATGTACTGTTATACTATTATCCCTGAAAAGAAAATAATTTTGAATTCAATTGTATGTGTCAGTTGGAGGTGAATAAATAATGAACATCCTGACCCTGGAAGTCCCTGAAACTAGTTTATATGAAAGCTTGAAATATTTTAAACCCTTTTTATCAGTTTATCTAACAACATGCCTTTAAAAGCAGTAATTAGCAGTGTATCACTGGCTATGCAAGAAAAAGGACACACACACTCAGCCATATATTATCCTTGGAAACTGGATTCTCTAGAAACCCATTTCTATTGTCAAGGGTGATAGAGGTGCTACCAAGTCAGACATCAAAATACTCAAGGCTGAGTTCCCACACATACACACACATAGAGGATGAAGAGTTACACTAGTTACTCCAGCTGGAAGTAGCATTATATTTCATTTATTTTTTTAAAACATTCATTCGCAACTTTTTCTTAATGAAAAGCAAACTGAAATCTGTGCCTGAACTCTAAATATACCGAAATAAGCACAGTGAAAGTCAACCTTAGAGTGGAAAGATCTGTAAATTAAGGTTTATATTGCCACACTAAAACCCGAGTTAAAATAGAACAAATAAAAATATCAGTCAGCAAGTATCATATTCTCAAAGATAAGAGGTTGTGAACAAAAGCCCAACCTCCACTACATTTTCTTCAGTTGGTTAGAAAGAAAGAACATGAACTAAAAAAATTCATCTTAGCAGAGAAACTGAGCTAAGGGGATGAGAGAGCCATGAATTTCTTTTACAGAATTCTCAATCCTTTTCAATAAAACAGAAGTGAGGAACATTGACCAGACAAATGCACAACTGCACTACTCTGATAAAAAATGTATTACAGCAATTCAGTTACCTGAGAAAAACAGATATCAGTACTGCAGAAATCTTTTCAAGTTCTCAAATGACATTAAAATGACCCTGTACCCTTTTAAATAAGTGATCCCAGCAAGATCTAGGAATACATGTTTCTATATTAAAAGTGATAAAAATGACAATTTTATGAAACAATTAAAAGGCACTTTTAGCTGGCAAGTTTTTTGTTAAATGCTACAGAAAACCGCACCAAATAGGACATTATACTGAATCTTGTAGTGGTTCCGAGCAGTATAATAATACACAGTATTAAATACAAACACTTGAGTAAATACACAGTCAATTTGCAATGCCAGCACAGTTAACACAGGAAGAAATCCAGATCTTTTAAAATGTAAACAGTAAGGTTTTCAATAAAAACATTTTAATTTTAAACATTATTATATGTTTAACATTATTGCATGCAACACTGTTTAAAAGTTTTATGCAGTCACGGTAAAATACTCGGAGAGAAACTCTCTTCTCATTAAATCTAATGCTGCACACATAATTACAAACATCTTCAGTAAACTGCACACCTGAACAAGACAGGTGTTTGTATATAAAAAGCAACTTTATTTATATACCCCTAGTCCTCTGTACAAAGATCTGACCCCCGTGTTTTAAAAGGCACAGGCTTTTAAAAAGGCTAACATGAAGGATATATTATCTACCTGATTTCAAGAGCTGCCTTTCGGAAGCAGCAAGACAACTGAAGTGCAAGTCCTGCCAGAAATCAACAACTGTCCCCACCAGCACTTCAACATCAGTGTTAAATTCAGATTGATCACCCCCTACACACAAAATCAAAACATTTAGGCTTGTCTTATGGATCCACCCTCATTCTTTGCATTTCAGATAAACCATCAGCTGGAAAGAATTTTCTTTACCCTGTTTTTTGATCCTTAGTAACAGGTGAAGTGAAAAGCACTACTAACAGCTGAATGACCACATCATTATTTCTTCATTGAATCCTTACTCTTACTTCATCCCAAAGTTCAGTAATTAGTAAACCGTGAATGTTACAGGCATCTGAACAGAAGTGCAAATTGGTTGGACTTTTGAAACTGTTTTCGTAAAAAAGTAAGAAAATAATCTTTGTTGTACTTATGTGGCGCAACCCAAATATTATAACATCAGTCAAAAATTAGAGAAAACCCATAACTTGTCTTCCCAAACTCAAGTGATCACATTGATCCAAAGGCACGGAGATCTTCCAGGCGGCATACGTGGTTTTTCACTACACTTACAGAGCCACTAGCATGGAAAATATGATGAGTTTTCAAGCTGCAAGTGGTGGAAAGGACAGTGCTCAGATATTAGCAGATTGCTTAGATATGTCCAACCTGAAGCTGCCTTGAGATAGTGATGCAGCCTGCATCTTCTAAGAGTCACCAACTAACACCCAAACAAATGACTTGGAAAAGGAGGAAATACTGGACAGAACACTCTCTCCACTACTAATGGCCACAGTTTTAATCTGGCAGTTAGAAATTAATTTTCCCAACGCCTTTATAGAAAAAAGCAGAAGTATACATTTGGCATCTGTTTCACAGCCAGAAGTGCATGAAGTCCTGGCATGTCCTGACTGGAATTGAGTTTGTTAGAAGTTCACTCAAAAATTAAAAGCTATCAACAGCTGAACTTAAAAAATAAAAAGAGAGACAAAAACCAACTGAAAACATACACAAAACAACACAACATCAAAACATGTTTAAAAATAACACTCCTCTTTCAGTGTTTTTTTCTCCTAGACCTTTGTCCTTACACTTGTGTTTCTACAGGAAACTGCTATACCTGGTGAAAATTACTCAACTAAACCAACCTGCTCCTTTTTTTCCAGCAAGGGCATGCTTTTATCTCCCTTATCCTTTTCATTTGCATCTCTATTGTCCTCCAATTGCCCCGAGTTCTGATGAGCAAATGTGTAAGTGTCATGGTCTGTGTCCATCAGAGGTGGAGGTTCCTCCTCAGTGTTAGAAGAGCATTTAATGCCTTTTCTGAAGGAGAATGGAGGTGGAGAAGGTGGCAAGCTACCAACGGGTCCATCAAAAGGCCGGTACACATCAACTTCTGGAGTGACTGAGCCATTGGACTCCTTCAGCAAGTGTCCATAGACAACAGCATCATCAATAACTGCATAGACATGAGACTCATTGTTTTGTCTCCCTTTCGCGAACAAGGCTTTTTTTCCAGGCATCTGGGTATTCACATTAGAGTTGTACACTCCCACCATGGGATTCTGGGTTTTCTTCTTCCTGTTACAGAGTTGAAATTGTTAACAGGTCAAAACCAACATGTTCCGGTGTATTTGAACTAAATAAAAACAGCTTCTGTTTACCCATCCTAGCCACACAGCGTCGGGCAGTCTACCCGGATTAAAGGCTTTACTTGCGTTCTTAGGAAAAATAGTCTCTTGAGTCTAGACATGCTTTTTTAACGGGGCAGAAAATAACTTCACGCTACTTGGTTACCCACTGCTGCTCTCAGACCCTGAAGTTTGCAAGATTAACTGCAATGGCATAGGGGTCCTAGCTGTGCAGTGAACCGAGTCCCCTAGCATGCACTGATATACAGTCAGGCCCTGATTTTCACAGGTGCATGGGTCTGGGAAGGCAGCACAAAACCAGAAAACTGTGAAGACAGAGAACCCATGAATATGCAGTTAAGCCCCACCCATCATCGCACTCCCTTAGGGGTAGCACTGTAGGGCGTTCCCAGGACCAGGTTCCCAGGACCGCCTACCATCCTGAGCCAGCCCAGGAGACCGAAAGGAATGGCTTCTGCTCAATCTCGTCCAGGGAGTCCCGAGATTCCTGCCTTTTGCTGCCGTACCAATCCAGGGCTTATCAGAGTGTATATGTGTCTTTAACATCAACTCAACTGGATAAAAGTGGCACGTGGGCTGTGCTTGCCATGGCAGTGGGTATCCCAGGACTGCAGCCCTGGCAGAGAGGGAGCAAGCAGCCTGTCCCAGGGCTGGTGGCCATGGCAGGGTGAGCTGGGGCACCCTGGGATGTTATGGCACCAGGACAGGTCAGGATGTGCCGGCCCACCCCCACAGCTGCCAGCCCGTCCCGAGCATGGTAAACAAGGTAACCCTTCCCCACTCGCCTCGTGGCTTAATTACATATCCAGGAGCTACGCAGAGCTTGGCTAGGGGTGTGTTGGTCCCTGTTTGATTGGTTGGCTGTTTTGTTTGGGAGTGTATTGGGTCTGTCTGAGCCCATAGCAGCCCTCAAAATGCTGTGCTTCAGAAGGGTCTTGATAACACACAAGTGTTTTGACTACAGCTGGGCCCACTGCCCCTTCCCCCCAACTGAGGATGAGATTCTGGCAGGGCACACGAGCAGGCCAGCTGACCCAGACTGACCAAAGGGATATTCCATACCATATGACAGCAGCTCAGATACAAAAGCCGAGGAAGGGAGCAAGGAGTGGAGGGGCATTCATTGCTCCCCATGGCTGCCTTCTAAGATGTGTAGCAGCCCTACTTCCCTGGATGTGGTTGGACACCTCTGCTGATGGGAAGTACAGATCAGTTCTTTTGCTTTGCTTCTCCATGCACTTTTGCTTTGCTTTATTTTTTGCTTATATTAAACTGCCTTATTCCAACCCACCCTTCGTATATCATCTTCTTATTTGGGACTGAGCGACCCTTCAAGCCCCTGGCATCTGCCAGGGTAAAACCTGATACAGGGAATTTTTGGGGAGTTGTTTGGTTTGGTTTTTTTTTTCCCCGGGAACGCAATGGAACTGTGGGAGTGCTCCCAGGACGCCAGTGTGAGCCTGAGCGTTGAGCCCAGCCTTTAAAACTCCACTTCAAACATATGGGCTGTGGCAGAGTACATAAAGCATGCTTCCCAGGGTCCCAGCGGAGCTCCCGCAACCCTGCTTCTTCCTGCCTGCCCCTCTGCAGCTCCGTCTGCTGCCCCTGCCTGTCCCATTTGCAGCACCTTTCTCCCGTTCCCTCTCCTCTCCTCCCCTTGCCTGCTCCCACATCCCAGGGGAGATTTTTACAGAAACATCTCCTGTATTAAAAACCAAGTACACAGTGCTGCCTTGAGGGAATCTTTAATTTCAATGCCCGCTCCCTCTCCGTCACTGTGGCAGCCACGGGGGTCCACGCTTCTGCCACCGCACTGCTGTACCCAGAAGCCCAGGAGCGGTGGCAGCTCCAGGGTGATGGTGGCAGTCCCCCTTCCCCTTAAACAGTGCAACTGGACAGCCCTCAGGAACTGCGGGGGTGGGGGAAGAGGGGGTGTGATGGCTGGAGCTCATTTACATATTCATGAGTTATTTTTCTTCACGATATTATCTGTGCATGTGTAGACCCCGCTTTTTTGCTGAAAAATGGATCATGAACCTTGAAACCCCAGAGCCCACTAGATCCTTGCAAAACAAGGCTGATTGTTACTGAAGATGAGATAGTAGGTACCCTATAAAAGTCAGATGATTTTTTTTAAAAATAGACTTTCTTGAGTAACTGTTCCTAAATTGGAAAGAACAAAGGCTGAACTGAAGACTTTTAAACCTGTATTTGTAAACTCTTTCCTGTGTGGCAGGAAATTGTGCTCCTAAGTGCTCTAGTCACCATATTGCATAAATTCATTCCACTGCACAGGTTCCAGACCCAACCACCTCGACAGCACTGGGAATACATGCATCAGAAAGCCCAAGCTATCAATCACTTCTGACTCTGCTTGTATGAGTAATGCTATGCATGCAAGCTTTGCACAACCCAGTTCCCTCTCCAAGGGCTCATCTCATAGAAAAATGGTCCCACTTAACGTACAGACTCCAGCAGAAGTTACTGGAGGTTGTGTGGATGAAAGAAAGCTATTAGTGTATCTGGGTGAGTTTACGCCTTGTTTGAACAAAGACTTGAATAGAGTCACACATAAAATCAAAATTAATCTGGCTACTGCATGTTGCAGGGACTGCTGCTGAAGTCTAACCAACCCCTGACTTACAGTACAGCCAATAGCCTGTACTAAGGCCAAGGTAAGCAGTGCTCTGCAGGTTGAAATAATGTGATTCCAGGAATGCTGCTCTGCTCCTAAGACAAATTATGGTAAAAAAGCAGCTTCCATAATCATTGCCTGCTTCATGCTTTAGACCCTGGTTCAAGAGATCTACATCGACACATGAAACAGATGGCCCAGCAGCTCTCCCAAAACACCTTCCTGAACTGCTAAGCTACACATGCTGAATGATGAACTTACTTCTTTTTAACACAGCACACAGTCAGTCCAATAGCCAAGAGAACTCCAGCACCGGCCACCACAGCAAGTATGATTCCTAGGTCTGAAAACAGACAAGGTACAAGGACAGTGAGTAAAAGAAAGAACACCTAGCTTTCTTCTAAAAGTTGTCTGGGTTTGAACCTCCTCAAGAGTTTCTATGCATACCAGCTGCCTGCAGAGCAGGAATTCCCAAGCTGTGCTCACTGCAGAACAACACAAGGCATTTCCGAGAGGCTGGAGGCCAAGCAACAACAAACTCTCTGCTGTTAGCACTGGAGCACAGCCAAAAGACCCAACCAACCCACCCATCCCCAAGAGTTCAATACAGCTCATGCACTGCTAAACTCACCCACAGCATCTCACATGGCTCTGGCTGAATAGGCAAGGAAGAGAAGAAAGTGCAGAAAGAAATAGAAACATTCAACAGAGGGAACAGTGACATTTGAACAACTTCCCCTCAAAAGCATCCTTTCCTCTGAAATACACAGATTGTGTTGACTTGGGGTTTTCTAGGAGTCATAAAATTTACAAGGAAAATCCATGCATGAGCAAAAAAAAAGTCATATGTTTTAAGGGAAGTATATATTAAAAAAGAAAAAATATAAAAAATTAGGAATCAACTTGATATTGCTTCAGCTCTAAATCTGTGAATTCAATCCAGTCTCCCACAGGTGAAGAAGTGCAAATGTGAAGCAAATTTACATAAGTATAGACTACGGAAAAAATGCCCCCTTGCCCTTTCTTTTTAAAACTGTTTTTTTCAGGGAGATGAAAGAGAACAAGAACACAGATTTTGCTGTTAGTAGTCATGGCCCACTCTCCACTAAATAATCAGACCTGTCCTGGAGATGATTTCTTGCTTATGTGAACACTGAGACTAACTGAACTGCTAACATGAAGTGAGGATTTCTTGGACGAATAAGTTTGCATAATCAAATCCCAAGTTGTTCACCAGGTCTGTGACCTTGGAAGGGAGAAACATCATTTGATCTTATTATACATTCTATCTGCTATCTCAAATTAAAAGCTAAATTAACTTTTTAAAAATGAAATCTAGTCTTACTACCCCAGATTCCTTCAATCTCATGTGTCAATAAAAGAAAACCCAGAAAATCCCCACATCCCCCCAAACCCCCCACCACATTAAAATCCCTCCTTCCTCCCCAGCTCTTACAAGTACACAGCTGAAACTCTCAGAATCTTTTGAGAGACAGACATTTTCAAATGCAGGATCTCATAAACTCCCCACATGCAAGGAGGACCACCATCCATTACTGTTACCCCAAGGGAAAGCAAGGAAACAAGCAGGAAACAAACCACCACAGCCTTACAAGACTCACCTGTCTTCTTGTCAGCAAAAGTCACCCAGAACTGCAGGGTCAGCTGTGTCTTGTCCACAGGTTTACAGTTGGAAACGTTCACCCAGAAGTTGTGATACATATTTCGGGGAACAGGCAGAAGCTCATCCTCACGGCGTACTGTCTCCTCTGCTCCCATAGTCTCCTCCTTTATGTTGACATAGGCACGGCCTGTCTCACAAGCAATGCCCATGCGGTCCTTGGAGAACCCAAGGCGGGCAATTTGCTTGCTGGGCACAACAACGTACCAGGATATGGAGACATAAGGAGGTAAACCATAAGGCTCGTTGGGAGTCTGCAAGTAAACTTTGGCTTTTGGATTTGGACTCACCGTGAAAGTGCACTCATCTATAGTAAAGGAAAATAGTAAAAGAATGAAAACTTAGTTTTAATAGTTACATCAGTAATTATCAGAATAAACATATGTGTATCTGCAGAATTTCCCAAGATCAGCTATCCAGCACCTGGAGTACAAAGTTCCTTCTTTTCTCCAGGAATAAACTACCTCACTGGTTCAGATACAGACAGGACTAGACTCTACAGAACTGATCCCTTAATTTCTGTTTATCCATATGTGCTTTAATAAGCACATTGAGAGATTTCTCACTGTACAACAAAGTAGTACAAACCCCATCACCTTACCTTTAATATGTGGCACAAAAGACATTTTCAAATCCTGATGGTTAGACTCATTGATGAATCCTTTACCAAAGGTTTTTAAGGATATGGTGATATTATTCCTCATCTGAATCTTTTCAATGGATCCACCAGGACAGAATAAACCAACATTCAGCTCTGTTTCTGGAGTGGCACTAACAATGCTGTAACTGTAGCTTGTGTTGCACCTCTGCTCTGGGACATGTTGCTGAAGTTTCAAGGACGGAGATGTAATTTCTATGTTGATCAGATCAGGAGCCAAGAGCTTCCAAATAAACCTATGCAGCCGAATTGGCAATTGTGTAATAGCCTTGGGCACTGAAAGGGAATAGATCTTCCTCTGACACCACCGAAGATCAACACAGCCTGCAATCACAAAAGTAAGACTCAAGGGTTGTGTATCTCTTGCAGAAGAAATATCTAAACACATACAGAGTACTGTCAGTTTTGCATTACAGATCCAAAAAAGCATCTACCAAAGAAAATATCCTCTCTTATTAACCTTTACCCAGAGTAAAGAGCCTTCTTTAACAGGGTGGAGGACACAAAAGAAATAAACAGATACAAACATATTCAAAGTCCCTCACTCAAGATACTACTTTTGCTTTATCACTTGCTGACTGCAACACTTGCAGACTAGTCAAGGTACAGAAAGATATTTTAAATCTCTCTCTACTGGTAAATGAAAGCATTTGTGAAAATCCTATACCAAGGGGATATGCAAGCAGCACCAGATAGATTCCTGCTGGCAACTTTGGTTCTGCATTTTCATGGGCAAATGTATGGCTCTAAAGCTTTGTTTCTCTATGTTGCAGTTTTCAGTGAGAAGATTCTTAAGTGACTTTTATCCTTTCCCTTTGAGGAATAGCTACACAGTTTTTATTTTTGAAGGTGGAATAATACACTGAACAAGATCGCCTCCAGATTCATTGTACCCATCTGGGTGCATTGTACCCGTCTCCAGGCTAGCCAATGCCTGGTTACCAACCACAATCCACTTAAGGCCAAAGTGGGAGAGAAGGTTTGGCTGACCCCTGGGGAAAAACATGCAAAAGCATTCCCTAGGAAACAACATGAGGCCACTTCTGTCATACTTATGCCTTTTTCAGCCGTGATCCTCAGACGGGACAAGTCCTTGCACAGAAAGGAAATCCTGTAGACGTTGCCAGATGCTAAAGTCAAGACGCGGTCGCAGGTTCGAGGATCCTTACAGATCAGGCATACGGGTTCAGACATGAGTGGGACGTGGCTGAGCCACCCTTCGAAGTGTATCGTTACAGTCATGTTCCGCTCCTTGCTCAGGTCAACCAAATGGGTGACATCTGCAAGGAAAAACATACCTGAGCAATTACGGGCAAGAAACGTGTTGTGAAGCAGAATTTTGTCTCTTCTCATACAGCTATTGCAGTTATTTCTGTGTCAGCTAAAATGTTTACTTCTTTTCATCAATGTAATTCAAACTCAGGAAGTACTATATCACTCTTCTAATGTAGAGATTTGAGCCTTTCCATACATAAAGGCCGTTTCCCTACCACTTTACAGCTCCAGCAGGGTAATACGTATGCAAGGCCCCACATATGCGCATCTATAGCAAGGGTAAGCAGGAATGACGAATACTTTTTCCCATGTAAGTTAAGGGTGGTTGCAAGTACTTAGAGCATCTGGAAGGAGGAAATACAAGGGAAGAGAGAAAAATGCAAGATTATGTCTCACAGTGTAGTTCACAAAGATTGAGAACCAAGCAGAAGGATAAATATTGAATCCACACAACATCTTGATGTTAACAAGCCATGTGTCTGATGTCCAAGAAAGCAACCTGAGATAGTGGAAAGTGTCCCTGCCCATGGTAGTGGTAGTTGGAACTGGATGGTCTTTAAGGCCCCCTCCAACTCAAACCGTTCTATGATTCTATAAAGGACAGGGGAAAAAAAGAAGAAGAAAAATACATAAACACACACACTCCACTACTACTCTTAACTTCTGGTTTTAGCTTTAGCTATGGATCTAAAAGTCCATAAAGTTCACAAAAGGTGAATAAAATAGCTTTCTCCTGTGCAGGAAATCAGACACACAGGAAGGCAAGTGGTCAGACGTAATTCTCCAAGTCACTGGCACAACCAAGCACAGACCATAGGATTCCTATCACAAGGTTATACTTTCTTGAGAATGATTTTCCTGTAGCAGCTAAACACAGAGGGACTTAGACCAAGAAGCTATTGTGATTGCAAAGAGCTACATTTTCTTCTTATTTAATGACATGCACCACAGACAGCTGTGGAATACCCAAATGTTTCAGAAGCTTTGAGAATATGGAGATACCAATGCATTTTTAATAACAGCAATGTTTCAGATGGCAACCTGAGGGCTGAGTTTGAATCTTTGATGGAACTTACATAACTACAAAAATCATTTATGAAATCCTATAAAATCCCTAGAGAAACAACTGTTGTCTTTTAAATCTAAGTGGTTTATTACTTGCATTTTATCACAAAATGACAACCTGTTTTTAATTTTTTAGGTGATTATCGTGTCTACTGGCCATAAATATATTAAAATTCTTCTTACTTTCCAAAATAGAAGGAAAATAAAGCTGATTAACTGAATACAATGTTTTCATTCTGTCTAGCTTCCATGATGCAACACACAATAGATGTAAGCAAACACAATTTTGTTAACAATTCCATGAGAATTTGCTGTTCATAAATGAAGCTAGGCTAGAGAGATAAATAATGGAAAAAGACTGCAGTTATGAAATGCTACAGATACTTTCTGGATATGTGACTTGATTGCATGGGCCATTCAAACTTTATTCCCTCTAAAATCACTTAAAAAGCCACCAAGTAGCTCCTGTCACAGTAGTGGTCAAGTGTGGACTTTCCTTCCCCTGCTCTTCTGCAGTGAATGCACCTTGGTTATTAACCTCCACCTTGAACTAAGATCAGAGCTAACAAGTTAGAGCATAAATCACTGACTCCATAGCTCATTACCTAGCCAGGCCTTTTATTTCTGTTTTAGATAAATGCTCTGGTATTACAAGTCATTGTAAGTTAAACCAATCTGAATTTCTGGTTTAGAAAAGCAAAACAAAAAAAATATTTTCTTGGTGTAGAGAAAGTAACAAAGAACATCCAAATATGTAGGTGATATTAGTAGTAGAACATCTTACTGACAACTTCTCTGTTTAATGTGCCTTCTTCACACTGGAAGATGTTCAAGCAAGCAAAACAAAACTCAAAGGAGGAAAGGAAGGAAATAAATGAGTATTGATGGCATTAGTAATACAGAAGCAATTTTACATCTCTCATTTCACCAGTTTATGCTATGGATCTTGCTACCTACCATGACAGCAGCTTTCACCGTGTTAAGTGCAACTGCTCATGTGGAGAGCAAGAAACTGGACTCACATTTAAAGAATATTGAATCTTACATCTGAAAGTAAGAGTCTGAATGAGTTTGAACTTGATTTCTTCACTGGATAACAGGGAGCAGAATGTAAGCCCAAGCAAGTCCAATCAAGCAGTTATGGTCTTTGCCTGATAGCTTGATCAGACTGCCACAGGGAGCATAGTTGGAAGGAAAAGCTAGCTGGTGCTCAGCTTTGTCTGTACAGCATATAAGACCTGACACTGCAAGTATCAAAGACATTTTTCAATGACATGAGTCAGGAAAGGGAAAGAAGTCTCCATTTATAAGCTACAGCATAAAATCTACAACGAGGTACCCTAACCTACTGCAAACTGCAGAGCATCACTGCTCACCTGCCGTAATGATGGCTAGTGCTACCCTGGGCATTAAAACAGGCCTCAGCATTGCTTGGCTACCCACCTCCCCGGACTCAAAGAGGGACCAAAGTTCAAGGAAAATAATACAAGGAGTATTTCTCTCCCTTGTGGTGCTCAGTGCAGGTAATTGTAGGCAAAAGCACAAAACAGGAAGGCAAGTACTTACTCTCATCTAGCTGAGGGTGCTGAACGACGACTTGGAAGAGCAAGCGAAGGATGCCTGGGTTCTGGGCATCCTGATCACAGCCCTGCAGGGACATGTTGAAATTGCCAGCAATATTGGCAGGTTGGCTGTCAGTCAGCTTGAACACCTCTGGGTTGCTGAGGGAGCCGGGGAGGTAGTACTCTACTCTCTCCTCTTTCCTTTCACAGTTAGAGAGGCTGTAGTTGTGGAAAAACACACTTGCTCTCATGTTGGACGGAACCACAAACTGCCACGTCATGAGCTCATCCTCTGGAAAGCCCAGTGGGTAGTTAGGGGACATCAGGGTGATGGAAGACTCTCCCTTCAAAGTGGATTCAATAATGCACAACCCTAAAACACAGGACGGGGGGAAGAAAATATGCAAAACAAACTCCAGTTAATGAAGACACACCAGCATATCTATCACCTCAGGAGTATTTTCATTTTCACAGTGTGATCATCCGCTTCAGCTATAGGTTAGTTTATTACAAAACCATCAGACGACAACCTATACTCAAGTTGACTCTTTTGTCTTCAATTACAGAAAAGTTAAGGAATATATTGATTATGCATTTTCAGTTCAGTGAGTTAACCTTTCAAGCACATGGACAGACAAGCTTTTGTGACCAGGAAAGGGTCTTAGTTCCTATTTCTACTCCTGGCTTTGCAAGAGCAAACACACAGCCAGGTAACTGCTTCTGCTTCACTGGGTTTTGGAAAACAAAAGATGTGAGCTTTTATACCAGCATGGAGTAATCTTTCCAAAGAGCTCCCAAATATAACAAAAGCACACCTGCAAAGAGCCTCAAACAGGCATGATAAAACACAGACTATAGAGGCTGTGCAACACATTATGCTTGTGTAACTCTTGGCAGTGTGAACTTGGGTACATAAAGATTATGGTCCCACTCTAGGACTCCAGTGGTGCTGTGCAACTGCAAGGAGTGCCAGGAGTTACAAAAAACTCATGTTGTGGAAGCTTGAACCTGGACCAAGTTCCTTTTACAACTGGTAGCAACAACTGCAGAATTCAAGTACAGAGCAAGAACATCTCCCAGAAAGGATTTGTCATGAGATTACAAAATAACCCACTGATTGCAAAATAATATTTCAGGTATTTTAGGAAGATTGTTACATGTTATATGTTACTGTGCA
Organism: Pitta sordida; assembly: GCA_013390025.1. Taxonomy (NCBI): domain Eukaryota; kingdom Metazoa; phylum Chordata; class Aves; order Passeriformes; family Pittidae; genus Pitta; species Pitta sordida. Next base: position 49,100 of record WEKX01001536.1, read on the forward strand.
GGTTGAGACAGATAACTAATTTTAAGCAGCCTCATGTGCCTCCCAGGCACTGCTTCCCCTTTTCCCACATTCCTCTCCTGAAGAGAGGCATCCTGGTTTGAGGATCCAGAAGCTAGTGAATCTTCATCTAAAAATAAATAGCCAAATTACACACTGCAAAAAAGCTATCTTGGCTCATTCTAATTACGCTACCTAGTTTCACCTAGAATAATCACAGAATTGTAGAGTCGGAAGGGTCCCCTGGAGATCATCTAGTCCACCCCCCCGCCAAAGCAGGGTCACCTACAGTAGGTCCAGGTGGGTTTTAAATGTCTCCAGAAAGGAAGACTCCCTGAGCAGCAACTCCCTGTCTCGGTGCTCTGCCACCCTCAACATAGAGAAGCTCTTGCTCAAGTTGAAGTAGAATTTCTAGTATTCTAGTTTATGGCCATTGCTCCTTGTCCTGTCACTGGGCACCACCGAAAAGAGTCTAGCACCAACTTCTGACTTTTGAGATATTTATATGCATTAATGAGACCCCCTCTCAGTCTTCTTGCCTCTAGATTAAATAGGCCCAGCTCCCGCAGTTTCTCCTCATAAGAGCTGTTCCAGTCCCCTAATCACCTTTGTGGCTCTCAACTGGACCCTCTCCAGCGCATCAAAAGCAGCAACAGAACAGCTTTCATAATTATTAATTGACCAAACTAAGATACTTTGACTCCAGAAGAGCACCAGCTTACTCAACTAAAAATTAAGCAACAATAGTTTCCATAAAAGATGAAGTGGAAGGGAGTTAGGGATAGCAGCATCAAATCTGGAAGGTTAGCTGAGAATGTATGTCTAAATAAATCTGCTGCAATCTGCAGGAGGGAATTACACTACTCCATACTTACTTTTTATGGAAGCCCTGTTAGCTATGTTGAAGCCTGAGGTGGTGAGAGCTGAGTTCCATGGGAGGTGCAGAGACATGACAACTCCTCCCAGCAACTTGACGCGAGACACGGAGCCATTCCTGCAGAAGGTGCCAATGTTGACCGTGGCATTATCAATACAGCTGTTGATGTTGTAGGTAACGAAATCTGGGCATGTGTCTCCTGGTGCAATCTGCCTTAGCCACGGGGTGGAAAATTTTAGTTCAAGTCCAGCTTTTGTACTTGCCTTCACATCCCAGAGGTAGGTCTTGTCAAGGCGAGGTAGCCCCGGTGGGTAAAGATGAACATCTCCAAAGGGACATGGGCCTGACATACAGTCTAAATGCAATGACAGAAGAGCATGATACATTCTGGAAACTATTCAAGTAAACAAGGAATGTGCTACTTCTCCTTCCTTGTTATTTTCACAATTTTTAGGTTGCACTTAACTTTTCTTCTATATGCACTAAAAGACTTTCCTGTAATACAGTCACATGTTGTCTCTAAACAGGACTCCATTGGAACAGACAGGATAAACCTGCTTTAGTCAGTCTGACTAATAGAAAGGCTTCATTGTCTCGAGTATTCTGCCTTGTTTGCTCTAGAATTTATAAAGTATTCAGTGAATAGGGTAGAGCCTGAATGGGCAAAAGGGAGAAATGCAGTGTCAAAAGAGCTGGAAATCACAGATCCAGAGAATTCACTTTATCCCATCTAGCTCAGAGAATTCATATCAAATCATTCACCATTAAATTTTCTACTGCTTGCAATGAACTGTGGTTTTGTTCCCTTGGTGCCCAGATGAACTCAAACAACTAGAACAACCTGGAAAACTTTCATCTGAAAAATCCCAATGACTGATTGACACTCAAAATAAGCATACTTTAATCTATGTCCAAGTGCCAACTTAAAAGAAAAAATACCACAAGTGCATCTCGCAAATATATCACACAATATTGTGAGCATTACTACTTGCATGAATCATACAAATAAAATTCCAAAACATGAAGAGAATTACGCTTGAACACCATCCCAAAAATAATGAAGATGTTACTAAAAACTGAATGCCCAATGAAGTTTGGGATCTAGTTGTGAAGTAGCATATGTTCATGCCATTAAAGAGTACATACACCAGGGATAGCATTCAAAGCAAATGAATTCTTGGTTACACTTTCAAATTTTCAGTTTCTTTACTTCAATAACATTCATTAAACATAACGAAACATGTGCTTGCCTTCAATGTTTCTGATGTCCTTACAGACACAATCAAGCTGTTCATCAAATACATAATATATTATTATAAGTGTTCAGAGGGTTTTGAGAGGGAAAACAAAAAGATGATGAGTTTATAAATGATGAGAAAGGCAGAAGGAATTGGTGCAACAAACTACTGTTTAACTGTTTCCAGTACAGCCAAGTTTAACACTAATTCTGCCAGCTGAAATACAGATTTCTTTAATTTGCATAGTTTCAGTAATTCAATGTTAATTATTTGTGCTAAAAGATTTCTTACCCAAGGTTATGGTGGATATTGTAATATAATAACAGGAAAAAAAGGTATGTGGTTTAACTGAAGGAAAATTATCATTGGGGAAAATTAAAAATCTGTATCTTACCAATATTTTTCTGAATTTCCATGATGAAATATTTCTCTGGAGTACGACAAGTGAAGGTAAAAGTCACATTGTCCCCTGGCTTTATTTTGAGTTCAAACATGTTGACATTTTTAATGCGAATTTGACAGCTTGCTGGAACACCAGGTCTTAGTTTAATCATAACGGTGGTGGTGTCCACTTTACGAAGAGAAATTGTAAAGGAAGCTAAGAAAAAAAAAAAAGATAATAGAGATGTTCTGTAACTAGCACCTATGAGGATCATCAGCCTTTCCACACATTCCCACAGATGCCACAGTGTCCAAAGGAATACAGTTATACCCCCGGATTTGCGACGAACAGGTCATGCCAGGAGTCTCACAGAACGTCAAAGCCGCAAAGACGCACAGGTCATTAATATGCGTGTCGGCCATGCCCATTGCTCCACCCCCGGCACTCCGGAGCGCTGTGGACAATTTTCCGCTCCTTCCCATGGTCTCTATCACCACAGAGGAACAAAGGGAACCGTTTCTGAGCGGCTGCTGTGACCACACACGCTTGCAGCCCAAACCCCACGCTGCTGCTCCACCACCAGCAACCCCCCCGGCCCCAGTGCTCCTGCCCNGCGGGGATATACTGTATTAGCATTCACATTCTCAGGAGTATCTGGTGTTGCACCAACAGAAAATGCCTCACCTCTGTCAGCACAGACAACAGAGAAATATCCCTGCTGCATGTGTCCAAGAGAGGTATACAGGGAATTTGCGCAGAACCAGTTCTGCTCCGGTTTACCCTCACCAATGTAATTTATTTCATACTTAAAAAGGAGCTCAGGTATTATTCCTTTCAAATTTTTGTTCTCCTGACTTTGGTTTTCAACCTGCTGTCATACAGCCTGCTTTGTTTCTGAAGGCACCCATCAAGTCATGACTCAATTCAGGAAGTTTATTCAACAGCCAAACAACAAAGCCTCAACTTTAATCACACATAATGGTAACAGGTGAATCTCTGGGTATACATCAACAACTACTGCAGACCAGATGAGATATTCCAATGACATCAAAAGCACATACCAACAAACATTTAGACCTGTGGTTACACCCCTTTCCCACCCTCCCACCTTTTACAACTCATTCCCTGAAGGTACAGGATGTCCATGCAATGCCCCTCACTAGGGGTGAAGGCATCTGTGGCCTGGGACAGACTGTGTGTGCCTAGATATCTCACCTCCATCCCTGACAAGACTGTAATTGGCTTACAGCTTTTGGGAAATAATTCACAGATTTCAACCGATCCTCAAGCACTACCAGATACAGGAGCAGCTCTCACAGGAAATACTGGAATTACAGAACAAACTGCTAGTTGAGTCATATTATAGTTTACGGGTAGCAGTTTATCAACAAATGGATCAAACCTGACAGTCTTCTAGAAATCTATGTATATGCAATACATATAAGACACCAAGGAGCACTGACTGAAGTAGAAAAGTTATTAGCATCAGTTGGATGCTTATCAAAGATCCAGCCCTGGCTGAAACAAGTAAAGTTTGCATTGAAGTCAACCATATCCCAGACCCACGTGAAAATCTGAGGGAAAAGTCAGTTGATAAGTTTTCCACTATTTGTTTTCACTATTCCCCCCTTTCCTCATTTCCTTATTTCAGCATATGGAAGATATAATCACAGTGTCTACAGCACATTTGCTGCTAGTGTGTATGAGAAAAAAACATACATAAAAATATTAAGAAATCTAGAAATAAGGCTACTTCAAGTTCTGTTTAAAAACCTCTCCTCCTCCAGTGGGACATCACACAGGGGCTGCATGACAAAGCTCTGTCTGTACACCAGGCTGGAAATCTTCTTGCTAATAAGAAAGAAACAGAGATTTTAACTAGCAAACTCAGCAGTGCATCCCCCTGAGAGAGCCTCTGCCATTGCCAGGAAGGTGTAGGAGAACAGCTGGCTCACAAAAACAAGTCTGCAGGATGCCCCAGGCTCTGCCCAACTCTTTGCCATCCCTTGAACACCAGCACAGTCCATGCCAGCTGCTACTGACACAGTGATGGTAAGGATGCTGGCCAAAGCCCAGAGATGCATGGGATCACCTGGTGAGGGATGTAAGGAGAGGGGCTGAGCACACCATGGAAACCCTTGATCAGCAGAGCCCTCTCATGGTAGATGAGCATGCCAGCGATCCTCAACAAATTCACCCAACTCAGAGAAGCTTATTGCACTAGTGACTCCATTTCACACAAAACCCACCTGTTCTATTTAAGAGACGTTTAAAAAATGTCATGATTTTTACAGCAATTTCATGGCTTTGCAGGACCTGACTTTTACCCCAATGTTTTGCAAAAGCCTCAGGGATTGAGCAATCACCAGAACATTGCAGGTCCAGGTTTGTCAACACACTAGGTATCAAAAATCTCACAGCTAAGGAAAACATGGCAATAGAGTACTCAAAGAGATTCCCCACCATGCTTTTACAGTAATCCCTTGATACGTCACGGTTCATCATTCGTGGCTTCAATACATCACGTTCCCCACTCCCCACCAGCTTTACCATATTTACTTTGTGGATTTCACTTATTGCAGCATCTTTATGGAACTGACCCCCCATGAAATACAAGGGATCACTGTATTTGAGTTTTGTTGGCCTTGAGCCTTTTGCAGCCTTTCTAGCTTTTCTACATTAGCTTGGTGCCAAAAGACTCAGCAAGCCCTTGAAACTGCCTTACCTATTTACCTCCAGGATCAAAGGCTTTTGTGAAGTGAAAATCTCAAACACCATGAGGCTTGCCAATTGCTGCACATACTTTTAACCACAAGTTTACCAACCCTCTAATACCATCAGTGAGAATCTGGTCACTGAGTAACGTTCCTACAGCTTTTAAGTGACAGGACTGTACTTTAACCTGAGAGCCTACACTGAATTCTCCTGCCTCTTCCAACGGCTGGCACACTTTACATCTGGGTTTTCCCTTGGAAATGCTTTTGCACATGTTTTCAATTTGGGTCTTCCAGAGAAAATAAAAAATATGATGGTATAGCCTAGGAATCGCCTTCCACAATGACCTTCCAAGCACACCAAGCACAACTGCAGGGGCAAGGTCCATGGGGTGGGGAAAAGAAGAGAGTAAAGCCAAGTAAGCAAACAGTGCTGCTCCTCCTTGTTCTTGAGGAGGAAGCCGTCTTTATAAGAGAAAGTGAAACAACCACTTCCAAGCTAACACAGATTTTTGTTTCCCATATAACTGGACACTTTTTGGGTTCTTTCGGTGTTTTTATTTATCACACTTAGTGCACAGAACACCTCTGACCATACCATTTTCCTGATGTTTAAATCATCCAGATATGAAGTGTTACTAGCATAATACCAGTAATTAATAACTGCAGACAGAAGAGGCTTCTTTCTCGCATATGGCAATTGTCATACTCATCTGCAGTTTACAAGTACAGCAATAGGTTGAAATTCGTGTGTGTTTGGCCTCCTCCCCTGACACGAGTCCACTGTTCCATGAGGACAGGCACGTCATGAATATGCAAATAAGCCATGCCTGTCGCCCTGCTCCCCTCAGCCCCAGAGCACTCCGCACACCGTTTTTGGGTTTGTTCTGAATGACCGAGTTGTCCCATTCAAGACCTCACGATCTCAAAGCAGGTGAGAGAGCTTTTTTTCCTTCTCTTTTTTTCCGGCGGTACAAACCCCAGCCAAACAAAGCACTCTTCACCTCCCTCCACTGCTGCCAGCCATCTTGGGGTCACACTGGCCACCGCAGCCCCACGCCCCGGTTTCCTCCCGTCACCTCCAGGGAGGTGGCTGCAGCTGGCGGGAGGAACGAGGAGCTAGGCGGGTGGGGGAACGGATCCCAGTAGTGCGGAGGGGAAGTGGGGGAGGCACCTGGGAGGTGGCTGGGTTCAGCCTCAGTGCAGGGGGCCAGGCAAGGACAGTGGAACCAGTGTGAGCTGTAGTCGTGGCACAACCTGAGGACCTGGGGTGAGCCGTGCCCAGACGAGGGAGACTCACCACAGCCCCACGGCAAACAGCCGTGGTAAAGCATTGACACCATATAACCTTTACAGCACACATAAGGGAGGGACTCTGGGTGGTCCTTGAGCGAGCCACCCTGCCTTGTGGAGCGTGGCTGTCCTGCCACTGGCACGGGATGGTCCTGCCCCACAGGGCGGCAGGGACACTGTGCAGATGTGCAGATGGGAAAGCCCCATGAGCAGTCGAGGAGTTTTCACTAAAAAAACCCTACAAGGATCCAAAAAAGTGAAACTGAAAGCATGACCATGCGAGATATGACTGTATTACTGACAAGTGTGTTCCTAACTTTCTGGTCAAACAGTTATCACTATTCTCTTTCCCATCCTTGGGACAACATAGCCATACGACCAACCTAACAACCTAACAACCTAACCCTTTGCTTTTGAAGAAACACACCAGGTCCACTAACAGCCAGCACATCTTGCAGGAGCCATGCATGCTAGTGCATGGCTGATTTTTAGTCATGAAGACTAAGTTTAACATTAGACGCACGACTAGTTTCAAAACAAAACAAATTCACACCCTGAGCTGAAAACAAAGAACAGAAATTTTCACCATTTTGAAATAAGGAAGGCCTTCCTACAAGGGTCAAAACAAAGCATTGCCTTCCCCAGCCCTTTAAAGACTCAAATTCTGCTGTCTGGGCTTTTTTGCCCATCTTCCCCCTCCTCTTGCTGACTTCATGACCACATAATCATTCTTCATTTAATCTCTCTGCAAGAATATAAAATATTTGTCACGTCAGTATCACTTTCCAGTATGGATATGACCCATGCTTCAGCTTTCCTAAACAGACCCACGCAAAATCACAGAAGTGTTGCAATGATCAATGTATCATCATCCCAGCAGGCAACAAGGATGCAGATCTATACCAAATTAGGCACAGCAAAGCTGCCTCCCAGAAGCCCACACAGGGACAGACACCATCATTGCATAAAGAAACAGCTTGCCCAGATGAAACTCCATGGATCATTATTTTAGCCAAGAAATAAGTGTAGAGTGTAATGTCAACAGCAGCCAGCTGCTAGGGATGTACCAAGCTACATTAGACTATCAAATCTAATTTCCACAGGAAAAATAGAATAAAGGAATTATGCAGAAAGTATATCCAGTGATCCTAAAGTCACTAAAAATGAATTACCAAATGGCTAAAATCCCCAAATTACAGCCACACACAAGCAGCACAATAGAGAGACTACTTAAGGAGTACCTTTATTGGAGAGCTTTTATAAACACAAATGAGTCTCCTTATGACTCATACTAATCTGTATTTGTCTGTGATTCCCACTGCATGCCTTTTTATTAGGATTACCAGTAACTGGACACGTTTCTTGAAAAGAATCAATTTCCACGCCTCACTGCTGCTGCATAGGGATGACACATAGGATATCCAAACCAACAAGAGGAAGCATTGCCAAGCTGGATCGCGTCTCTGTCTACACAACAATGAAATTGTTGGGCTGGTAGATTTCAGAGGTGAAGCCTCCAGTTCCGGACTGGTTCACAGGCTGACACAGACAGCTGATCTCACCCTATTTTCCCTTTCCTCTAAGCAATTAGAGTTTCCATTGGATATTTCTTCAACTGCCCTAATCTCTATCTGTACCCATCCTGCCACAGAAGGATTTTTCTAATGTTCATCCTTATTTGACTGCACCTTCATGATAGCTGTCTCATCACAGTGTCCCTTTATCACTAGAGTAATGCCTTCTCTGCACAAACACATCTTTTTTCCAACAGTATGGTACAGTTATACCCCGTCGTTCACGACGAACGGGACAGGCCACAGCCGTCACGAAACGCTAAACTCGCAAAGAAGTGCAGGTCATTAATATGCATGCAGGCCATGCTCATTGCTCCATCCCCTGGCACTCCAGAGTGCTGCGGACAATTTTATGCTCCTTCCCATAGTCTGTCTCGGCACAGGCGAGCAAAGGGAACCATTTCTACGGGGCTGCTGTGACTGTGTGAGCTCGCAGCCCAAACTCCACGCCGCTGCTCGCCCCCCAACCCACCACAGCCCCCTGGCCCAGCCCCAGTGCTCGCGCCGGCCCCAGGCGCCCCGTGCCACCCTGCACGTGCTCGCCCTGCCTCCACAGCAGGGAAGGGGTGTCCTTGATCTCTGGGCAGCATTCTTAGAGCCTGGAAAAACCTTAACTTTGCAACATTGCGACACCCTGNGACGGGGGCACGGTGCTGCCATTGTGAGCCCCCTCCCTGCAGGGCAGGGTGAGTCCCGCCCCACAGGCACCATGGCACCACCCCTCAGCAGAACAGAGTCACTGCACATGTGTCAGGCAGTTAAACTCACGGACTACTGAATCATAATTGCAAAAAATTTGCTTTGCAAATGGGCGGGGTCATAATGCAGAGATCACAATGTATCGGGGATTCACTGTACAGTTATACCCCCTCCATCACGAGGAAAGGGACAGGCGACAGCCCTCGCAAAACCCTAACCTCGCAAAGAAGTGCAGGTCGTTAATATGCATGCAGGCCACGCCCACTGCCCCACCCCCCGGAACTCCGCAGGGCTCCGGGCACTTTTTTGCTTCTCCCTCGGACTCTCTGAGGATGGGGGAGCAAAGGGAATAATTTCTGAGCCCCCACTGACTCAGGAGACCCCCACCACCCCGAGAATCTGTCGGCCTCTCCAGGCTGCCGCGACTGTGTGCTCACAGCGCAAACTCCGGCGCCGCTTCCCCCTTCCTCAGCCCCGCGCCGTGGCGGCCCCACGCCGGCCCGTCCCCAGCCATCCCAGCGCGAGCTGCCAGTGCGGGACCACGTCAGATGGTTCAGCTGCGGTCCCGCGGCCCCATGCCCCGCTGGCAGCGCNAAATTTTTCATCAATGCCATTGCTCAGAGCTCTCCCACTGGGGTTTGAAAGAAAACTGCATAGTGTAAAACAAGCTGGATTACTCCAAAGTGTTTAGACAGTACTTTTAATATGTATCTATAAATGTAAAAAGGATATTTTTCCGTTACAAGAGGGGGGGTGCAATGTAGAAAGACAGCTGGCAAGTAGTCAAGCCAGTGGCACTCGCAGAGTTTGCATAAGTATGTACAAGCAAAGGACTTGGCAGAACAGCAATTTTTATGGCTACGTACAGTGCATTGCTAAACAAAGCAGGAGCTAGAACAGAGTCCTGCTAGTTTTGGCTACACAACTGCATTTTATTGTAGTAATTTGTCCATAATGATCTATGGATTGTTTCATATCACTTGACTGGATGTATTAAAACAATCAAAAAAAAACCCTGTACAGACTAAGAAAACAAAACCCACAGGATTCACCAACAACAAAATCATAGATGTTAACTTATCCTAGAATTATGTACAAAAACTGTTGGTTTTCTCATTCTGGTTAAATCATGGACTCGTTTCACTAGAGTCATTTTTAATAAGAACCAGTTGGATGGGGCTGACTCAGATACCATTCATCAGCTGGCAGCAGCTGGAGGAGACGGCCTTCTGTGGAAGATGAGTAGCGCCAACACTCGCTCCGGATATGAAATACCTGTATCCAAACTCCTGTTCTGCCTGAGGGGGATCTGAACCCACACAACCAACATACCCTCTCCAAAGAACAGACTCATTCACTGCAACATATCATTCCACCACCTGAGGACAAGGATAGCATCAGGATGCTGTTTGCCTCTAGAGCTTGGAAGGCTCTCCTGGAAAGCTCATCACCTCTTCTGAGCCCTTTCAGGAATGCCAACCCGCAGGCACACTCACAGCCTGCTGAGGTTATTTCACTACACATAATCTAATGAAGAGTCAGCAAGATAGTGGGAAACAAGGGGTACAACTTGACAACACAGTAACTCAGCTGTAATCTGAATTATTTCAGTTTCAAACCAAACCAGCTCCTCTCCCTGATCTGCTGGATAGCACCAGATCAGGAGACAGCAGCATCAACATGACATGTTCAGAGCAATCCCTAGCTAGCAATCCATCCTTCACCTAGCTAGGGGACATCAAGGCTGTCTCCTCTGTGATGGGGACTGCTGGTTCAAGCTCCTACATCCCAAATAAAGACTCCATTGGCTCAGCTAAGAGACATACAAACAGCTGCACCTGACCACCTGTTTCTGCATTAACTCCAACACAATTCACTGAAAAGCGGACTCAAATTTGCCAAGAACACACCAAAGGATATTTAAAAGAGTAAGCATCTCCCTGCTTTGCCAAATAGATAATTTTGAACCTGTCTTATGAACTTATTCTTTGACAATTTCAGTTCCACTCTCCAGTCAACTGCAGCACCCAGTTGCCCAAGCATCATCCACTCCTTCAATCTCACCTGAAATATCCATCCACATAATTGCTTTTAAGCCTTTAGCAAAGTTAGTGAGGGACCCATACACTGCTTGGGCTGCTCTCACCTACTAAGCAGTGCTGAGACCAGCAAATAGAAGATCACGAGCACCATCACAAATTACAGCCAACCCTTCTTGCTGCAAGCTGCTGAAATCCTGTTTGATTTTACAAAGCAACTACGCCTGTTTTTTACATTTAAAGTGTAAACTAACCACTCTCTACATGGCAGTATTATCTCCTTATATTTCCTCCTGTCTTCCACTACCACGCTTGTTTGGGATATGAGGTCCATGGTTTGTGACAGGACTGCTTTCAGGGAATCACCCAGAAAATTAAACTGATAAAATCCACAAAGCTTGCAAACTCCTACAGAGAGATGCTGCCAATTGCTATTATGCCATGGTAAACTCCCATATCTCCGGAGAGGGCACCTGGGGGAGAATACCCATTCCTCAGACATCACAGTGCAGACCCCTAATCTTCATTGATTGTTTAAACTGATAGCCAGGATGGGAATGCAAAGCAAAGCAAAGCAGGCGAGATGTCACACATTCAGGGGAACATGTGACACCTTTCCTTCATCACGAAGGGTGGACACTTCTGGCTAGACATTTCTGGCATAATGATGTTATAAGAATTCCAGCACAATTTGCCAGAGAAGATCTGTTAGCACCTCAGGCCAACAAGCTTGGTCAACTCAAAAGTTGTTAATTTGTTAGTTTGTAATGCCTAACAGGAAAGACGTGCCTACAGATTTAAACTAACTACAAAAAAATAAAAATTAAAAAGGAATTATACATTTCAGCACTTCTACCCCTTTCTCCAGAAGAAAGATAATTTTGGAAGGTAATTAAGGCATACACTCGTATGACTTGTGAGAAAGAGACTTTTCTAAAAAGAAGCTTTGATTTTCACCAAAAGTAGGAAAAAGAGAGACACTTTGGCAAGCTTGGCTGTAATTACAGAAGAATGTTGTCTCTGAGCTGCCTTTTCTTAATTATTATTTTACAGAAATGAAGTTTAGTTGCTTCTGTAGAAGTGAGACAGAAAGCTTAGTGAATCCTGTCTGCAAGCTGACCAACTGCTTGCATATGACATACAAAATGTATGACATGTGTGTCCATACAACTTGATGAGAAAATGTCACACTGGCTTGAGGAACACTGATAAAACACAAGACACTGCAGGAGACTCTTGATCAAAGGGGTGTTTGCTTGCACAGTTTATTCCTACCTTGATGTAAGCCAGCAAGAGAACAACATCTCAGAGCATGTCTGAGCAGCTCTTTGGTCTTGGCTCTGGTTAATGAAGGTGGAGAAGCACATTTCACAATCAGGGCTACCTCCCACTCCAAACATCCTGTCGTCAGCTTTTTGTCTCTCACTTCTGAGGAACTTCAGATCATCCCTTTCCACTCCTCAAAGCTTGCCCTCTCTCAGCTCCATTCAGGGACCCAGAAAAGCCCAAGAGCAACTCCAAAATGTCAGTGTTATTGTACCTCTCAAAATAAGAGTTTGCTCTGACATCAAGTAACCACACTCAGTTTGTTACCCAAGAAATGAAAAGCCCAGCTCAAACCAGGCTGTCGCGTGGCACACTTTAGGACAGTTGTTAAAAGGTATCCAATAGAACAGGCAAAGTTGAGACTTCTTCCCCTGTTAGAGGAGATAGATATAAAAAATAAGCACATTTTCCACAGTACTGGCAGCCCATGCACTCAGAAGCAGACTAGATCTTACTAACCTACGTGAAATGCTATCTACTAGACACTGGCACAATTCTTCAGCTGTCTCTTCCTGAAGGTCTTCCAGGAGGTCCCATTAATACTATCCACACTAGGCAGGTTCAGCTGCAGGTAGCAAACCCACACCACTGTCACCAGCTAATACAGAAACACAAGACTTTGCTTTGACATAACAGCCAGCAGCCAACAATTTACTAAGCACCCTGGTGGCACAAGCAGATGTGACGCAAAAATAAACTGTATGGTCCCACTTCCAAGAAATTAAGAGAAGTTTTCAAGTTGAGGGATGGCAACACTGCTCTGTCAGTTGAATCCTACTAGGAGAGCACCAGAAGTCACCAGATGCTTTACAGGAACAGGCCAATGGCTTGGTTCCAACAAACCAATGTATGCTATAACAGGTGTGTTGTCTGCTCCAGAGCTGAGGCTTGACAGGGATACCCAAGTAGCATCAGTGAGCTGAATAACATCTCAGAAACTGCTGGAAGTGCTTTTTTTAAGGTGGCTTCTTTAGTGGGCAAAGGTTCATAAATTATAGCAATTATTAAAGGTGCAGATTTGTAAAAAGACTTTAACAGAAACTTAAAAGAATAAGCAAAAAAGAGACCAATCAGATCAAAACCAGCATCTGAGGTCCATTTGCCCCATATTCTCCAGCCTAACACATGCTTTGCTGCAGCTGAGTCTGCCTGGGGGCTCTTGTGTGGAGACCAAGGACAGAAAACATCCAAAGGGAGAGCTCAAAGGAACACCCAAAAGATGACAGGAGGACCTTGCTGCAGTAAGAAAGCTACCAGTCAGCTCAGTTCAGGGGTACAGCCCACTCTTGACAGTGGTGAGCAACATCCAGCTTCCCCCTCACAGCCCCAGCAACAACTCAGCACCACCAGTGATCCCTGCACTGACCACAACACAAAGGGGTACAAATCCACTTTAGTACAGTGGTAAGTGTCCCCACCTGGCGTGTGGGAGACCTGGGTTTGATTCCTGCCAGGGAGACAGTGTTGAGAGTTGGACTCGATGATCCTTATGGGTCCTTTCCAACTCAGAATATTCTGTGAATCTGTGAATCTGTCAGATGAATAGTAAATTTCTGCATGCATTCCAGATGTGTAAAACTTGATGAATTTACTAGAACTGTGAAAAAGGAACAAAATTCTAATAAATTGGGGTTTGTGTTAGGCTGTCTTAGGGAAATTATGATACACAACATAGAAGAGTCTACTTGCACTTCACACACATTCACTGCTCATGTGTTACATTTGTCTATCACTGCCCAGAACCTGAAGGTCATGTTTTGCCATCAGCAATTAAAAAAAGCAAGTGAGAACATAATCAATACAGAGGAATTGGTGAAGAAGGAAAAAGATTACTCACCCTTCTTCTACCCTAAACTACAAACACACCATACCCCTGTCACCCATAGTTGTAGTGGTCAACACAGGTAAAGCCAAAAGTGTCTTGACTTTGTTCTCAGCAAGCAATGGTTTCTCATGCTATTTCAAATATGAAACATTTCTGGAATTACGTAAATGCAAAGTTGTTCAGCCTCTACCTAAGACAGAGGGTTTGGCAACTGTGGATCTCAAAGCTTTTTTATTTAACATATACCTGTATAAATACCAATCAAGATGGGTGATAAGGGCAATACAAATAAAGCGAGCCCCGGCAATATTTATTTGTGAAAATACTGCTGTTGCTACATATTTCAAGAAACAAAAATTTTTTCAATAGTCTTCCTCTTACTTTCTTGCCTGTTTCAGTATTATTGAAAGAAGATAATCTATATAAGCAATTAACAAGCCTGAGCACAACTGACCCAAATAAAACTGGATATCAGGGAGGGGAAAGGTTCTTCCTTTATTTCATAGAGCAAGCCCTGATTTCTGTCTAGAAGCTTTCATTACAGTGTAGGAGGACAATACATAGAAGTTGTAATAAAAACAAGAGGAGGACAATCTGCTAGCTAATAAATAATTTCCTCCATGTCACAGGTCCAGGTAGTATCCTCAACATGAGCTTCATAGCCTCCAATCCTTCCACCTTGTTTCTCCCTTGGCTAGTCCCTTGCCTTGAACCAATGCCTGCTTTCCCTTAATTATTTTTCTGCTGATGAGCCACTGCAGCGCATCAAATGACAACCCCAGGCACAAAAAAGATGCAAGACGTAAGAAGCCAGGCTCAGGAGCTGGTTCACCACTTTTTTTCATTCTTGGGTCACTTCTTGGCCAAGTGGCTGCTATTTGTTGGTATGGTTGGGCCTCCTATATCGTGGACCTGCGGTCTTAATCGGGCTCCGCGAAGTCCTACTTCCGCGTTGAATAGCAGCTCATTAATATGCAAATTTGCCCCACACCCTCATGCAGCCCCACCGCTGTTTCGGCACTGTGTTGCTGTGTTGGCCCTTCCCAGCACCTGCAGCCACCCCACACTGGGAAAAACCCTTTTTCGGCTCAGCCAGGGGCATGGGTGCGGGATGCTGCCACGCCGGTGTCCCCATGTCTCTCGGGGTGGGTAGACCTGGTTTCTCCATACTCAGGATAGACAAGTACAGTTAAACCCCCTCGTTCGCGAGGAAGGGGACAGCCCAGGGGTCTCGCAGAAAGCCTAACTCGCAAAGAAGTGCAGGTTGTTAATATGCATGCAGGCCACGCCCACTGCTCCACCCCCCGGCACTCCAGAGCGCTGCAGACCATTTTCTGCCTCTCTCCTCGGACTGTCAACACAGGGGGGCAAAGGGAACTGTTTCTGAGCCCCCTCTTACTCAGGAGACCCTCCCCCTGAGAATCTGTTGGCTTTTCCAGGCT
This sequence comes from Pitta sordida, assembly GCA_013390025.1. Lineage (NCBI taxonomy): Eukaryota > Metazoa > Chordata > Aves > Passeriformes > Pittidae > Pitta > Pitta sordida. Next base: position 64,506 of record WEKX01001536.1, read on the forward strand.
GCTGCAGCTGTGCTCCCACAGCCCAAATCCCGCGCCACGGCTCCCCCACCCCAATCCGGATGCGTATGCCCACGGCATCCCGGCATGGCATCTCGGGCCACCGGGGGGCTCTAAACGCCAGGCTTAGCCGGAGAAACTGCGTGCTGCCCTCCCTGCGTGCCCTCCCCGGGGGGCGGGCCCATCCCGCCTTAGAGGCAGAGCCAGCACCGCCCCTCGGCAAAGCAGAGGCACTGTGCATGCGTGCTCTGGGGACCCCTGCGGACCCCAGAAGCCGGACTGCGAAAAAATTGCTTTGCAAATGGGTGGGGTTGTAAAGGAGAGATTGCGATGCAGCGGGGATTCACTGTATCTCCTGGAGAGTCACTTCAGAAAGTCTCAGACACTTGAGAGTGTGTAAATCTTTCATAACTGTATGGCGGCGGCTCCAGGGGAGCGGCCCCATCGCAGCCAGGAAGGGAGCGGGGGAGGAGCAGACTCGCTGCCGCCGTAGTGGGAAAGGAGTGGCCCCACCGCTGTTCCAGGGACAGGGCAAGCGGCAGGGCCACCGCGTTCCGAGGCTGGGGCAAGTGGCAGGGCTGCTGCCGATGCTGTCCTTCCAGGGCCGGGAGGCAGCGGCGGTGGTGCTGCAGCAGCTGTGCAGCATATTCATGATTGCCTAATTGACTATTCATGCGTGCCAGGTGGTACATGCGCAGTTGTGAAAAGGGGTCTCCTACATCATTAAAAAATCATGCTGCTAAGATCTGAAGCCACAATATGGAGGGCACGAAGTGTAAGAGGGCTGACTGTATTTTCAGATTTGCATATGAGTAACTCCATGACCAAGACTACAGCTGTTGGAGAAATTCTATTCCCACATAGCTTCAGAATCCACAATCTTACTGAGGATCTCTAGTGGAGGCACACAAATTGGTGGTCATCTGTGCTGCTGTGGACAATAAGTTCGGGTCAGTATATTAGTCCTCAAATATTTTCATGTTCTCACCATCTCACATACCCACTTTGGCCTTCACATTACCTCTACATCCCTTCAGACTTACAGACAAATTAAAAACATACAGATGAGGCTCACCTGCTAAAAACAAACTTCTCAAACCCACAAGAAACCTGGAACTGAGAAAAAATTTAAGGTAGTAGCACCAGAACTGAGACACATTGTAAACAAGTAATTTACTATAAGCACATTATTTTCTAGAGAGTTTCTAAGCACACCAGACTGAAAACGGCACGAGGCAAGCAAAAAAAAGTTAACACCCAAATACTCATGCACACTGGTTGCAGTCGTAAAAGGAGAGGTCTCAATCGAATGGCAAATGGCGATTCAAAATTGCAATAACCCAGCTTCCGCTGACTTGCCAAGCAGAACAAACAGGCTGGTTACTTACAGTCTGTCAGAACAGTAGAAAGACCCTGCTAACAGTTTGGGAGGGTTATTTGGAGGGTTATTTTAATAAAGGAAGCAGTGTTCTTTACATGTTAAGACTGACACATAACTCAAATGAGTCAGTTGCCAAGAAACAGTTAACTTGAGGGTAGAGCAAGAATCAACATGACCCTATCGGTGAAATCTCTTAGCATAACAACAATGTTTTGAAGGCAAAGCCCAGAATACATATGAAGATTTTATCACATTTATAAAGATACTTTAAATCTGAAATGTTTATGTTTCATAGACAGCATAAAAGTCCGATTAACTTCATTAGTCCTTCAAAGAAAAATGTTTTTAGTTGGAAAACACATTTTCAAAGGTCTAATATGCAATGCTTCCTTCACACTCCCACATCTATGCACAGCTATCACACCAAATAGTTTTCTGTAGTTTTCCAGCTATAAGTTAACCAATCTTTCATTTGATAATGTATCATACATAAAGTTGCATTGAAATAAAACTCACAAGCTCCTCTAAGGACAATGTGACCAGCCACACCTGACCTCCATGTTCCTACAGTATGGTAAGAACACCACGGTAATACTGTACCTGCTGGAAATGGATGGAGGGAGACAGTGAAAGAAGAAAGAACTTCACCAAGGATGACAAGATAGGCTCACCAAAATGCTCAGCCATCCCACCAGGGCGTCACCACTCCATAAGAGGCACGTGTGCCTCACACACACCTCATGTGCACACCCAGCTTAAACTTGGCCTTACCGACAAGGAGGTAGCTGCAATTTGCAGCCAAAACACAGCAACAACAGAGCCAGTACCAACGTCAGCACTACGGCAACGGGAACTCCTTAAAAATTACAAACTGCATAGGAACATAGGGGAAACTTATCCTGAGCTATCTTGAGCTTTCAGGACAAACCTTTGCTCAGGGAAACATTCCAACTACAGTTTTGGTTGTGCAATAATAAAAGCAGCTCCCACTGGAATGAGGGATGCATTAGACATGTGAGATGTGCCAACAAACCTGGAAAGGCACCTTTCTCCTCTCCAGTCCCGCTCCTATCACCACAACCTTCAGCTTGCCAACCCATGCTACTACTGCAGCTGAGACTGAGCTACCTCTTTTGAGGGGGACGAAGAGGAGGAAGGCAGCAAGTTAGAGAGTTTGAGAGGATGACAGAGGACCTGGCACACAGGAGCGGTGTGCTTGTGCAGGAGATGGTCCAGCATGCAGAAGCATGCAGGTGGAAGGGAAGGGACTGAAGGAGGTAGGAAGAGGGCCCACCATCAGTGGCAGGAAACCATTGGGTCTATCAGTGATGTTCTGTGCAACTTCCCTAACTTTGCTTCACAGACCAAGTTCAGGGTTTGCCTGAAGGCAAGGTCAGTGGTCGGGGAGCTTTCTCTCTCCCCCGTTCCTCTAGATTAAGCTAAGATCCTTGGAAAGTCTATCTCCTCTGCTTCTAGTGCTGACCCACCCAGGATTTTCAACATTAGATATAATGTTTGTTTCTCTGAAAACAGAACACAATTAACCACAGCATAACATTCTCCCTTGTTCCTTAGAGAGGCAAATAGTTGCCATTCACTCAGCTCAGACGCAATACATTAAATACAAATATTTTAAATAAAAGTCTAAACAGCTTGCAACTTAAACCTCGGGGCTGTTTATGATGCAAATGACATGATCCCCACTTCAACAAAACCAGCACAATTAAAGGTAATACAAATGTTAAAAAGGCATGAATTTCACATCAGACCCCTTAGGTTATTCACAGCCACTGCAAGTAACTCACTAGTTATACTATAGAGAAGGACTCATACTTCAAGAGCCTTTAACAGGACTACTAATAGTAGTAAACCAGACTGTTTAGATTTGAGGATGAGCACTTTCTGCAATCAAACAGCTTTGGAAATTGAGGAAAACCCCATATACTGTCCCTGTGTTCATAACCGGAATTCTTTTGGGGTCGCAGACAGGGTTTAAGAAAATTATTCACGGGTTAGATACATGGGATTGCATCAAGCATCCAGCAATTTCAAGAGATGCCGAGCTGGTAGTGAGCAGCATCTCCCTTTAAACTACTATGTGACCTAAGAGGGCATATAAGCCTGCATGTACAGTTTATCCACTGCTCTATATAAATAATATTCTCTTTGCTGAAAAGCTCAGGCAACTGCACAGTCCGACACAGAGCACAGTCCTGAGCTACTTCTCCTTACAGAGAATTCAGCTGCTCCTCTGGCGCTCAACGAAAAAGGACTTTGTGAAGTTAGTATTTGCATAATCAATACTCAAGCAAGCGAGGATGTAAAGATTAGATCATTTATCTTAGTAGTACGCATTTTCGTAGAGAAAGAAAAAAGGAACCTTCAGACGCAAGGTACTGAAACTGAACGTCCCACCGCACGAACATCATGAATGCCATTCTACTCTTATGTCCCCTCCACCGCCGCCCCTTTAAGTAACTAATAGTCATTAAATCAGCAGCAGCACACGGGGACAAAGGCGGAGTAACCGGTCTCTCGCCTACGGTGCTGCCAACAAACGCGAGGTCGGGCTCCGCCGCACGCCGGGCGGGTCCCCCCG
>WEKX01001536.1:69279-110103 GCA_013390025.1 Pitta sordida
CAACGAAAAAGGACTTTGTGAAGTTAGTATTTGCATAATCAATACTCAAGCAAGCGAGGATGTAAAGATTAGATCATTTATCTTAGTAGTACGCATTTTCGTAGAGAAAGAAAAAAGGAACCTTCAGACGCAAGGTACTGAAACTGAACGTCCCACCGCACGAACATCATGAATGCCATTCTACTCTTATGTCCCCTCCACCGCCGCCCCTTTAAGTAACTAATAGTCATTAAATCAGCAGCAGCACACGGGGACAAAGGCGGAGTAACCGGTCTCTCGCCTACGGTGCTGCCAACAAACGCGAGGTCGGGCTCCGCCGCACGCCGGGCGGNTGCCCGAGGTTCGGGTCGTTGTCGGAGGGGTGTTGTTTCTCCTGTGACACCTTGTTTGTGGACGCTATTCCCTGCCCATTCCCGACATCATTAACGCTTTCCGGAAGGGGTTTGAGTTGGTCACCAAGCTCCTCTCGCCCCCTCGGTGGGTACCCGGTTTGTTACCGATGTTACCGGGTAAAGCACCCCTTGCGCGCCGAAGCATCTCTGAACTTCAAGAGGTAGCTTAAAGATGAATTTTTAGTGGAGCTTGTAGCAATAGGACAACGGGTAATGGCTTTCAGAGAATCACAGAATTAACTAGGAAAAGACCTTTGAGATCATCAAGACCAACCTATTACCTAACACCACCTCATCGCTAAACCATGGCACTAAGTGCCACATCCAGCCTTTTTTTAAACACTTCCAGGTATGGTGCAGCCCATTCCAATGGCTGATCACTCTGTGAAGATTTTTTTTTCCTAACATCCACCCTAAACCTCCCCTGGCACAGCTTGAGACTGTGTCCTCTCATTTTGTCACTGGGTGCCGGGGAGAAGAGTCCAATCCCCACCTGGCTACACCCTCCTTTCAGGCAGTTGTAGAGAGTGATAAGGTCTCCCTTGGTCCTCTTCTTCTTCAGGCTAAACAACCCCAACTCCCTCAGCCACTTTTCAGAGGGCTTGTGTTCCAGACCCCTCACCAGCCTTGTTGCCCTTCTTTGGACACGTTTGAACATCTCAACCACTAAGGGAAATTCAGGCTAGATATAAGGAAGACGTGTTACGATGAGGGTGGTGAAACACTGTCACAGGCTGCCCAGAGAGGTGGTAGATGCCCCATCATTAGGAACATTCACAGTCAGGTTGGACGAGGCTCAGAGCAACTGATCTATTTGAAGATCTCCCTGCTCCTTGCAGAGGCGTTGGACTGAATGACCTTAAAAAGTTCCTCACAACCCAAACTATTCTATGTTTGGAAGTGTCATGTTTCAAACAGAAGTAGATTCCTCCCAGTGAACAGCAGTTCGTGTCCTGTTCGTTAAATTTCTAGAGACTTTTCAAGGGAAAACGGAGTAGAGACCATCATGACATAGCCAGGAGTAGATGTTTGCCCCATGAGTAATCACCTTACTAACGTCAGACAGCTCATCTTTTGTAATCCCATGTGGTTGCTTTGGAGCATTTGTTTCTTTGGCAATATCATTACAAAATCCCAGGACTTTTAAACTAGCCCACAACAGCACTTGCATGTTGCAGAAAGGTACGCAGGAATATTCATGTTCAGTGATGGAGAAAAGTAAAAATACTTCAGAAGGTCAAGGACTTCTACAGATTTGAGACCAAGCTTTGGAGAAGACTGAAAACTCTGCTCTTGCTGATTTCAGCTGGCAATAAAGATGCTCAGTGCTCCTGGGAGAACTTTACACGTCTTCTATAAATAAATCTGTTGTTTAGTTGTCTTCTGTATGGTACAGCTTTTTACTCATCTTAAGAAAGAATATGACATTAAAAGGAAATATGTATAGCAAACAAAAAAATCAGTCTTTGGAAAAAGACTGTTAATAAGAAAATAATTAACTGGTTATATGACTGCAGAGAAATTAATGGATACAAGTTCTACAGTTACTTGAGGAGGAATGGAAAGATTTTTAGGGGCTTAAATCAGATTCGATAGCATTTCATTAATCTAAGGAAATAGGTGAGGGCTAGAGTTTTTGTCTTCTCCTACTGGAGAAATAGGAAGACTGTTATTTTATGTTAATTGTATGTTATCAGATTTCACACCTTCATAAAGTTCAGTACTTTCCCACTGAAAGTAAATCTTGTCAGCTTTATATTACCTTACAGTTCCTTTTTTCTGTTTTTTTTTTCCCATATCAAAACATAGCAAAAGGATGTTAGACTTCCTAAAATGGATAGGTTTATGTCGATTATAATTCTGAATACTATTCTGTTGTTTATCATTCTGATGTAGGAACACAAAACCAGAAATCACCCACTGTCTGGCTGCTCTTATGTTCTCATCAGTCATCCCTCTGGTCACCAGAATTTACAAACACACATGCCTTTGTAAGCTCTATAAATATTTTCTGGCCAGGCTAACATCACCTCTGTAAGACAGCTAAATTCAGTTCCCTCTGATTTGGAGATTACGTGCTGAGGGACAGTCTGTATGACCTTCACAGTGTGGTAAGAGAGTAAGTGCTTCTCTGTAGGGTTCAGAGGGCTGTGTAGTGACAGGCTGGCTACTTATGAGAGTCACTTCCCAGTAGATTTGGACATCTGCTGTTGCATAAACAGTGTAGATAGCTGGATTAATATATTTAAAATATTAGGCATGGGAAAGCATGCAAAAACAACCATTTCACGTAAAAAACATTTACTGTCTGTACACATAATTTTATGGGGGAAAAGTCACAAACACAAAGTGAAAGCATTTTCCATTGACTTTATTAAGGCTATTGTACCTCCTTACAGCGGCAGCAATGCTGGTTGCTGTTGCTGATCAGCCACAGCGAAGGAGTCAACCTCCATCAAGACTGTATCTAGACATGCCAGGATGTCTAGCTCCTCCCCAGAGGAGCTATGGGGGCTGGAAGAGTTAAAGTTCTATGTGTGTGGTAGGTTGACCCTGGCTGAACTCCAGATGCCCACCAAAGCCATTCTATCCCTCCCCTCCTCAACTGGGCAGAGGAAAGAAAATTTAGAGAAAGATAAAACAAACTAGACTTGGGGAAATCAGTTTACATTATACCAAACAAATCAGAGTAGAATTATGAGAAATAAACCCAATTCTTAAAAACACCTTATTCCCGTTCTCCCTTCTTCCCAGGTTCAACTTCACTCCCAGTTTTCTCTGTCTTCTTCCCTCTTGGGTGGTGCAGCAGGATGGGGAATGAGGGTTGCAATTCAGTTCATCACACGTAGTTTCTGCCACTTTTTCCTCACCATGCTCTTCCTCTGCTCCAGCATGGAGTCCATCCCATGTGAGACAGTTCTCCACAAACTTCTCCAACATGAGTCCCTCCCATGGGCTGCAGTTCTTAATGAACTGTTCCATCATGGGTCTGTTTCACGGGATGCAGTCCCTCAGAAACAGACTGCTCTAGTGTGGGTCCCCTATAGGGTGACAAGTCCTACCAGCAAGCCTTCTCCAGCATGGACTTCTCTCTCCATGGATCCACAGGTGGCACCAGGAGCCTGCTGCAGCATGGGCTTCCCGTGGGGCGTCTCCTTTGGGCACATCCACCTGCTCCAGCATGGGCTCCTCCACAGGCTGTAGGTGGATATCTGCTCCACCACAGACCTCCATGAACTGCAGGGGGTTGGCCTGTCTCACCGTGGTCTTCACAATGAGCTGCAGGGGAATTTCTGCTCTGAAACCCGGAGCACCTCCTTCACCTCCTTTTCCACTGACCTTGGTGTCAGAGGTGCTTCTCTCACATATTCTCACTCCTCTCTCTGATGCTGTCCTACAAGTTGATTTTCTTTCTCCATTCTTATATATATTATCCCACAGATGCTACCACTGTCACTGAAGGGCTCAGCCTTGGCCAGCAGCAAGTCTGTTTTGGAGCTTCTAGCAGCTTCTCAGAGAAGCCATTCCTGCTACCAAAACCTTGGCACACAAATCCAACATATCTACCCCAAAACACCCTGACCCTCAGAGTACAGTTCAAATGGAGATGTATTGCTCTGCATGATGGTATTCCAGCATCCAGGAGGTAAGAAAACATGACCTGAATGCTGTTAAATAGGCACCCTGCTAAAATCAGACTTTTCTCCTCTGTCTGGAGTGAGGACTAGAGGTGAAGAATTGTCACTCTAGTGACAAGAGTTGATATGCTAAGCATAAAAGTAACTTAATTTGCTTTGCTGTGACTTTAATTGCTTCAACTTTATTCTGAAGATGAAGAAAGAAGGAAAACTTGAGGAGGAGTGAGAGACCCTTCTCCTTTCACACATTTTTAGCCAAAATCTCCTTTGAAATAATTATCAGCTTTCATTTCAGTGTAGTTTCTTGAGAAGGGTAATACTCTTGTGATATGTCAGTTCGTCCATGTGTCTATTTTGGCTGATGCAACTGATGAGCAATTCCCTAAGTCTGTCTTTTTACTGAAGATGAAGGATTTTTTAAAAAACAATTCTATTTTGATTTTTTGTTGCTTAAGACACTTCTGGTTTTCTTCGTTTTTTAGTTATGCTTATATAATGACAGGAAGAATCCTGATTTATTCCTAACATAGGTTAAATGTGGAAGTGTTTGTAAGCAGACCTACTATCTCAGGCAGGAGGCAAGCAAGAGCAGCACATATCATTTTTCATTTTTCCTCCTTGCTCTACAGTCGTTTCCTCAGAAAAGAACAAGAGTCAGCTGGGTCAGATTTGGGGGTCAGCCTTACTGGATCAGCTTGGCATGGTGTGCAAATCTATGGAATGAAGCTCCCACGAGTTGAAAAATAATTGCATCTGCAGTCAGTGTGTGCCCACACACAATGAAAGCTCCATAAAGGATGTCTAATTTGGCTTTCAACTCTCATTAGTTTAATGCAAAGTGCCCTGGTCCAGCTGGAAATGGTGTAGAAAATAATATGGTTTAATTGCCATTAACATTATTTGTTGTTTTTATGGTATTCTTCTTCTTGAAGTGCTTTTGGTAGCAGCCATTTCATGAGGGCCATGTATTATATTTCACTGACTGGACAGCCACAGTAATGTCGGCACACTTCTGAGTAAGGGCTGGGATTAATCATCACGGAAATTTGAATTTAACAAAGGAATTCAGGGAAGAGGAAAAAATGGGGTAAAATATGTGCTGGTTTGTAAAAAACCTCTTCTTTGTTTATGAGAAATACTCCTACCCTTTGCCTAGAAATGCCCTATAAATTGCACAGAGCAAGTTCACAGTTTCACACAGGATATTCCGAGTTGGCAGTGACCCACAAGGATCATCTAGTCCAACTCCCAAGTGAACGCGCACACAGAGATCTAAACCACAACCCTGGAGCCATGGGCACCACGCTCCATCCATCTGAGCTTCCCATTGTCTAAACCATGTCACNGACGTACAAAGCGAACCCAGCATTTGCAAGAAAACACTGAATAACTATGAAGGGAAGCACATGAATTCCAAACTGTACTGGTTTTGAGGCCCTTATCCCCCCATCCAATGTGCACAACATAGCTAAATGAACGCATCAAAGACTGACACAGTGTTGTCCCTACCAACTGTTGTCAATGTGTTAAAGTAATAGTCACAGAGGCACAGAACCTCATGGTCAGCTCAGGGAAAAATCTGCTGAGAAAACAACCAATAACCTCACACTACGACAGACACACAAGTAAATGTGCTCTTTGTTCTAATTAGAGAATTTTCACTTGTGTAATTTTTAGGTTGATGGTTTCTACCATGCTTGTTTCTACACCAAAACAAGCATGGTGAATCCTGAAATGATGGGATTTTTGTTTAGTGCAGATTTCCATGAGGCAGAAGAGCCAATGCAGCCTCAAAGACAGTAATCAAGATGCAGTTCATTGTGCTTGAAACATAGCTGCTGTATGAAATAGTATTTGCTTTTTCTGGGTAAACCAAAGCAGCTTTCAGCCAGCTGTGCAGTACTCATCCAGCTGCCCAAAGAGTGCTAGGTTGATGAGAACTAGGGTACTGACTGAGTATTCCAGATGAATTTCCAAGTATTTAATCTCCTCTGTTATTAAAAAGATCAAATCAAGCAGCTGATTTATGACTTTATACTGTGGTTATGCCTAGAGACATTACCTAACATGGAGAGTTTCAGCCTAGGCACCATGCCAGCCCTGAGAGTGAGCCCTGCTCCACAGAGCTTGAGAATAACCAAAAGGTGGCAGAAGCCCATAACGGAGAAGGCGATGTGTGAGAGGGAGCAGAACCTGGACTGCTGTGTCTGTGTGCACCAGACAGGGGTGAGTTCAGCTGCATGTTACTGGGGTAATGGCTACGTGCTGGCTCCCTGGCTCTGCTGCAGTTGAAAAGAGCAATGATGCACAGCCTCTGCTTTCCTATGCTGGAAGCTCAGCTCAGTGTGACAGGAGGATTGTAGGAAATACAGTATCTCTTGCAAGAGCACAGGAAATACATACCACATTTTTCAAACCTAGCAAATTCCAGGGGTATTTTTATCTCTATTTGAAGCTTATTGGAATATAGTGAATGTGCTACCTCCTGAGGTAGGCAAGGAAATACGTGATAGCATATTTAGTCTTTAAATTAGTTTTACTTAACATGATTTATGAAAGTGATCTACGTATTTCCCTTGTACTGTAGTTGATTCATTCTAGCAGACTAATTAAGATGGAGAAAGTTAATACTGAGTAAAGATTCAAGTACTTTCTATGTTTCCTTGTCTCTGTTCAAGAGAATAATTGTTGCCTGTGCATCAATCCTAGCAGGAATATCCAGCTGTAGAAACATGGCACTCATGGGACGCAGCTCCTCTCTGCTGTGTATGGCAGCCACGTGGAGAATAAGAAGTTGTAGTCTCATGACTACCTCAACAAATATGGAAGGCAGGACATGGGATTTTTATTGCTCACTGGGTGTACCAGCAAGCCATGTGAGCACATTTCATTCATTATTCTACCAAAGAAATTAGTCTACTGAGATGATTCCACCAGCTATGCCTGCCCCAGCACCTCATACCAAGTCTGGTGAGTCACTTCTTGGAGGAAGCAAGTGACTCAGGAGGAACAAGGGAAGGGAGCAAACATAAAGGCCAAGGTGCTTTAGAGTCAGGACCCTTCTGATAAATTTAGGTATGTACTTAGATAATTATGTCATCAGCATGATCAATTCCATATTGACACTGGTTCTAGTCCACTCAACCCTCTGGACAGAGGATTAAGTTCATCTCTCCAGTATAAAACAGAATTTTCCACAATAAAATCGAATTATTTGCACGTACTTAAATTCCATTGCTTTTCAGTTAGGCTCAGAAGTTTCCTGAGTTGAAGTGTATTTGGGAGCTACTCTATTACAGTGTTTAATAAGGATACGTATGATGCTAAATAAGCAATTCAGCTCTGCATGATTTGCCATAATATATACATTATTGATCGTTAATTTAAAAAAAAGAGGTCTAGCTAAAATACTGTTCCTTGGAATATTTTGTATTCAACAAATCAGAGTCCACAGACTGAAATTATGCAGCACATAATTTTGGTCAAAAGCTTACTTATTTCCAAGTTATTCATGGCAGTTAGATGAATTGTAGGAAACATAGGGACTGTTTACAGCTCTTGAATACTGATTCTGATTAGCTTTTGAATATGAGTAATATTCCGTGATGCTTGAATGCAAGGTTTTGAGCCAAGGCCTGTTACCTGAAAATGCATCCACAAAGCACCTCAATAACTTATAAATTTTTTTTTCTTGCCAAAACATTTAAAACGTTCTTGTTGATACTTGTGAATTGACTTGGCAGGTCTGCACAGTGAGTGCAGAGACATTTGTTACAGCTTTTTCAATTATCTTATGCCACCATATAAACAGCCCCCCAGCTGACTGGTTCCCCTCTAGTCAATTAGTTACCAACGGCTTTTCTTCTCATCATAGCCTTGACATGAAAATGAGGAGACAATCAGATTTCCATAAAGATTGCAAGTTATGTGTGAAAGGTCTTATCCTGCCATGTTTTCCCTTTTGTCTGAGACACCACAAGTGAGGCTGGATAGAGTGGTAAATGGAAGAGGGATGCAAAAAGCTGTGCCTTGAGCAAGGGAGGAGGTGGGTCGCAAACTGCATGCTATCTCTGCCCCTGGTCAAACTGCTCATTCAAATAAAAGTTACTCCTTCACATAAAAGAGATGAGCAGGATTTATCCCTGAGCACGCTTCAATAAGCAGATAGACTGTAATCTTCCTGTGAAACTAAGCGTGAAGAATGTGATGCTGTTACAGTGGCATGGGAGAGAAATTGCGGCCAGGTACATTTTCATTTGTCTTTGGTATAAAGTTACTCTTTCCTTCTTGCTCACATCTTAAATGGAATTTACACATGAAAACAAACAGAAGCAGGGCTTCATGAGGAGCTGCCTGCCCCCATTCTGCTTTGTTCTGTGCAAAATGCACGGAAGCAAAAAAACATACCAGCAAGCCAGAGTGGCTGTTTGGCTGCTTTGTATCCATCTGCTCCCAAATGGTGGGAGACAGTGTGACCTGAAAGGAGTAACCTGCTTGCGTAGAAAGGGAGCACTCATCACGTATCACACAGACAGGCAAAGGAGACAGCAGGGAGAGTCTTGAGTCTCAGGCATTTCTGAACCTCTGGGAAGAAACCCAATTTTTTGTCAGGGAGAAGTCGTATTCAATCATTTTTATCTGCCACCAAGTGAAGTCATAACAAACCAGCTTAGCAGAAGGAACATTCTTCAGTGTGTAAAGTTTGGTTATTTATTGCATACTGTATGAATCTCTGTCACTTTGTACAGACATCTCTAGTACAGAAGTTCAAGCGCTGATAACAAAAGTTATAAATAGTATGTGTGGTAAATAACTTGTAGAATAGAATACCACTACCAAATAGCACGTATGCCTGTACGTGTACTTAGCAGGGACATTGTGAGTCACAGAAAGGGACTCTAAGGGGAGACTGGCACTTTCCCATGGCTCCCACACTGGCATGTATGAAGCAGATTCTTTATATATCGGAACAATTATTGTTGTGCCTGACCTTCTAGATATTTTGTTAAAACTTCAGTAAAGCTGAGAGGAGCTTGAGATACCGAAGTTTTCTCTTTGAGGTGTGCACACAGTGTGACAATCTCATCCCTTCATAAGTCTATGGCTTTGCTATGAAACTAAATCAGGTGTCTACTGCATAGTATTCTACATTTAAGTAAGTTGTGTTACATACTGAAATGATCCAATTCCCATAGACACCAATTGTGCCTGGCACTGACAGTCTTTCCATTGTGGATTTATAAAGCTCCCGAGCATAGTGGTTGCGTCCCGAGATTTTCTGTTGTCACTCATACTTGGTCCCATTCTGGCAAAATATTTTCCGTCTCTCATGGATGTGGAAGAAAAAGGATTAGATCAGGGATTAAAGATAATTGTGGACTTGAATGAGATTTAGTGGTGATGTTATAGGTTCAATTACAGCAGGTTGTCCAGGAAACTGAAGCTTAATTTCTTATTCCACATGTAAAACTGCTAGGATTTTCCTGGAAATGCTTAATGAGAAACAAGTGAGCATATGCTGAAGCTATTTGAAGTTATACAGAATGTCTCAAAAAGTGAGATTCTGCTGAATAGGATAACACGAAGTGTTAAAGTTCTGTTTTAACAGAAAAGTCTGCAGTTAGATTCAGTTCTCACCAAAGCTTTGGGGAGTTGAGCATGATGCTCTGATGATGTTGGATGCACAGTTTCGTTGTTTAAGTGGCTCCCAGTGCTGCTGTAATGATCTCTGTGGGCTACAGGTTTCTAAACTAAGAAGCTGCCATGTAGATATGAATTCAGCTTTCTAGGAATCTGTGGTGTGTAGGTCTAGCATCCCAACAAAATGTGATACATATTTAAAAGACCGCTCAGATGTGGGAGCACAGCAGACAGTCCCTATACTTGGCAGTAATTAGACGTTTGTCCATCATTTCCCAGCCACCCTTGCTGTGTACCTCTACAGCCTTGCTTTGACAAGCTTCCCGGAGGGGAGAGTTAACGAGGCAAAGAAGTTACTGGGCTGTACTGAGTTTTGTGTCACCCTCTTTAGATTATGCTGGTGGAGAACTGCATTGTGTTGTGCAGATATAATCTTAGCCTTTCCGCACCTAAACTGCTAAATACTTAACAAGGAAAGACAGCAACACTCTTTTCCATCAGGGATTAAACACATTGAAAACTGGGGGTGGGGGGTGGGGTTCTCTAACGCTGTGGTAATGGAGGCAGGATGAGTGTGAGAAATTTTACTCTTGGTTGAAGTTGCACACTTCAATAGATCTCTTGTTTCCAGAAGTAGCTGGAAAAGAAGCTGCTTTGCCCTCTGGGGGAAGGAGTTAGATTTCGGAAGAGCTGAACAATACCCTCTCCTCCCCCAAGACAGATAGCCTGGATACTGTAAGGGCAGTAACTTCGTGTAGAACCTATTAACACTGAGAATAGAAAGTCCTAGGGCTCTGTTTTTGTGTTCACACCTCATCTGCTGCTGTTTGGGGTACTACCTTCATAGTACACACTGTCGTACTTCTGCCACAAAGACAATACATTCTCAAATCACCAAGCTTGTATATCAAAGAACAAGATTCAGATGAAAGGCCTGGCTGTGGTCATTACTGGAAAACCCGCATTTGTCCATAGATAATTGCCTGACATTGCCTATGGTCATTACAAAAACACCAAAGAGTCTCAAATCCAAATGTATTCACGTGACACAGATGCTGAGTTTTCCAAGAGCAAATATTGTGTCCAGCAAAAAGAGCTTATACCCTAGGATTATAGAGCTGGACTTCAGAAACCGGCTACTTTACAATAAAAAGACTTATAAAATCCCTAGAAGTGACACAGTCTTGGTGAAAAATCTCTTTACAAATGTCCAATTTATTGGACAAGAGAACATGCTGGCAACAGCAGGCATTTTAAGACCCTTCTGCCTCCAGAGGCTCAATATCTTTATCTTTGCTCATCCCTACCCATGCAGACAGCACCAAGCCCTCTCAAATGAGCCCCCGCAGACTGAGCCGGTTATCTCTTCCTCCTAGCAAACTGTATATAAATTAGGAGCATAGTGGCTTGGACACTACATCTTCATATACCATGAATTAATTCTAAAAATTATTTTAGTCTCACTCCACGTTTAGCAAAACATGAATTCACATCTTCCATCTCAGAGAAATACTTTAAGAAAAGTAAGTGCAGAATGTTTCCATTTAATTCTGTGACAGGACGTAGCAGAAGACCTTAGAGTATGCTTTAAATTCTATTGTTTTCCTTACTTGATTTGATTTGACTCTTCCTTTGTGCTGTCAAATATTTCTTCTGTTCTACATAGGTAGAGTCAGCTGAACGCAAATGTCACCGCTGCAGAGATCTGCACAGATCTATCCCCTGCTGGAACCTCAAGCTCTCTGTTATCTTTTAATGTCAGAGGAATTCACATCCATGGAAGACAGTCAGGACAGATCCTGGCACAATATTTATACCTATCCCCCTGCTTAGGTATTTAAACCTTCTTGACTTCAAATTCTGCCCATTTGATTCTGTAACATGTTCAAAACATAATTCACAGATACTGTCCTGTGGAGCTAACATGGCATAGAGGCACCAGGTT
Organism: Pitta sordida; assembly: GCA_013390025.1. Lineage (NCBI taxonomy): Eukaryota > Metazoa > Chordata > Aves > Passeriformes > Pittidae > Pitta > Pitta sordida. Next base: position 80,895 of record WEKX01001536.1, read on the forward strand.
CTGTACAAGTAGGTGTTGCGCCCTTGAGTCCTCAGAGATAACAACAGGGTAATGTTCACATCTGTTTAGGAGAGGCCTTTGGTGCAGGTTCATGGGGATAAACAAGGAGGTGACTCACCTTTGCTGTCTCCTCCTTCACAGCAGTATGTAGCAAACGTAGAGAAACTGCTTAGTTTTAGAGCTAGGATGTAAACTCAGCTGCAAATCCTAGGGAGTGTTCCTAAAGCATAGTCACTTGAGAGCATTTGGTGCACAGATGCTGGTTGCCTCCTGAAATATTCTTGAATATCTTGATGCTGATAGATGATGCCTTTTTTTGAGCTACACAAGATGGCACAGCTCCCAGCATCCTTTTAACCCAGCAGTACCTCCTGATCACATAGTGATTTCTTACACAAGTTCCTGGGATATCAGTGAGGACAACAAGCTTTTTGGAAGGGAAGAGAGACTGTAGGGGTGACTCAAACTGATTGCTCTGCCACACACCACATTTGCTGTGCGGAGACCCAACGCCCCCGAGGTTTTCAGCAGAGCAATTACTTAGAGAAAGTGATGGCTAGTTCATTTTGGAGGGAAACTATGATCACTTGAAAGCCAGTTTCTCATTTCTCAGTAGAAACAACAGCTGCAAGTAGAAGAAAATTAATAGTGCCTAAGAGGTCACTAGGACATATGTTCATTTGCAGATGTCTCATACAGGTATTATAAACTATGTGTACTGCTGGATCTGCCAAAGGCATACCTCTAGCACAGAGGAGTAGAGATTCTTTAATAAAAGACCCTGCTGAATATCTGAAAACAAAACTGCACAGCAAGAATATCATCATTATAGTTCAAGGAAATGGCCCTGTATGGTGGGAGGTGCACATATTTACTATGTGATATTTAATGTAATGTATTATTTTCACCCATTATAGATTGGGAATGGCACCTCTGGTTATGACTGTCTAATGCTTCCCTCTTAAAAATCATTTTAGATTGTTTGTAAGCCTGTCATATTCTTCATGATGAAATTTTTCATGCTATTTACACAATTCCACCTGAATTCATAAACCGTGATGTTATTACCTATTAAAAAATATGGTGAGCATTTCTTTTTCAAAAAACTCTGCTCTTCAAATGCCTCAGAGCACAAAATAGAAATAAAGTTGGGGTGGTTTTTCTCTCCAGGGTTCTCCATGATTTCCAGCAATCTGAAAGCTCTTTGGTTTTTCTTGCTCTTCCAAGAAAATGTAGTTTTCAGGTGTCCCAGTTGCCTGACAAGAAGCTTAAGGCAACAAGTACTAGAGGTGACTGTGAGACAGCAAAAAACTGAGGGCAGTGCTGTTGTAAGCCAGAGTAAGTTTCTCAGTCTAAACAGTCTCTTAAGCTAAAGCAGCAGAAGCAATTTTTTGACAAAAGTTTGTCTTACCTGAAAATTTCACCCAGCCATCTCCCAAAGCAAATACTAGAGACAGTCCCAGGAGGAGACCTGCAGCTTCAGAATAGTGCCTGGCAAGGAAGACATGCAGCTTTGCTGGTCCTGGTGAGGAAAAAACTAGAGGAAGCACTTCTGAAAGCACCATCCCTGCTGCCTTCTGCATTCAACACCTGCTTCAGAAAAGAGGTCTCAGGAGCTCAGGACCACCACTGCAGGTTGACAGCTATCAAAAGGTGCAGATTACGCATTCAGAAGTGGAAGAATTTTAATTTATTTTTCCTTCACACTTGTGGATCCCCAAAGCACATTGCTGAGGATCACAATTCACCATGCTGCTGCAAGCTTTACTTGCAGCTGCACGTACATCCACCTTCTCTAGAGAGTATCTTTGCCCTTTACTATCTAAACTTTGCATTGACCAAAGCTTGCTCTATTTTCTGTAATTCTTCTTTCAGCCAACATTTAAATCATCCAAGCTTTCAAAAAGCATGTCTGCTAAAGAGTCACCAGTGTTGTGCAGAAGGGCAGACAGAAGCAAAATTAACAAACAAGATCTCCCCAATGAACGTAGAAATGCTCCCAGATTTTTCTGATTATTCCTCAGTTTTGCTTACTTTACCATTGTAGGGTGAATAAGCAAAGTTTCTTCGTCATCATTCTTCCCTCCCCGGGACATAAAGTTATTATCAATACTTACCACAGCTGAACAAATAATTAAAAATGAATAATTTATACAATTAACGCAGTCTTTGCTCCCATTTATATAATGAGTGTCAGATGATCACAAATTTCTTTTGAATTTATTCCTTAGTCAAGTTATTTGGTACAGCTTAATGATCCTACTGCTCCATAGATTGAATGTTAATTTTGAGTAATTATTCACAGTCATTAATATGCACATTGTTTTCTAGTGGCTGGTCAAATAAATCAAGTGATGTCATTTTTATTTCCTGGTTGAATAAATCTGCAGTCACTTCCAGTACAAATGTTCATAAACATGAATGCAATGCTTGTTTGTTTGAACAGTCAGATATAAGAACTTTGAAAATTCTCTTCTGAGTTTATTTGAACTTGGAAATCATGATTTCCCCCATATCTGCAAGGAAATGAGACGCAAAAGGTGTGGCAACACATGTAGACTGAATGTGTTTAAAATTCAATTTGATACTAGCTTGTGACTTGTTTATTTGTACATCTTTTTTCACTCCTTCAGGTGCAGCTGATGCATTCAGGCCTCTGCATTAGACTGCTACATAAAAGATACTATTCCCTTCAAGTTCTGGCATCTTCTTTTCGCTAAAGGGTTCCCAGCAGATAAACAGCATTCTTTTGTACTGCTGATAGGCATTTAAGAGCTTCTTTAGCCAGTTCACAGCAGTAAGGAGAAATAAAAATTACTTTCTTGGTAATGCATGGCCAGGCCACAATGACCTGCTTTAATGTGAGATTTTCTTTTGACTTCAGCAGCAGATGGATCTTGGCTCCTTTTAGCAGATGGTTACTTCGCTCAGAAAAATCATAATTTCTTTATCAACAGCGTGCAGCCTTTATTAGAGGGAGAAGTGTACCTACCTTGCCAAGGTCTCTGCTGTCTTTAGGAGACAGTTGCTTTTTCATGTTGTATTAGTCCTCCATAAAATCCCTTCTCGTAGCTCAAAGCTCCTGGGAATGTCGTAGCAGCAACAGTGCCTCAAAACCTAAGGATTAGAGTTTTCTAACATCTGAATCATAACTATCACCATCAGCTCTTGCTTTTTGTGAGAATTTAAAGTGTGATTTTAAATCGGTTAGATGCTTGATGTTACTGAAAAAAAACCCCCAACTATTTATAAACCCCAATATAATACAGTAAGAATACAAGAAATAAATACCAAAAGCCTGTTTTGTTGTGAAATCTGCAGGTACTGTGGATGGGGAAATCCCTGCTTATGCATGCTGAAATCCTCCTTCCTCCAGGAGCACACATCTCTGCAAAAACTTGCCCAGAGCAGAGCTAGATACCCTGCTGTTGTGAACACTGTGTATTATTGCTACTGTCAGAGAGCCAGGCCAACTACAAAATTGTTTTAATTTCATTGATTTACTAGGTGTAGGCTTGAGGACAGGCTGGAACAGGTTCTAGCACAGGAGCAATACACCAGGAGGTGTTCCACAGGCAGGCAGACATGTAAAGAGTGATGCTGTTAGCTCCAGTTCGTGGGTTGCCATGGTTAGTGCAATCTACTGCCCAGAACGACCAGCTCATGGCATGCAGGCACTGCGTGTTCAAGCCAGGGTTTTAAGCAAGAGCCACAGGGTGCTGAGCTCTCATCCCGACTTCAGCAGAGCGCTCACCTGGCTTTCTCCCTATCTTTGATTCTCTGTAGCTTTTTGCTTTGCCACAGGTATTACTCACCTGCCCTGCCTTTGTTTTCCCTTCAATTACTAACACACTCAAATATCCGCTTTATAAAGCGTTTCCCCTCTGATTCCACCTCCTCTAACTACTATTCACTGTGCACTGCCTTTCCAAGGGTATCCAATTTAACTGAGGTGCCTACTGGGATTAATCATAGGACATCAGCAGGACAGCTTTTCAAGGCATCATCTTTGCAAGTCTGACTGTTGTGCTGTTATTTGTCCAATTTTTTTGTATTTTGGCTCATCATTATTTTTGTATTTGTGCCAAAGCTCTGTCGAGAAAGGCTTAATGCTTGTTTAAAGAGATAAACTAAAGGAGGTTTGTGTGATAATATTCAGGTACTGATTTAATGGTCCACTTCATAGCCAAGACAGACCAGGAGTGACCTCCGTGGTAGCATAGAGAGGCTGAGCCACGGCAGAGTCTCCAACCAGCTGGAGACAAAGTTGGGTACAGTCCCTCCCCTGCTCATGCCAAGCCGTGTCCCCTCCTGGCCTGAATGGGTCTGCTTTACCCTGCAAATGGCAACAGCCACAGCAACAAGTTTGTGAAGAAGTTTGAGGATAAAGTGTGTTGATATTTAGAAAATAATCTATATCAAGATTAGTCAGATGAATAAAAAAATGTTATAAATAAAAGTCTTTATAGGGGAATCATATGTTGAGCTTGGAAAAAGTCACACAAAATACCAAAGACATTTCTTGTTCATATATCAAATGAGTAAATAACCCTGAGAAGTAAGCAACTTTTAAAAACAATTTAATGAAAATATCACAGCAAATATCCTGCTTTGTACAAATGAATACCATTGACTTATACAATATAGATACGAATCCCTCACTCTTTGGAAATGGAAACATATATTTGGTTTATATAAAACGCTTCTGTTTAGCTGAAAAGAAATCAAGGAGGCTCAGAGGCACTCTTTCCCTCATCAGACACAGAGGCAATCTTTCCCTCAAGGTTTTTACACACGAAGTACACGTATTTGCACTAGTAAGGAAACCCCCATTCAGAGCACTCAGTCTACATTTTCTCATCATCTGGGGGAGGGAAGCATTGCATTGACATGAGGAGCTGCATACATCTGAGCACCACCGAGCTGGGCTGTTCATGCTCAGAGGCGGACAGCTGTGGTCTTTATTATGTTTTTGAAGAAGGTGTGGAGCTGCGGGAGCAATTGCGGGGTTGGCAGGACTCTAGATAATGATCCTGAAGGAAGCTTTTAGCAGAATAGATTTCCCGTTACTGTAACACACCTATTCCAGGGTTATAATTGTTCCGGATAGGTCTAGTGCTTTCCATTATGCATCACTCAGATTGCTTTGATAAACAAAACATTTGCTCATGTTGATTGTAAAGTGAGAAGGAAACTCACATCCTAATCCAATTTCAAATACAGCCAGGAGGTGGATGTTGATTACAGTGAGAATATAGCCTCTGTCATATCAGTGTAAACCCTGTCACTGGATTAGAAGACAGGAACTTTCCTACCTGCAGCACTGGGGGAAAAGAGTGGTACCCACGCCCGGTACCCTTGGGAGTCTCAGGGCTATGGATTTTCCTCAATCTCCCTTCCTTACATATTAGGAATCTGTGGTTCTCAGTGTGTTCAGGCACTGTGCTTATTTCAACTACCTAGAGATGGGATGAGAAAAGTATATTTGGGTTAAAATGTGGGCAGAGAACAGCACTCATAGTTTGTGAAAAAAGGCTGCGATGTAACGGTTACCCAGGCTTTGAAAAAACTCTGAGAACTGACATAGGGAAGAAAATAAAAGCAGAAACAGTGAAATAGAGAATTGAGGGGGAAGTGGAGGAGAGGAGACAAGCAAAAGACAAAGGAAGGTATTAATGAGGAGCAGCATGAACAGGAAATGATAACCCTAAACCCTCAGAGAACCAGGATTCCTGTTCACAGATCAAAACTGTTAGAAAGAGAAGGGCTGTGCTCTTTGTTCAGTTGCTTTCGTTAAGACAAAGAAGCCAGTGGTCTCAGTCTGTTTCAGGTCTTGATGCAGTTTCCAGGTCAAAAAGCCACCTAAACCAGTGGCCTTTTTGTTACCAACACAGATGTCAGGAATTGCAAGATCGAAAAGCCTTCATCGTGCTACAGGGTCTTGCCTGGCCCTTATCTCTGCAGCGCCTGACCAGAGGGGTAATCCCATCTAACAAATGGGAACAGAAACAAAGCCGTACTCAAGTTCAACCAAGCAGCCTGCCTGAGATCAGGGTTTAAATCCCCTCAAGCTCAAACCCAGCCTTCCTTTCAGCCATCACTTTTTGGTGAGGTATATATGCACTGTAGCCTCTCTGCCCTCTCCTGAAGACAATAGAGCTGGTCCCTCCTGTGGAGCAGCAGGACACCAGGAAATCAATCATTTGCTGCCTTTCTAATGGACTTGTCAGGGGAGTTGTTTTGGGGTAGCTGGATTACTGAGAACTTTATGAACTGCAAACTGCCTTTGTTTTCCTTAAACAATAGGTTTTGAAAACAATGTGGATAAGATACCACAAAACCTGATGTCTTGACTGCAGGCTAGATTCAATTCTCAGATTGTATGAAAAGAAACCCAACTGTTGTCCATAATATTGTTGCAAACTCCCTCTCAGTCATCAGAGAACAAAGTTCACTCCTCAGTTTTACCTCAGAATAAAGCCAAAAGGAGCACACTTTCAAGAAAATATAATTTCCCCTGATATCTTGTGGCCAGCCATTCTAGATTTGAGCTAGACATATCTTAAAACCATGTTTCTATAAGAGGCTCAGACTAAAATAACAGCAATAAGATGACATTTTTTTTTTGCAGACAAACGTTAGCTTGCCCTGGCAGTGCTCTGAGCCAGGCTGAAATAATACCCTCGGGTTAGAGCAGAGTTGGACCTGCACAGGTTACAGCCCTTTGTAAGGTGGTGCTACTGTGCCAAACTAAGCTTCACGCTGATTTCTGCTCTCCATCTTCTATCTTGGACCTGGCTCTTAGAATGTGTCCTGACCTCACGCAGATAAGGATGCAAACACTCACAGAAATACATTCCTGGTCTAAGGCGTGGGAAAGAAAAGTATAAGGTGGAAAACTTCTCCTGCACCATGGAAAATAGAACGTGAAGAGCCGTCTCTGCCTTCACCCTTTGTTACCAACCAAAGCATGTCTCCAGCAGAGGACATTGACCAAATAAGTGCAGTCCAGCAGACTGGTATCTTCAGCTAGCTTCACAAGGATCAGGATATAGCCATAAATCTAGAGAGACTCAGGGCTTCATTTTTCCCCGGAGTATTATCCTGATCCGAGACACCACAACACAAGTTGTGCTGGTGCTTAACAAGGCCTCACTGAACAAGCTGGGCAGATTCAGTGAGCCATGGGATAGGACTCCTCAATAGATAAGGCTAGTTGTGGCATGCCTCCTTTAACCTGGAGCTGGTGGCTTCAATGCTAAAGCAGATACAAAAATACCCGATACCCAGATATTTTGGTGGTACAACACTGCAGGCATGAATGGCACTTTAATAACATGCTGCAAGTCCTGGCCTGAGATATTATAATCCAAGACTTGGATGGCAGCAGGGAAGAAAGGGCAGATTCCTAGCCATTCCAGGAACAGAACAGAGTACTGTTCCTAAACAGATTTTGCAGTAGAGTACAAGCTGGAAAAGAGCAAGGCAGACTAAGAGTTATTTGGGTGAAGTATTCAGCTTCTACTCAGCTACAAGCTCTCTGTGCAAAGCTGAAAGCCACCACACCTGAATCACATCACTCAGAGACCCAGGGAGTCTCTGAGTGGGCCACAGGCAGGCCATAAGGCACACTACCTTATCCTTGTGTGTATCCTTGCAGCTTCCAGAATGGAGCAGGGTTTGGCATGCCATTAGATCCACGTGCAAACCTCTTGATGTTTGACTTACCATCTACAAGACAGCCTCCCTGCATTAAGCTTGTCTTAGGGGAGCCAGCCTGCAGTGATGGCTCACTTTTGGGCTGCTCAGAAGTCACCACTGTTGTGCAACAGCATTCTCTGGTGTCTAAATCCTGGCAGTTTTTAAAGCTTTCGTACCTTGCAGTTGTTGCTAGGCAAGAGGCATCCTGCAAGTGCTCCATCACTGAGGTCAATTAAATGCTATCCTCAAGCAAGCTGCTTTGAACTGAAGCCTGTGTGAAAACAGAGATGAGATTCTTGTTCTCTTCATTAAAGAACAATTTAAGTTGATGACAGAGACAAGCCTTAGTCACAACTTTTAATTTTCTCAAAGTAGAATGGAGGTTTAGACAATTTTTAGGACTAAGCAAGGACACTGAATTTTTAAAAAGAAAGAAAATGCATCTGATGTAATGTACACAATTTGAAAAAGCAATGTTCACTCCTTCCTCCTTTGCATCACTTTTTCATCTGAAATACATGTCAGACAACATCGTAGTTCATGCCCATGTAAGTGGTAGGGTCCCTAGTTGTACCAACAGAATGAGGCACATTTCTGTTCAGATTTGGGATTTGCTGCAAGAGAAGAAAAAAGATAAGAGGGTTGCTATGGTTTGAAAGAGAGAGTGAAGCACAGAAGAAGGGAAGGGATATCAAAGGTAAAGGCTGTGTTTCTCACTGGAAATAAATGTGCCAAGAATGCTGAATTCTTTCCAAAAGGTCATTGGAAAAAAGTCAGATGAAAATGTTTTGATAATTGAAATCCAAAGTTTTGTGCATGTTATTTCATCCTGGGTTTCTATCAGCTCGGCCAACCACTTTCTGGGCAAGCAGCATTGCAGACTGTAAAGGAGCCTGTCTCAGAGGCAGCACCCCCAGATCTCTGCTGGGAACAGCTCTGCACTGCTCGTCAGACACGCACAGAAGGGAAGGAGCTCTGAACTGGCCAAAACAGTTCCAATAACCTGAGAAATTGCTTGCCCTGGGATTGGGGAAATACTCAGGTCTCAGCTAAAAAACTTGAAGTGGGATTGTGGCTGAGGTTTCCCACATTTCAAAGTCTCTGGATTTCCTTTCCTCCCAGCAGGCATCATGGGCCATATTTTACAAAATTAAGTTGCAATGCTAAACTATTTTTAGGGGGGTTTTTTCCCCCCAAGAAATTCCAAATCAGAATATTTATGTAAGAAACTTTTCATGCCTCATTCAATCCTAGTGGGTACCTACATTAATTTTTGTAGCAAACAATTTTTTTTGTCAGTGAGAAACTGTTAGGAGCCTCTATGCTTATTGAAGTTTCCTGTTCAATGTTTTGAATAATTCAGGCAGAAAAAAAACATTTTGAAAATGTCAGATCATTTTACTTCGAGATTTTGGTGTTTCATTCTGCTGCAACATTGTAAAGATAAAGGAAACAGGAAAGGTAAGTCAAATCCTTCACTACATTGGACAATGGTGTATGAAAATCCACATCTCACTACATGAAGTGAAACCCACCTACCCTTCACCCACTGAGCTTGTCACCACCAGGCTACAGAGATGATGGCTTAGTGTAATTTCAAGTATTTTAGTATATTTTTAAATAAATGCATTTTGGAGATACAGCATTTATCTCAGAGGTGAAGAAGTCCAAATTTGTCCTCCCACATCTAGTGTGTATCCCTCAAAATGCTAGACTTTCCTGGCAAGGGGGAAGAGCTTCTGTGACCCTGTCAGTCTTCAGCATCCAGAACAAACAGTGTGATGCTGTACCTGGATATAAATAATTTGTGGAACTTTTAAAAGAAACAGGAATGTCACCTTTCCTCTTGCTCCCTCTTAGCTGTGTTCCACTTCCTCCTGCTCAGGCTGCAGCAGGCACTTCTGACAGCCTCTGTGAAATGCTTTATAATTTTTTTTAATTTAACCTGAAAAACAGTTTCTCAGCCTTTTCTTTTGGTGTGGAAAACAATGCTTGATTTTACGGTCAGTCCAAAAGAGATATTTCCTTATTGCATTATAAACCTGTAATAAATACAATGCATTATTTCTTTCCCCCTCAAATAGCTTTCCACCAGAAAAAAAAATGAAACACTTATCCTTCCTGTGATTTCTGTACAGACATCCTGCTGGTGATAGCAGCCAATTAGCTATTTGTCGTAGGATGGCAGCATCTTGAATGCATATCTCAGCTGGTGAACCGTTTGTCTTTTGAAATCTACACTCTGCACCTTTTAGTAGTTGACGCCCCATTCTGAACACAGTGGAGTAACACGGGTTGCCTGCATCATATTTGCAAACAAAAAAGCAAAATATTTGAATCTGTGGGCTTGGTTCTGACACAAAAATTGTACTGACTTTTTTTTTCCCCAGTTCTCCTCCCCCTCTGAAGGGCTCTTCCCAGCTTGCTACAGCTATCCCATAGAGGAGAAGGCATTAACAAATTCGTACTGACTACCTCTCTCAATAGTAGTTTTCAAGGGTCTTTCCTTGGTGCCATGGAAGTCTCTAGAGGTGATGTGCCACAGGAGACCTTCAGGCTGCTGGAAAAGCCTTACATAGAAGCCAGTGTCATTTCTGAGCTAGAGCCAAAACATGATTTGTTCCCGTTGCTGGGGCTGCAATCCTGCCCTAGCAGAAGAAGTGATGAACGTTGCCCATGAGAGAAGACTCCAGTACACAAAGAAATCATTGGATAGGAAAACAAATGTTAATTATGTAAGCTAAAAATACCACCCAATGCACAGGGGGAAAGACAGGCAACTGCTGAATTTTCCTGCTAATGCAGCTCTCGCTCCATTTTACTGCTAGAGCTTCCTGTAAGAAGAGTTAAGCTACTGATATATGTCGAGAATTGCCAGGGTTTTAATTTTCAATGCTGTGCTAGAGGGGCAGGTGGCAAAGGAGCCTGACAGTGGTTTTACTTAACTTTAACATGAAGTGGAACAATAATGTTCTGGCAAGGATGCTAAATAGGGGAGTCAAGTCATTGCAGCACGTAATTTCTTGCTCAGCCTCCTCATGCTTCCCGTATTTTCCCCTCTGGACAAGCCACTTAACATCTTTAGTTGCTTTATTTTTGTGTTAGAGACAGAAATATCTGTGCCACGTTTCCATGCCTACTCATATTTACAGAGATTTTTCTGAAATCTTGAGCCAAAAAATCAAAGGGAAGGGTTGCTAATAATGCAACAGCAAAGTAACTACACCTCCAGCTTCCCTGGTTTTGCCCTGAGTCTTTTCTCCCAGGAGAAGAGTTATTTAGAAAGGGAGGTCAACGAACTCTAAAGACAAGCTAACTGAATAGTTCATATTTCTTACCGTCTTTAATGATATTCAATGACATGAAATTGTTACCATGGAAACTAGTTTAACAAAGGTGTTATATGTACTATTTCCAAGGTTCAGACAAGGCTCCTGCGTCTACCAATGAAGTTTGTTAGAGGAGGGAATGACTTTTCAGTGTCTTCATGGATCAAACAACAGGTATCTGAAAATCCACAGTCCAGTAATTAGGTGTTTGCTTGACTTCACCTAGATAAGACATCCATTGTTCCCAGCTCCTTCCCTTTTAAGTAATCAGTATAAATTTAAGATGCTATTAGTTGAAGACTCTTCAGGAAATGCTAGGATCAAGTACAGCATGAAACTTGACCTGTCAAATCAATTATTTTCTATTGCTTTGCTATAGGCTATTTTAGAACAGAAGAGACAGGACTTGGACTTTCAAAATGGAGTTCATCTAATAGAAGTTAGATCTGAGAAAACAAAATATTCTTCCTCTTTATGGGTTTGATGATGAGCCTATTCTCTTTGCCAAAAGACATGTCTCCATGGAACGTGCTTCTGAATTCCATCCAGAGTTTATAGGAGGCAATTTATTCTTCATGGAATATCAGCAGGCAGGTTATGCTGACTGTTATAATCTGTTACTAGTCTATTCTTCATATAATCATATTGAATAGCATGAAGAGAGAGTGAAGAGGCCTATGGCAGTCAAGGTTAAGAGATTTGTGTGGGTACTCTAAAACCATCAGTGGTTATGAGATAGGCACAGTAGCAAGGTCATCTGTTGTGTCAAGGTCAGAACAGCCCTGCAATAATCTTAGAGAAACAGAGGTCTGGCATATGCAAGTTCTGTAGGTATGTTATGTCCCAGGACAGACTGCCTTGGGAAGGGCAGCCTGCTCAAGAGATCCCTGATGACACAAATTTGAAAGTCTGGAAAATAAGGCCTGCAAGGAGAAATGGAAGGATGTCTAGTTTTTTAGCCAAAGAGAGCACAGAGGAGCGGTGTAGGAAGGGTCTTTGAACAGTTCAAGTGTAGGTATAAGCAGAAAAGGACGATTTGGTTCAGGGGTCATGGTGGTGGGAAGGACAAAAAATAACGGGTTTAAATTATGCATGGTAACATTCAGATTTGGCTTTAAGGGTGGGATTCATCTAAGCAAATATAGACATCTACCATGTAAATACTCTGTCTAGGTTTCATCCATAACAGTGGAAATGAAGAGTCACTAACAGAGCACAGATCATCTCGCCCTAAAATAGGCATCTAAAATAGTGCTTTCACAACACCTCGTGCTTCTCATCCACAGCAAAGCAAACCTGTTTCTTGCATCCAGTGCTTCCAAACTGATTCCTGCTCTCATAGCCCTAAACATTAACGTTTGCAAATGCACCATGTATGTGGAACTGAGTGCCAGGAGCTGCTGATCTCACTTACCCTCATTTGCTAAGGTAAAGAGCACACCCAGGAGCAGGCTGAACGGCTGCAACCAGTTAGTGCTGTGACCACAGGACCACACTTAGCAGTTGTAACACAAGCCTGTGAGTGCCAATAACCAGGTTAGAAATACTGCATGTTTATGCAGAATATAAATGCCAAAATTTCCTGCTGTCATGTGCTCAGAATTGGCTCTGGGTCATGCTTCCTATGAGTCCTTTCAGGAGGGCAAGGGGAGGAAAGAAAGAAGGAACATTACCCTAGTGAAGGACAGGTTTTCTCTTGCACTCCAAAAGGAAGGCACAGCTCAGATATCTGTACAGTATTGCAATTTTGGAGACGTGGAGAAATAGTGTCTAATAACCAGGTTTTATATAATCAAAGAAAAATTACGGCTTAGGTTGTCAGAAGGTAATAAATTAAATTACTCCATCTTTTAAAATAATATATACTTGCCCTTCAACATACTGAGTTCTGTGCCAAAGATGCACCTTTTCCTTCTTATGTAATGTTTTATTCCAATACCACCTATGTGAAAGGCCAGCAGCAAAACTCTTCCTTGCAGTGAACTGACATACACACACACACACACACGTATCTGCTGAATGGAACTTTTCATTCGATAGCCTCTGTAACTAAAATGTGGGGATGGTCATAAGGGCTAATGGCAAACAGTACTTGAGATGCACATTCGCACATTATTGTTGCCTTTAAAGCAAAAAGGCAAATTGCAACAGTTCTATCATGAGGAAAGAAAAAAAACCTCTCCAGCCAGAGCAAAGGGAGTTAACAGTGCTTTGCCCATCTCTGTTCTAAACCACAGAATTCAAAAGGTCTAAAGGTTGGTTTTAATGATCTCTTGACGAAGTTTAATGAAGGATACTTCTACTGCCCAGAAAGTCCAATACCACAGCACATTTTAGTTATAGAAACACTCTGAATGTTGAGCCGAGGATAAGCCACTCTGCCTTTGAGACTCTGGCAAGCTTCTGTATATATTATCAGAAACAATAAATAAATACCAACCAAAGGAGTAAGGAAACAGCCATAGTCAGTACACAGAAATCAGGTCAGCACACTGGTACTTGTAAAACATGGTAAACCATCAGCACAGGCATTAAATCAATACATGAGATGTGGTGTTATCAGGAGGCAAGCAACTATAGATTTCTTCCAGTTTAATTGTATTTCTGTACCTTTGTAAGCTATTAGAGGTAAGTAAATATGCCAATGTAAAGGCTTAATGATGACTTACTTTAGCGCTTCTGTAGCGCTTTCCAGTCTTCAGAATGCCACCCATCTGAGTGAGGCAGGTAGGTAAATATTAACCCTGCCCTACAGCTGACTTATTTATAAGCTGTTAGCAGGCAGGTTATGCTGGCATGCTGCAGAAACTAATTTATAGCTCAGCCGTGGGGAGTTACTTGGTTTGTCTGCAGCTGGAAGTAATTTCATACAGCCACTAGTCCTTCTCCAGCCTGTAGATGGAGATTTCATTGTCAGCCAGCTCCTGCAGTAGGAGGATAACGGGTGGCCCTTCCAGCCTCCTCTTGTCTGGATTTCATGGCCAGCCCAGTTTGTCTCCTGACATTTTAGCAATTGCTAAGGATAGCCAGGGGCGCTTTGTTTTACCTTTGGAAGAGCTTGCTCTTATTTGCTAGAGAACTAAACGGTCCTGACTTCATCCTCTTTAGTGTAAATCAGGAGAAATGATGCTGAAACCACTGGGGTTGCAGCATTAGGAGCAGAGTGGTTACAAGGGAATCAATTCCTTGTTATCTATTGATTACTCAGAGGATCCAATTCTTGCTGTTTTACAAAGAGTGAACCAGAGAAGAAAGGACATTTCATTAAAGAAATAAATGTTTGATGGCAATTGTTCTAGAGACTAATGGACTGCAAAACGAGTGATTTATGGCAAGTTTTAACATCTTTCCTAGCAGGTTAACAGCACCATAACACACATCATCTGTTCTTTCCTAACTTACTATAAACAGTAAAAAGCAGGTCTTTAAAGACAAACAGGTGGTACATTCTGGACCCTAGCTTATCCATGCAACTGCTTTTGCTGTCTTGAAAACAGGAAGATCATGTATAAGTACATGAGGGCTGTGGGTTAGATGCCACCCAGCACAGCCACATGTGAGGTGCTGCCGTGGGCAGCCTGACTGTGTGAAGAGAGAAGCTGCTCCCAGCAGGGAAAAGCCAGCACAGGGATTTGGTATGCAGGCTAAAGCACACACATAATGAGGTAATAAAAGCGATTTGGGTCAGTCTGTTTAGCCTATATATGCAGAAGTGTTAATGCTGCTTTAAGCCACTGTGCATTAATGGGACAACTGGTGAACGCACATTTTCATTCTCTTTCTTCTGTCTAATTTGCCAGTGAGTCACTTTTGCTCAGTGCACAGGCCAGTCTTTGATGGCATCATTAGACAGTGTAATTACATCATATGTCACCCTGCTGTTAAAGCAAACACCCAGATGTGTAAAGCAAACATAGATGTGCCCCGTGAACACTCAGTTCCATTGGTCTCTGATGTACTTTAGAGAAATCACTCATTTTAGTTACAGTGGCTACCTAAACTTCTTGTTTGCTCCTTTTAACTTTGTGAATTACTTACATTCAAAATGAATCATGAGGCATGATAAGGTAGAGAAGAAAATAGCTATCTGCATTAAAGGAGCAAGTTCTTCCATCTTTCAAGTCTCTCATCTGAAAAACTCACGTACCAAGAGTCAGGTCAGGGGCATGTCATGTCCAGAAAGCCAGTAATGAAGGATGTAGTCAGG
This sequence comes from Pitta sordida, assembly GCA_013390025.1. Taxonomy (NCBI): domain Eukaryota; kingdom Metazoa; phylum Chordata; class Aves; order Passeriformes; family Pittidae; genus Pitta; species Pitta sordida. The sequence continues at coordinate 96,132 of WEKX01001536.1, forward strand.
CATTAAGCAAGATCAAGTGAAGTGATCAGGAACAGAGAAGCAGGTGTTCAGAGGCAGAAGTAGAAAAAATAAAGAGACCAAAACAATGACCAGCAAGAATCTGGAGCATAACAGCAGCCCAGAGTTGGGCTAAAAATCAGGGCATCCCAACAGCCCTCCAAAGGCAGTGTAGGGGCTGGTGACCAACTGCACTTTGACTGCTTGGGACAGGTTGGGCTCAGAATGCCCGAAAGGTACAAGAGGAGCAGTGAGATAGTCAGAGCATGGGAGCAGTGCAGCAATGGCAGTGTACCTCTTAAACTGCACTGTGGTAAGCTAGAAGGGTGCAGGAGTGCTGAAAATTCAGTGGGGTTCCTGTGAGATGCACGATGCCATTTGCTGGGACACAGTCGTAGGTGTTGACTTGTGCCTGCAGAATGGCCTTGCTGGAGTTTGCAGAAAAACGTATTCTCACGCTTGCATTTGGAAAGTTTGTAGCAAAGCCATACACTGCCTATGTCCTCTCACAGTCATGATCAACTGTGTGTGAATCATATTACCAGTCATATACTGCGTAGTTCATCACAGAGGCCCAGCTTTCATTAATATCACCTCCAATTATTATTAAAACAAATGCTTTTTCTATCTATCATTGATTTTTTACATTTCTCAATATGCAGAAGGTAATCTTATTACACCTTTGACCTTTAAGACAAGGCATAACTTGTTTTTTAAATGCCATTTTCCGTATAATGTACACATTAGTGTAACCTTATTAGACACAATTACTATTTATTAATGACATGAGGCATAAATATCTGTGCACAGAGACTATAACCAGATGTACTGCTGAATTAAAATACCAGTCATGTTAGCACTGATCATTCAGGGCTTTGAGCACAAGCAATGTTCACCTAACAGAGTTAGAGTTAGGAATGGATTTCTGTGAGAACCACAGTGGTAGCTGGTTTATCTTGCCTCCATCTTTCAAAAGGAGCTCAGAGAAGATAAAATCAAGGATATGCAATGAAATACATGACAAGAATATACTCTTATTCAAAAATATAATGAATGGAATATTCTGTTACATGGGTGAGGGATCCAAGAAAGACATATCTTTGAGAAGATCCTCAAAGTCATGATGGGGTCTGGAAGCCAAACTGCCAATGGGGAAAATTAACTCAGAGAAGGAAATGTGAAACCTTGGAAATGCAAGAAGCCTGGATGACTGGAACAGGCAATGTCAAAACAAATGCCTTTCAGCCTTTCAGCCATTTGGATTTCACTTGCACGGCACCTTAAGGTGCAAACAATTGCAGAAAGTCTTGCTCAATTGACACACTTTTAAAAAATTCTGTCTCCCATGAGTACCCAACACAGTGAAGCCTTTGTTTTAGAGATCAATACTTGTGTACACTCAGGGCACTTCCTGGGCACCTACCTTCAAGAGCTGAGAAGAACAAAAGTCAAGGATGCATAGCAGCATGACCAAGAGTGGCAGAACCTTGAATACTATGTTCAGTTTTGGGCCCCTCACTCCAAGAAAGACATTTGGATGCTGGAGTGTGTCCAAAGAAGGGCAATGAAGTTCATGAAAGGTCTGGAGCAGAAGTCTTCTGAGAAGCAGGAATTGGGGTTGTTTATCCTGCATAAAAGGACGCTCAGGGAAGACTTTATCACTTCTGCAACTACCTGAAAGGAGGCTGTAGCAAGGTGAGGGTTGGTCTCTTCTCTCAAGTAACAAGTGACAGAACAAGAAGAAACAACCTCATGTTGTGCCAGGGGAGGTTAAATTGGATACTGGGAAAAAAATTCTTCTTAGAAAGAGTTGTCAAGCATTGGAACAGGCTGCCCAGGGAAGTAAGTGATGGAGTCACCACTCCCGGAGGTATTTAAAAGACATGTAGACTTGACACTGAAGGACATGGTTTAGTGGTGAACATGGGGCAGTGTTAACGTTTGAACTTGATCTTAAGCATCTTTTCCAATCTAAACAGTTTTTTGATTCTATGGAAACTGGAGTTAGTCAGAGCGGCTCTAAATGCCTCTTTAGATCAGCCCAAACACACAGTGATATTGTTGCTTTATCTGAAGGACTCACATAGACAGCCATGCCACTGCAATGGGGTAGCTCTCTCCAAGCAGCCACAACAGGAAAGCACCTTCTCAGGTCTGTCCCTGCTATCTGCTCCATCAATATGCCCATAGCTCATGGACGCATGTCCCTAACTGTAACATTCGGCCTCCAAAGTGCCACAGAAGTGACCTTGCAGGGGTGATGGTGACTGCTGCCCTCAGCCCTTGGCCTGTCCTATGTCAGAGGTTTCACCCTCCTGCTCACCCAGGAGAAGGCTCAGCCATTCCAGCTCAGTGTGGGTAACTGGCACACAGTGCAGCGCAGTGGGGTGAGTCAGTATGTGGTACTTACAGAAAGTTGGGCTGCTGTGTGGTACTTTCCATCGGTAATGTTCTTCATGTGATCTATTTTTTTAGCACAGATATATATATATATTCTATACTTTCTCTGAAGTAACTCATCCCCCTACATTTCTGTTGTCTGATGTAACCTAAAAATCATACAGTAATGTGGAGAGTTACACCCCTCAAACTAAAAACAGAGGACCTGATACATTCTCTTTGCCTTATGCTTTATCCAGACTGACCACTCTGTACTTTGAACTGGTGAATAAAGATCCATTTCTTAAAATCATTGCAGCAAATGTTGATTTCATTTTTCTCTGAAATCACACTCCACACTTTGCAGCAAGCAGTATAAGGAAACATCCAGCACCCTCTGTTCCCCTGCTAAGCTCCAAGCTTAGCAGGATTAGTATTGCCTGGAGCAAGTTTTTGCTGAATTGCTCGGATATTCCACTGCTTCCTAAACAACCACAACCATAAACAGGTGAACAAAAACAGATGATACAACAGCTGTAGAAAACAAAGGTAAGAAAATGAAGATAGTCAAAGCAAAAGGACATTTTTTACCTTTTCGACTCTAATGTTTAAGACAGTCTTATAGGTGGATGAAATACACTTGTGTCACTGAGGAACTCAGAGTAGTATTTTTTGAAAATATTTTGTGTGTTGTCATGAGTACTTGGTTTTACTATGAATGTGGGATTGGAAGATATTGGGAAGCAGCTAAGCATAATGATTATTTGACAAGGAATAGCAGACGACACATGCTTGGGAACTTCCACTTAATGTTTTCAGTTGCAACAGTCAATCTATAGTCCCCAGCACGGAGGATTCTGATACTTTAAATATACTACAGAAATGTATTAACTCTTTGATGTTTTCCAGTCCATGAACTCTTCGAATATCATTGTTAGAAGGATTCGACTGTGATTTTAAGGAAGTTTTTTGGTCAGAAATGCCATAAATGTTATTCATTCTCATAGGTTTCTCACTATCTCTTTATATGTAACAGAAGAAAGATACAATAGAGACAACTCGATAGCCACAAAGATACGAAAGATAGTGCAGCTGTCAGCTGAATCACACATAATTTGATGAAATTAATTGGGATATGTTCGAAAAGCAATTCTATTCCTGCCACTGTGGTAAAAGACTTTCCAATCATGCAGTTGCGCTGGGCTGTTCTCATGGCAATCGGCAGGAGCTGCATGCATAGAAGAAGGCTCTTGTTTTTGTTTTTGAAGAACTGGATCATTCAGCGTTTGTGCTTCAGGGGAGTTTGTTTTTCTTACCCGGGTAAAGCCACTGATTTTTGCTTTGCTGTGCTCTGCACACGGAGGAAAACAGATTAGCCAATGTTGTTTTCTTTCTGCACTTTGTGTGTGGGAGGGGAGTAAATCTCTCTGACCCATTCCACCCACAGCTTTGGGCAGCACCATTATCAATCTCACTGTCTGAATTCAGGGAACTCAGAATTGTCACAGACATGAAACATTCCAGCTTTAGGTGGAAAATAAGAGTTGTCTTCTGTCTTAACCCAGGATGGGCTGATGCCTCTAAGTGTTACAATGGGGATCTTATAGGGAGGGGCTATGTCTCTATTTGAGAAAAGGAGATAAGTAAGCAACATTTTGGAGGATGAGATTTGTCATGGGTCATCCACTCTCACATTAAGGTATCTAGAGCAAAGCTTATGGAATTACATTTTATATGCAAAGCAAAGGAGCATTCCCAGGTAGTATCTACAAATTCCTAGACAAACTCTGGAAAAACTTTAAAAAACTTAACAAAAAGGCCTACAAAATTCTGAGTATAGTGCACATACCATCTTTTGAATAGCCCAGTTCTGTTCTGCTCAAAATGGCTTTTAGGCTAAGTCTCATTTCACTTCCTTTGCTGCCCCATGTGGACCTATACGGATGATCCAGAGCCATGGAGCTGTGGAGCACTCCGCAGGCATGGACAGCAATCAACTGAGCAATAGGAACGAGGGGTGTGCAGCTGGTGGTCCTCTCCAGAAACAGCTACCAGTACAGCTATATTAGCTTTTGTGAGAAGCTGCTGCTTGCATGGGCTTGCTGTAAAATTATTCACAGTATTATCCACCATAATTGTGTTTCCAGTAAAGAAGGAAAAGTCATGTGTGACTAGGGTAGAGCACAGAGGCATAAGACATCAGTCTTCACGTTCTCACCCTGTAAGTGATCCTAGAAATAGATAGTGAGGATTGAGGTGCCATGGGAAATGCTTGTCTTAGGGAAGGGATAAGGTGTTGCATATAAACATCATGCCCCAAAAGTGAGTTTCTCTGTGTTAAGAAAACTATGTGACCCTGCATCATCCTGGAGGTAATGAAAAAAAAATCTCAAGAACTCATCCTAAATATTGCCTGAAGAAAGTACATTCCAGTTTCCATTAGGAGCAACTACATTTCTGGCATAATTAGGCACAGCTCATGTTCCCCAGAGAAAATGTGATGAAACACAAAATGCAAGAAAAGAAATGAAATAGCCCCATTATTAAATCTCCACCAGCTACCTCCACACCAAATATTTCATATGTTCACCTCCTAGAAAGTATTTCTTACACCTTAGGGGAATCTTTCATATAGTTTTGGATTAATGAGACTCTCTTCCAGTAACATTCATCACCTAGTAATGATTTGTTCTTAATATATCAGCTCACAATAGCACCTTTCAATAGGAAAAGCATTTCCAGAGTACAGCTATTGCCTGGCTAAATCGTGGTCAAGATTGTGCAGAATACGTTAATTTAACAACACAAGGCTCAATCCTTGCCTTTCAGTGGAAAAATGAACACAGAAGGAATAAAATCATGTTTGTGCTTACCATTTTTATTGTGCTTCACATGCTCAAAATGCCGTGTGGGATTTTGCTCATTAATCCTTTCACAACCAGTTTGGGAAGTATAAATATTATTTCCTCCACAGCTAGAGGGACACAGACATGTTTTCAGAAGACTAGAGCCTCACATGCTCCAGTATAAGCTGTAGACATTTATCGTCTTATAGAAGCACAGCTGAAGTGAGTTGGCCTGGCCACTCACCCATTCACTAGTAAAGTCAGAAGGCTACTAGACCAGCATCTGAAAAATTTCCAGGTCCTCTCTTCATACCACTTTGTCATGTGCCACCAAACAAGTCATGGTGTTCAATCTCTGCAGAACTCAAAACTTAATTGAAAATTGATGGGTTTGACACTGTATTTGCATACCTGAGCTGAATGTAACTTTAAACACTGATACATTCCAAAGTAAGGTCACTGCTTCTCTGGCTGTGCAGACCTTCCCCAGGGTGTGAGACATCTACCTTTGGTTAGAGCAGAAGGCAGCAAGACACACACCCTGACATTTTGATTGAGGACATGTGAGGGCTCCCATGATGCATGAAATAGGGTTTGGGGCAGGTGCATGTGGAGCGGGTGATTCAGATAAATAGGACTTTGAGAAATTAAAAACGAAGAAGCTCTTCAAACGAGTCCACTTTTCATTTACTGGAAGAAGACAAAATAACTCAGGGGCCTTTCTCAGTGTCTGGGGCAGATGTATGGAAGAAGCCCTGTTGCTACTGGACTGATGGAAGAGGCAGCTTTGCACTTGGGCTTTGCGCTCAGCACTGTTCATCTTTCTCCTGTAGGTGTCACAGACCAAAGGCATGAGAGTCGGAATCGATGGGAAGCAGAGCAGAAAAGCAAAAGAAACTGACAGCACAGTTTCCTGAAGTACTTCTTTAGGGGTTGATAATAAAAGACATACTTGTAGGAAAGACAGGTGAGAAATCTGAAGGCAGAAAAAGACAAGATAAAAACATGCTATGGAAAGAGAGAAGGGAAGAGGAAGATACCAAGTAAAAATGAACAAACCATAAGAATGATTCATTTTCAATGACTGAAGACAAACAGAGTGAACCTTTGGACACAATGAAGATGGGGACAAAAAAAAAGCAAAATTATGTAGGTAGTCATTAAAATGTTTGAGTGAGAATGTATTTGCAGTACAGATCAGAATGCTATAAACAGCACACCAGCACTTAGTCTTGCCAAAAGCAGTGACCTACCTAGCCTGGGAAACACAGTCACACCAGCATTACTTCTGTTCAGATTAATAGCTTTAATACACTCATGGTGAACATTCTTGTGCTAGACAGTGAGAAACATATATTTGACATGGATCAATGCAAGATAAGATGGAATAACCACATCCATTCCATTAAAAAGACTTTTAATGTTTTTTCCTTGCAACCTCGGAGAACATACAAAGGAAAATTAGGGTAGAATCAGAACGACAGAATCATAGAATATCCTGAGTTGGAAGGGACCCACAAGCATCACCAAGTCCAACTCCTGGCCCTACACAGGACAACCCTAAAAATCACACTATTTATCTGAAAGTGTTTTCCAAAATCTTCTTGAACTTCGGCAGTCTTGGTGCATTGACCCCTTCCTCATACATGAGCATGAGAGTGCCCTGCCATTTCATTGTTTAGTTTCCAGCAATACGTAGAGTTCTTTTTATTGATGGTATGGTGGTTCTATTTCCTATTTTCCTAAAGCCTCCCATTTCTTCCCAGGTTCTTATTCTCTTCTGCTATTACTCTTGCCATTTAGGGTCAAGGCTGCAATCAATTATTCAAGCAAAGCACTGAAAAGTTTGAATATGGAATGACTGAATAAGAAGTATGTAATCAAACTCCTAATTCATCTTGTGTCCTTTTTCTTTTTTTCTCCATGATCTTAATCACTGTTTTTTTTTTACAGTTGATACTCCTCAACTTCTGTGCAGGATGTGCTGGCACATTTATTTTCTTCTATGCTATTTCTATGTCTCTTGTTTCCTTTATTCCTCCATGCTCTTCTTCTGTATTTCCATTTTAACTACTTCAGGTTGCTTAGCAACACCCAGAATGACACCAACAAGGTACAGTCCCACTGCTTCTAACAAGTGTCACCTTAAGGGGAACAAAAATATAATTTAGCTTTGCACTCTCAGCGAATTCACTTCTTCAAAATGGGACTGATCTCTAATTTTTGCCTGATTAATCTGATGTTTTCTATGAAAGCTAAGGACAAGTCAAACACACAGAAATATGCATTCATAGAATATTTGCACCTTCCAGTTTTCCTGGTTTGCTCTGAGACTGTTAACTTGTTGAGATAATAAGAAATCTATAATAAGGGATGAAGTTTTAGATCCTGGTTTCCCAGTATGCAGATCCAGAGACTGTGATTGACATATAAATGCTCAAACTGCTACACCCTGTTATGAACCCAAACTTTATAAAAAAGTTGGAAAATGCTTGGAAACTGAAGCCTGGTCACAAATCTAATTAAAAATCATCCAAACATTTCCAGTCTTTAATATCTTTAATATCCCAAATTTTATTCCACACTGCTTTCTCCCTTGGCGGAATAGAACAGAAACAAAACAAATGGGCTAAGCTGCTTTTTTTATTATTATTATTTACAACTGTCTTGGACAACTTAATTAACCAGAGCGATTATGAAAATGGGACAAGAAATATAGTACCTTATATGTTACAAGCTATTATCACTTCCAAATCAAGGAAGAAAATTTTTTTCCCACACAAAGTCACAACATGAAACACTCAAATGCACTTCTGATCTTCACTGAAATGTTTTGCTTCTGAGGAGTAAAATGGAAACTGGCTGGGTTTTGTTTTTTCAAAAATATGCTTTTAAAAATCAGTTACTGATTTAAAAGACCTTTTATGTTTTGAAATCTGAATACGTATGGGACTTGATATATACACATTTTCCCAGAATCATTACAAATGATTACAAAGTCAAGGCCATTCCTTGAAATATATTGGAAAAAAAATTACATTTATTCAGTAAAATTGCTTGAAAAATAATTGACATTTTCACAGTAGCTTCAGAAAGAAGCTAATTCCAAACTGGCAAGGCCCTACACTGGACTGAGATCATATTTATAAAGTATATTTATAAAAATGAGGGAGAAATGCAAGCCTCATACCTACTCATACATCTAGACATGTATCTTCAAAATAAATTTTTTGATCTCCAGTCATACAAAACTTCAATTAACTATTGTATTCCACTGGGATCACATAATATCAGCCCTGGAGGTACTTTTATTCAGCAAGATGTCATGATGAATAATACTTATTCAGCCAGCTACAGCTTTTAGTTATTTTTTTTTTAGGGTCTGGATCAGTAGCCCTTACTCATATTGAGTAATATTAACTGCACAAATAGTCCTGCTGTTGCAGTCACGTTAATCATCGAAAGCACTGGTGAAGTAAGCCCTGAATAAGTAACAACCCTTACATTTAACCAAGTATGGTAATTTTGTCCCAAATATTCACACACCTCCTGACACACAAAGAATGCTCTATTACTGATAACCTATTGAACAACAGTGTGCTTACATAATATAGAACTAGAGTTAGACTGTAATAGATTTTTATCAGTGGAATCAATGTGGCACCAAGTAACAGCAAAACTGTGTCCATGCTAAAACGACATATTCCTCTGTATACTTTTGCTTCTAACACATCTATGAAACATAACTATGAAAATAGGTGAGAGAGAGGGATTAAATTCTGAGATCTGAATATACAGAAAAAAATTTACCAGTCTAAAAGTAGCAGACAAGCCTAGTACCTTCTAATGCTGAATCTCACTCTGGAGAGATTCTCCGGGTTCTTGGAATGAAAAAAAATAATAAAATCTGTAATATAGTTGGATTACACAAAAGGAAACCCAAGAAACTACCTCTGTTCCTAGGTATCCCTTGCTTTCCACAAACACTTGTACATATATAAAGGCAGGATAACTTACCAGGAAACACAGCCCAACAACTAGTGCAGGAAAACCAGTATTACTAGTTCTGCATTATTTGTTTTTCACTATCCTATTTGTCCCTTTTTTTTTTGACTTTCGTTCCACAGAGTAAGTCCTCATGTATAGCTACATATACATGTGTATATAATACGTGCTGCCTGAGTACATAAAAGATTATATATGGTGACTCATCTGCTCTCCTGCTGACCCTGCTACCAGTTGGTCTCAAAAACAAATCCAAATTAATAAAACTGGCTTACAGTCTAGTCCAGCAAAGAGATAATATAGCTCCACTGCCAGTGAAAAATTAAAAAAAGAGACATTTCAGTGTCAAAAGTTGGAATCTAAAACTAGCTGGTGTGCAGATCTATTGTTTCACATTGCCCTGGGCTTGCCTCTTCTGGGTTAGATTCAGATGAAATTCCCATGGATGTGGGCAAAAGTTGCTCAAAATTATAGGTTACATAGAGTCACAGAAGCAGCCACAGCTACGGGAGCAGAGTTATTGATGTCAGATATAACAGTGACTGAAGAAAGCTCACGATCTGCATACAGCATTGCCACTGTCCTTAACAGGAGAAGCCCTGCTGCCACCTCACCGAAACCTGAGGGCTCAGGGAGTTAGATCCAGGCTAAAGCCTGTACAGCAGGCAATCTCTGTTCCCTCTGCTGTGCCTTAAAGAGCACAGAAATACAGTCTGTATTTAAGGCACAGAAATACAGACTGGCCTCTCTTTGTGATAGGAACATGCTAACCCCCATGGTTACTGAGATTTACAGAAACACTTTCCCTAACTCACTAGTGCTTTTTGCACATCGCGTCCGAGATCAGTACTCCCTGAAAATGTTGCAGCTTTTTGTACTCTGGACAGGATCTGCCTTTGGAGTTTGTTTGTTTGTTTTATAGAATAACTATGTCTCTGTGTTTTAAACATTTCATGTTTTAGCAGATTTTTAATAGAAGCTCCACTTACAAGTGTATTTATAGAATAACTATGAGCAAATTTCTCTTTTTGATCATGTTTTTTTAAGTGAAGCAGCAAAATATTCTGAGGATGGCACTGCCTATTCACAAAGTTTGTATTCAAGCTGATATTGACAGAAGTTAGAACAACACAAAACATTTTGTACCAGTTTTGGTGTATCACCCCTTAGGTGTCTGCAAGACCTGCAAATAATAAGCCTTTAATAGCTGAAGCTGCCTATTTCAGACAGTAATACCATTCCCTTACTTACATTGTTGCAATTCAGAAAAAAAATACCAACAACAGCAGGTAACTGGTGAAAATAAGCATAAGCAAAAAGAGATTCCAAACTCAAGTTTCAGTACAGGCTGTCTACATCAGAGTGACGACCACAAATCCTGAAAAACTTTTAAAAAAATGTTAATTCTCTGCCTAAATGCATCTCATTCAAAAGAAGAAATTATTTCCTAGCACAGTGACTCTTCTAAGGTCTATTCCATATGTAGAACATTTCTCTTTCAGGAGGGTGTTATCATTATCTTCATGTTTTCTTGTTAGCCTTGCCTTTCAGTATGAAGAGGCTTTTCTGTCACACTGGATGTGAAAGGCAAAGAATTGCTCTCTAGCATGTCAAATCTCTGAGCACAAGAGTTTGTGCACAGTGGAAATGACACTATTTTTTGCATCAAGGAAAGGAAAGAGGGGGATCTGTAAACTAAGCGTACAGGCGAAGGTGCCCTTTGGATCAACAGGTCAAGTGAGCACTTCTCATGGTGACTGGATCCTCTGTTTTCGCAAAACAAAAGGACTACAGTGCTTACTCAAGTGACAACCCCACCAAGCTCAACAGGAGAAACAGTGGATGTAGAGGCAGCTCGGCAACATGGAGTATTTTAACATCTTGATTAATTTCTGCTGCTGGTTAATCTTGTTCTCTCAGTTTTTTTCCAGACAGCATACACATAGAGCATGTATTAATTTTTTTCCTCAATTAAAAAATTTATAGGAATCCTTAGAATTTAATCCTTCCAGATTTTTGACCAGTCATTTCTACACTACAAATACACCAACTTAGCCCCAAGTGAATTCACATGTTCCTAGCAAATTAAATACATTGATGTTGGCAAAGGAATGAGAATTCCTACTGCAAATATTTGTCACTTAGCTCCTACTTTTTGTTTTTTAGAAACTTCAGCTCACCTAATCATGTCTAAGGTAAAAGAAACAACTTCTTAAAAAGCTAATCAGTTGGAAGTAACAACAATCCATATTCCAGGCTACACAACTGCTTGCTTGAGCAAGAGAGAAGAAATCTTCCTTCTTTTCATGCTTGCACAGCACCTGCTGGAATCTAGATCTGGACTGGTAGCTCCTGCCTTCTCACCCCATGGACTTTCTGTGAACAACCATCTGGCAGACTGGCACATGAAAAAGAGGTCCAGTATTACCACATCTCCAACAAATACACTGCATCCAAGTTGCTTTTGAAGAACGAACTTTGCGGAAAACAGAGACCAACTCCCACGCTGCTTTTAGAACATTTCAAAGAGTGAGCCTCAGCCCCCCAGGACTGAGGCCACCCAATCTCAAACCAAGGAGAAAGCTGTGTCTGTGAAGCTGTGCAGATTAAACTGCCTTGGAGGATCTGCGGCAGAGCTCTGCTCTCTACCCCACTGCACCCAGCCCCGGGGTAGGCATACAGACCCATGTCTACTGTAGGGATGGGGCAAATACCATTCACAAAGGTTTGGTGGTTTTTGCCATCAACAACCCTGGGAACACCATCTCATGGGGAAAGAGGAGCTTTGTGGCAGGTTCACAGACAGGAAGGCCAGCCAAACCCTCCGTCCCACCCTGGCGGAAACAGACCAACAAAAGCCTAGATCGGCTCCAGAAAGAAAACCTCTGTATTAAAGGCCAAATAATGCAGAGCTACAATAATAAATACGCACTATCTCAACCAGGAAATACAGTGTAAAAGGTTCATTAAAGTTCAGCTTCAGCAATAACAATATATATATCGCTTCAGTTCTCCATCCTGCCAAAGAGAAACATCCCTTTCTGCCCATAAAGGAAAAACCCGCTCAAACTGTATCCTATACGAAAATGCTACCCCAATGACAAATGCTGCCGAATAGGAGGGCCTTTGATTTCCTCCCTTCATTTGGAGGGGGAAGGGCTTTTTTTTTTTCCTTTTTTTCTCTTTTTTTTTTTTACCAAAAGGTTCGTTTAAAACGGGTATTAAAGATATAAAACGCGCACACAGGATTTGCTCCCCCTGGGCCGGGCGCACCGAGGCGGCCCCGCGCCCCGCCGCGCACCTGTGGCGCGCTTAAATGGACAAAACCACGACAGAGTCCGTCCCACGTCCCTCCACAGCACACGACGAAGAGAGGGGGGGGTCACCAGGAGAGGCTACTTGGCGGCGGTGGCGGTGCCGGCGGTGGTGCCGCGGCGCTGCTCCATCCCGTTGGGCAGGAACCCGGCGATGATGGGCACGGGCCAGATGAGGGCGGCCACGCTCCACACGATGATGACCAGAGTCATGAAGCACGCCACCAAGGTGGACTCGATGGGNCAGCCCACGCAGAGCCGCAAGTCCTGCTGAGCGCCGCCGGCCGCCAGCCCCAGGTGCTCGATGAGCAGCGGCGGCCCCACGCGGTGGAAGGCGGCGGAGAAGAAGGCCCGCCCGTGGCTGTTGGTGGAGAAGAGCAGGAGGTCGCACTGGATGCCCAGCGGGCGGCTCCAGCGCACCAGCAGCGAGCTCAGCATCTGCCGCTGCACGCTGATGTTGCAGTGCGGGTCCTCGGCGGGCTGCGCCTGCCCCTGAGGCTGGGGACGTTGCTGCTGCTGCTGCTGCTGCTCCTGCTGCTGCTGCTGCCCGGAGGAGGTGGGAGAGGAAGGAAAAGGCTCTTGGCTGGGGGCAGCCGGCGTGCCCGGGCTGTCGGTGCTCCCTTCCTCCTTGCTCGGTGCCCCGTCGAGGTCCATCTCGAGGCTGGCCAAGGAGCTGGAGGAGGAGTTGGCAGGGGGCAAGAAGAGCTCCTGCTCCTGCTCCTCCTGCCCGCTGGCAGCCGGCGAGGGGCTCCAGCCCTGGCAGGGCGGCAGGCAGGCGGCCAGCAGCGCTGGGAAGAGCAGCGGCAGCATGGCACTAACTTAGAGTTGGAGAGGAGGGAGAGGAGGAGGAGGAACGGGAGGCTGCATGGCGCTGCCGGCTGCCATCTGGGAAGGGAGGCACAGTGCTCTCGCTGAGAGCGAGAGAAAGGGAAGGAGGGTGGGGGCAGGCGAGGGGGTGNCTGGGCCGGGCGCACCGAGGCGGCCCCGCGCCCCGCCGCGCACCTGTGGCGCGCTTAAATGGACAAAACCACGACAGAGTCCGTCCCACGTCCCTCCACAGCACACGACGAAGAGAGGGGGGGGTCACCAGGAGAGGCTACTTGGCGGCGGTGGCGGTGCCGGCGGTGGTGCCGCGGCGCTGCTCCATCCCGTTGGGCAGGAACCCGGCGATGATGGGCACGGGCCAGATGAGGGCGGCCACGCTCCACACGATGATGACCAGAGTCATGAAGCACGCCACCAAGGTGGACTCGATGGGCTTGCGGTTCATCCGCCAGCCCGGCTCACCCTTCAGCTCCTCCAGGCTGAAATCCAGGCAGCAGAAATTCAGCGGCTCCCCTTGCAGCCAGTACTGGCCGGGCTCCGCCGCCGGCGGGTAGGACAGCGAGGAGGTGGCGGCGGCTGGCTGGGGCTGGGGCTGGGGCTGGGGCG
>WEKX01001536.1:110761-146627 GCA_013390025.1 Pitta sordida
TGCTGCTGCTGCTGCTGCTCCTGCTGCTGCTGCTGCCCGGAGGAGGTGGGAGAGGAAGGAAAAGGCTCTTGGCTGGGGGCAGCCGGCGTGCCCGGGCTGTCGGTGCTCCCTTCCTCCTTGCTCGGTGCCCCGTCGAGGTCCATCTCGAGGCTGGCCAAGGAGCTGGAGGAGGAGTTGGCAGGGGGCAAGAAGAGCTCCTGCTCCTGCTCCTCCTGCCCGCTGGCAGCCGGCGAGGGGCTCCAGCCCTGGCAGGGCGGCAGGCAGGCGGCCAGCAGCGCTGGGAAGAGCAGCGGCAGCATGGCACTAACTTAGAGTTGGAGAGGAGGGAGAGGAGGAGGAGGAACGGGAGGCTGCATGGCGCTGCCGGCTGCCATCTGGGAAGGGAGGCACAGTGCTCTCGCTGAGAGCGAGAGAAAGGGAAGGANTCGGGACCCCTCTCGCCCGTCTCCGGGGGCAGAGCCGGAGCCTCTCAGCTCCGCCGCCGCCTCGCCCGTGGTCACTCTTCCTCCTCGTTGGACAGGGGCGAAGGAAAGAGGCTGGCAGTGGGCAGCGCCCTCGGCCCCGGGCAGGAGGTGCGGATGTGGGAAGAGCATCCACGAAGAGACTGTACACGCCTTCACTTCGACTTCATAGGAAGGGAACGGGACAGAGGAGATGCGGAGGGAGTTGAAACTCGGTGACCCAGACCCTTCAGCTGTGCCCTCCAAGTCCGGACTCGGCTCCAGAATGTGCTCCCGCAGTCGGATGTCTAAAGCTGGCCTTGGGCACCAGGCATCCCGTCCGTCCGACGGGCGCTGTCAGCCCTTGTAGCAAAGATTTAAAGGAGGACGCTTACAAGGAGCACGAATCTCCCAAGAGCGGTAACCGTGATACCGAGCGGCGTTTATTGAAACGCTGCTTTATCAGCATGGTAGTTTGTAATCCGACTAGATACTCCAGCCTGTTTGGTTGCCCTGTGCTGGTTACAGTGTTACTCTTGGCAGTTTGAGGCTTGTCGTGTTGCAGTTTGACACTTGGAGCCTCGGGGAGGGACAGAACTAATGACACATTTCTTAGTCTTTACCTTGAGCAAAGGATGGGATAGAGTTACATTTTCCTGGCAAGCATCCAGAACTCAGGCTCTGTTCTTTGTCTTTCCAGCCCTTTTTCGACAAATACAGATGCAAAAGGGAGATGCTAGTCTTTACTAAGAACATGTGGGATAATTTATATAAACAATAGAACTAAAGTGCATAAGGCACTCCTTTGCGATTGGCATTGGTGCCAGGTCAGACATGTTCCAACGTCAAAGTGACACATGTAGCATTCTCGTTTGGAAAATGAATTACTGTAATATCACTCTCAAATCCTTCAGGTGAGTGAGGGTAGTGAATGAGGGTTAGAGAGTTATTTTTAGACTTGATATAATTCAACATGAATGAAGGTAGTGGATCGATTTTCTTTCAAAATCTGTGCTTAAATACATAATGACAAAACCCAGAGTTGTTTGCCTTCTATTCAAAAGGTATCTGAGCACAAAAATTGTGTTTGTGCTTGGTCCCAAATTAGTCCAAAGGGTATTGGCTACCTATGGTTTGGCTAGGTTTCTAGTTTTGCTTACTACAGAGAAACATGCCTGATGAAATGTTCAAAGCAAGCTGTCTGCTTCCAATTCTGGGCTTGTGCTCAAGTGTTGCAACACAGTTAATACATTTTTCAGTGCTATTTCAATGTCTTATTTAAGAGTTCTCTGATATTTTTTATCGCCTGTTGAATACGTCTTTACATGCATCTCCTGATGTCGTTTGTCGTGACACTCCCACACATTTGTGGGGCTGTAGTATGTCTGTAGACCCTAGACCAGATCAAGAGAGGGCCAGTGTACAGCAAATAATGCCAAAAGTCGGTGGACACCCATGCATACAAATTACACTGCACTGGGATTTTTGGCACAAAGGACTGGAAATGAAACTAAGCCTCACAGATAAGATTTAGCTCCTGAACACTGTTGCAGTATGTGGGTGGCAAATGTTCTCAGGCAGAGCTTCAGTTCTTTCGGTCTCCCCTCCTAGCATTCAGATGAATGTAGTCAGGGGTATTTGTGAAGAAATTGGAGGGAGGAAGAGTTGAGCCAAGTTTCTTTTTCTGCAAGGAAAGGCGACCTGCCACAGGAAGGTTAAATGCATTTAGTGTCATTTAGACCTCCATAGCAAAGAGCTAAAGACAGCAGGGTTTTTTTTCAGATCTATGGGTGTCTCGTATCTATTCCTCTTCATCAAGAAATTATTGAGTAAGTGGGTGGAAGAAGCAGAAAGTATTTTAGGTCATTGGTTGATAAGCACTGTCCAGCAGGGCCCTTTACAGATACTTTATTTCTAAGACCATGAGATATAATTAATCTCTGCATGGATTCAGACATTCGAAGAGGCTGCAGCACACTTGGAAACTCTTTGTAAGCAGTATTAATATATATTCTGTGGTTTTCAGCCACAAATCTCAAAGAAAAAAGTCGCTCTACGGCTAGGGAGGCTGAAGTATAAAGAATTGGAGGGCCAGCCAAAGGTGACATACATGTCAGAGGCAGATCAGGGTGTAGATTTTGCAGGTTTGATTTCATAGCTATACCTAGAACTGTAATATGAACCATACGCCACAGTATCATTTGACAGTATGGCAGAGGAAGTGTGAAGAGGGCTACAATGGTAAAATTTTAGGAGGGAATAATGAGGTAACAAGACAGTAGGTGTTTCACGAGACAGACTGCAGAGCTGTTGGGATGATAAAGACGAATGGTGAAGGATGATCAGAATCTTTGGAGTCATTTCAGTGGCATTTTAATTAAGCATTTTTATTAAAGTATTGCTTTTGAAAGACTTCAAGTAAGATGAAATCAAGAAAAAGTATTTCTGCCCGAATGCCATTAAAATTACTCGTCATGAGGTTGCTCTCTTAGGGCCTGAAGTCTCATTGCAGCTAGTCAAAATTACAGAATCACAGAATCACAGAATATTATGAGTTGGAAGGGACCCACAAGGATCATCTAGTCCAACTCACCATCTAACACCCGTACAGCGACCGAGAGCACATCCCAGAGCATAACACCAACCTAGATCCCTCACAGTCTAGCAGGCCACTCCGAGCCGGAAGGGGCCCAGGGTCATCCAGCCCTACACCCCCCAGCTAGACCATGTCACTAAGCTCCTCGTCCAGTCTTCTCTTAAACACCTCCAGGGACGGCGACTCCACCACCTCCCTGGGCAGCCCATTCCAATATGCAATTACTCTCTCTGTGAAAAACCGCTTCCTAACGTTAAGACTGAACCTCCCCTGGCGTAGCTTGAGGCCGTGCCCTCTCGTTCTGGTGTCGTCAGCCTGGAAGAAGAGGTCTACACCCATCTGGCTGCAAATTGACCCTAAGCGGGTGCAAACTCAAAAAAAAAAATTCCATAAGTGCATTCAATTCAAAAGTTTGGGATTATTCCATTCAAAATTTGGGATCCTCAGGCAGCCTTTCTCAGCAAACTTACGTTGGTCTGCACTGAGGAAAGGGAATAACTGTGGAACTTTTTCTTGACAAAGGATATGCTTTTGAGGTTGTCATTTCTGAGAGGAGTTGCATATGGGAGAGAAGACTGGAAAATAGCAGAGTACAGGGTTAGATACCCAGCCATAACATCACAGAGGTATTTTTCTGTGGAAAGACACCTACTGTCAATTACAGGAAAAAAGATGTTGGGAACAAGTAGTTATAGTGATGTGTTACCAATCTCTGTAAAAGTGACAGGTAAACAAGAAGAATTCCATAGTCAACAGCTGGAGAGAGAGGCAGGGTCAGGAGAAAGGAGTTGGTACTTTAGCCCTCTCAGAGAAGCGCAGTTTCAGTTCTGTGAAAGGAGTAGGATCAAATCATCCTGGGGATTGTTCTGAGAGGTATACTTATTCCCAGCTGAGGAAAAATGTTTCTGTGATACAATTTAGAAGGCTTGGCTGGCTGATGGTTTCACAGCTAATATGGGGGGAAAGTCTCAGAGTAATGTAAGGAAGTGCACTGGCCATGTAACATCTGTGGAATGTGTCCTTTGAAGAGTCATCAATAATCACCAGTTTGCCAGTTGAGGAAGGAGCAGAGGGATGTTTCATACTGGCCATCAACATGTAGCTTTGATTGTAAGCACAGTGATCAGAACTTTCACTCTCCTCCTTCTTATGTGGTATTATTATGGATTTGTCAGAAACCATTTGTAATGAAACAGTTAAAAGCCACTGAAGCTTCTGAAATGGATAACAGAAGCTGGTCAGACTAAGCAGCTTGCTAGTGCTGCATCATGTCAGAACAATTCATCTGCCGAGAACAAAGATCACGCACTGCACACAACAAGCCAGGGTTTTGTGCCACTCTTTACATGAGTATCAGAAGCCCAGACAAAGGGAACAGCCAGCTGGTAAGTAGGCTGAGAACAAGGGTATAATCTCTCTGGAGAAGTCAACACACCTCTCTCAGCAAAGACACTAAGATCATCGTTTGACAGGCATTTCTACCAGCAGCAGATACTACTGCCTCTGCACCACCCTCTCAGTTACACAAACAGATGTCCCTGAAGTCATAAAATGACCAGCGTCCAATAGCTAGGACAGATGACTGCAATTTTAAAACAACTTTGTTAATCATGCCCTATTTAATTAAAAAACTGTAAACATTTTCATTCCAACCCTAACCACAATTTTTAACCAAATTATCCAGATCACCACACACTCCTGCAGAAACCTGTACCTGTGTAGCTGAGGGAAGGGAGTGAGCCAGGTTGGGGCTGTTTAGCCACTGAATGTCAAGATGGACTCTAGTGGGGCTCCCAAAGTCTGCTAGCCACGCAGACCATGGAAGTGTGGATCGAGGGAAAGCAAGCGCCACCAGGAACCCTAAAAGGAGTACTGAAGGAGGGCTATCCATGGCAATTGCTACAGAGTGTAATCTGTCTGTGAATGTGATTGCTAGAAATCAGGAAAACATTGTTCAGAGAGTTGAACTAGATGATCCTTGTGGGTCCCTTCCAACTCGTAGTATTCTGTGATTCTGTGATCAGGTGGTATCAGTAAGACAGAGGGCCTGCTGGATGAGGGCTCTGGGGCATTTGAGGGTTACTCATCTTTGGAGTTCCATTACACTGTATGTTGTACTAGCACAGACTAAAAAGACTGCTGCAGTTCTAAAGATAACTGTGAAATATATGCAGAGAATGTTAAAGGGAATGTATTAATAGACTTTCAGAACTTTTTTTGTTGCATGCTTTATACAGGTTGAGGCTTTTAGGCAAACATCAAATGGAAACAACAGGAAAAGAAGATTTCATGGCAATGGGTGCAAGAGAGAAGTAGTCCAAAGAACAAACTTTGCACCACCACAGCAGAAAGTGGTCTTGAGGTAATTGCAAAACAAAAAAACCCTTACGATATGGGTTGGATAGATCTAACTGGCCTACAAAGAGTGTTAAATGCAGTATTTTCATGTATTCAATTTATACAATGAAGTTTTTAAGACAGGATTTGACCTGAAGCAGTGCTCTAGAAGACTGGATTAATTTTTTGCCTGGGTTCTCACTTGCAAGTTTATTAAAACCCTCACTCAGGTGAGATTTCTTCCTAACTGAAGTCCTAAAGCTTAGGCAAGATTCAGCCCTGGACTATATTTATTTTGGCTTGTAACTATGTACCTTGCTTCCTTATTTTATATTTTATTGGCCAAGAGCCTGAACATAGTTATAACCTATTTTGTCTCATATCTATCTCACCAGTAAATCTAGCCAGTGTTGGAGCTTGGCTGAAACAGGAAAATTTAGGATCTGATATGTTGATAAAGATAATAAATCCAAATCAAACACTCTGTGCAGGTAGAATTGAGAGACTGGAAATCTGAGTCATTTTTTCAATGACACCTCAGTAAAGGCTAAAGGGCAATGCAAGAGCTTTGTTCCCACCAGAGTATACACATTGCAGAACTCAGGCTTTCTCCACTTGCTAAAGGCCATTGTAAGGTGGGTTTGACCAGGTGTCAAATTTTGTGTGTTCTTGAAGCACAGATACTCTGAACATGTGAATGAGCCCTGGGGACTTGGGACATGCCACAGCCATTCTGGAAGGAAAAAAGATGCAGTAAAGCAGCAGTTGTTTAATGCCAATGCTGTAGAGGTAGCAGGAATGTGAAAACATTTGGTGTGATTACATACTAAATTGTTCTGCAAAATATTTGTACATAAAATAGCATTCCTTAATGACTATTTTATGAGTTGGTCTTTGGAAAATCTAAACATTTACTACAACAATACATTGAAAAATAGCTCCCTGGAAAGCATTTACTTCTGCAAATACTTTGAGTGTTTCCCAGGCTGTTCTGAAAAAGGCCTTAGGGTTTGTCTTTAGTGTTATTTATCTTTGAATAGAAAAAAAAAAAAGAGGTGAAGAAGTCTGGTGTTAGCTTGCACTAAGCAGACATGGGTTTGGCACTTGTATGTACTTCCATTATGAACTCAGTCTCTCTGTAGCTTTAAAACACAGCTATGAAATATAGAACCCTGGTTCTGCAGGAATCTGTGAGACACTTGGCCTGTGAAGTGATCCTGTTTCCGCAGGAGAGGAAAACAAGCTAGTTCACAGGTCATTTAAGAGTTGTTTGACCATAGTGAAGGCACACAAACAGCAGACATTGCCAATAGTCTATAAACAGTCTATAAAGACAACTGTCTATAAAGAACTTCTCAAAAAACAAGAGGATGAGAATCTGAGTTCACAGGTACCTGTGTGTAGCTCCTCAGCCAACCCGCAGTCCTGACCATTTCTATTATCAGGTGGTGCTTCAGTGCTACAAAACAAGACAGAGACACTGTAAGAGGGTCTACAGTAGGGACTTAAATGGTTTCACTGCGGGCTTTTGTCCCCAGTCATAAAGAGAAGTGTAGAATAAAAAAGGAAAATTGGAGACTGCAATCAACAAAGCAAGGGTGGATGGAAAGATAACAAATACCAGAACTGGTATGAGACATGATTAAATTGTGAAAGGCTTTGAAACTGAGAACAAGGGGTTTGCACTTGGAGGAGTGGAAAAGGAGAAAAAACAAGGGAACCATGGTAAAAGAGTGTTGTGCCCAATTGAATGAAGAGTTCCAGGTGTTGTAACCAGAGAGCAGATTACAAAAGAGGAGATGCACCGGCCTTGGCTAGGACTTTTGGCAGTGCAAGCTGAGATGAATTATGACACTTTGGAGATGCTGCATGAAACAAATCAGTGACATTTAAAACACAGCAGCATCAACATCATCAGTAAAATTAGCATTCAAAACTAAACTCCTCCCTGCCTCCAGACTGTGCATGAACACCTTAGACTGGGGCTCCCAGAGCTGCTGTAAGATGTTGGTGTGCAGAAGCAGACCTGAATTCTCAAGCAGCATGCAGGTACCACTTGTGATGATCTGAAAACTAGTTATATGTGTGCCCCTGTCACACACCTTGCCTGCTGTCCCTTCTCTGCTGAGACACTTCTGCTGTGTATCAAATGGGAAAAGGGATTCATCTGCCTCCGTGAGTCAGCAGAACAGCATTAACTCTTTCTGGAAGTGCCAATGCCAGCGAGTGGGGCTGAGTCATCCAAGCAGATATAGCTGGCCTGATGCCCACCCATTCCTTCAGCTGGGAGGCAGTTTCCTATTCCACTCGTCAGTCCAGCATCATTTATTATTTGCAAACCAGCAGACAGTCTTCTCTGTCAGATTCAAAAATCTGTTAGCTCATTCTGGGTTAGATAGACTCTAGATTTAAAAGGAAACAAAATATTCTTAATTTCCAGGGAACTTGCTAGTTCATGTTACTTATTTTCCCATCACTGGCTGCAGTGTTAACCATAATTAGGCATTCGATCCTCAACACTTACATCTTTGCTAAGCTGAAGTAGCTTCATGAAAATTAAGGAAGCCAGGGCTTTAGTTCCTAACTTTTAATGAACTCTTGTCCTAATCTAACAAAGCCAGCACATGAACAAGATGACTGATTGCTTTCAGCAGGTCCATTGCATTCATAAACGCTATTCTACATGGTATTATGGACTCCATCTTAATGCTGGGGTACAAAAGTCAGAACAAATGCCTGTAAACCTGATGCATGGAGCAAGCAGCTCTTCATAAGCAAAGATTTTGTGTTTTCATGCAAATGTTCCCAGTGTTCTGAAGCAGAAGGAGATGCTTAGAAAATACACCAAGTACAAACCTCTTGCTCTCTAAGAGGTTGATATTAACTCGAGATTACCTGCTTTTTCCATGAACTAATAATCACAAAACAAGTAGGGAATATAGCCTCTGATGTTATGTGCCCAGTTCTTCTCAGAACTGACCGCATTTAGAAGGTGTGCCTGGATATTATGTAATTATTTCTTGACTTGATTCTGCAAATTAAAGAGGGATACACCTCAGCCCTAAGACATGTACGTATCTTAAATTAGTCTGTGGGATTTCTTGCTTAAACCATCACATCAATTGCTACTGTTTCTAATATTATACGTAAGTCCATCATTCATATCACTGTATTTGCCCTTGGCTCTTTTCACTGTGTCACTGTAAAGGACTCAGAGCTGACAACTGTGTTTTTACCTTCTCATGAAGACTGGTGGGTGGTAACCTGTCAGCTCTATTCAGACTCCTTTTCTCGAGTTCTAGCTCTGAATGAAGGCTTTGTTTCTCTTCTCACCTATACCCATACATTATGCTCTAATCCTGCTGCAGTTAACAAACTGTGTTGGTAGAAGTGCTATGGCCCCCTGGTTTCCATGCTCTGGCATTCATGTCTCTCAATTATGAGAAGGTGGCGTATGCATGTTTGTGCTTTTGGTCACATCTTATCCATTGTAGCTAGATAAAACCATAGTCATAAAAACAGGAGTTGGAAATAATCCCCTGTATTCTCATTGCAAGTCAGGAAAATTTAATTAGTCTCTGTGGGATTTCCATGTGCCAGGACAGTCAGGGATGCTGACACCAGTGGACCACTAGAAAAAAGAGGATAATCTGAAAGGGAGTTTATAATACTTCAATTAGCCTAATGCCACATGAGAATATTATTTTTATTGTATTGTCTGCATATCTAAATATTGAATTAGCTTTCATCCCTGACGTAAAATTCTCACTGGCTACATTTTCTTCTTTATGCCAGATCAATAGCATCTGCAAGCAGCAGGTTAGATCAGAATCTGTTTCCCCAGCTTTGCTGCGTATGTACAAGTACAATGCCAGAAGAGAAAGTATTATCTTCCACAGGGAAGCAGTTTGCTCAGAAGCCTGATTCACGGTTACCTGAATATCCTGGTTTAGATGTTCTTTGATTTCCTTTCCATTAACTTGTGCTCATGCTTTTGCCATTTGATTTTGGCATGTATCTCCTGACACTAATGTCTGCCGATACACAAATTCCTGCCCACAGTAAAACTGATGGCTTCTCTGTGCTGCAAAGTGATAGATGTTAATGCACTGATCACAGCTTCTGAGGTGTCTCTGAATGGATGTCAGAGCCTTTATGTACAGAGCCACATAACCTGCACAGTATAACAGCATAACCTTAAAAAAACACACATTGTTAATCTTGGACTTTCATCTCTGTTTTCAACTTTACTCTGCTAGCATACCTGTACAGTTTTTGTTTTCTAATATGCTGATGTCAAACCCTTGCTCAGAAGGCTGAACCTTGGCTCACGTGCTTAGAGATTGGAGAACTACCCGCAGGCAGCAGGAATTTTCTGCCTGCGGTGTCTGAACCCATACTCCCAGTCTGCCTCTTCTGTGATTTGTACCTTCCAGTACTGAAACAGTGTAACTGGGACTTCAATTTAGATGTCTCGCACTTTGTAAAATGGCCTGTACAGTTTATTTTCACTTCCTACCAGCAGCTCTGCTTAAACGGACCTACTGGATGTCTGGTCCTAGGAGACAAGGAGCACAGTTGCTGTTTAGGGACAGTTTTATCTCACTTGTATTCTCCCTGCTTCTAGTGTACAAATTGGAAGGCAGATTTAGTACGCTGGCGATGATAAGAAGGAAGCCGCAGAAATGTTAAGTAAAGGTAGTTGCTTGTTAAACTCGTAATTGCATAAGGGGAAATACAAAGCTTGGTGTCACGTTTTAACAGCAACAAAAAAAATCAAGATAGTTATGTCTTGCAGAGAAAATCATGTTATGGGGACTATATTAGAAAAAGCATAATTCTTAGTCAGTTTGCCCGAATTTGGGGGGTTTATATACTTGGAGAAGGTGGGTATTAGAATCTTCAGCTGTTCTCCCTGTTGTCAAGTACACCAGTAGCTGGTTTTCTCTAGAGATTTTACAAATGCTGATGCTATTTTTGTCCCAAGATTTTATACCCTTGAGCACACACATAAGGAACAAAAATGAGTTTAATAAACAGGACTCACTGAGGCTCTACTGATTAGTGAAGATGAATATAGTTAATTTTGTAGGGTTATTTCTTAATTCAAATTGGTGTCTTTAAGCATCAAACATTGACAAGATACACTATAAGGATTTCTCCAGTGGTAAAAGCAAATTATCTCATTCAAGTAATATTGTCCTTGTAACTTGAATTTGAGGCTTAAGTGACACAATTGGTCTTGTGAGACCCCTTTGTACTGGAAGAAAACTTGACATGAGAACTGGAATTTTTTGTGTCACTATTGAAAAGAGGAGTTTGACGTATGCTTAAAAATGGCATCTTCAAAGGCAAAGTCCAAGAGCAGTTTGAATGCAGGGGAACATTTTTTGTGAAAAATCTTATTTATTATGATTAAAATTAGTTTGGGCTCAAGCCTCTTCCACAGGTGATTTTGACATTAAGTAAATGCATATAAGACCATTCTGAAGTACGAATTTCTCAGGAAATTAAAATTCTGAAAAAATATGTTTCCGTATTTTGTTTCCAAGCTATTATTATATGGATTTTAAAGAATTTGCTTACTACTGTCATGTCAAGAACAAAAACTGTTTTGTGCCAACTGTACTATCTTGATTAATTTTGCTCAGACTTTCCATCAAATTAATGTCTCAAATATCACATTTCTGCAATATTGTGTTTATATCATCTAATTATTTAATACAAAATACAGTAGATAATACATACAAAACCCATTATCAAGCAATAACATCAAAAGTGTTTTATTAAATTCAGCATTTCTGCAAGATCACAACAAAAAAGTGAGATGGCTAAATCGCTGAAAAATGAACTTTAAAGTTGTGAGTTGTCACTAAATGGTTTAATCCCAACAAAGCTGCATTTTTTGCCAACTTTGCAGGCCAGGCCTTTGGTTCACACACCTAACACTTTGTAGAGGTTTTATATCTGGTCCCTCATAGATGGCCAGATTCTTCTAGGCATAATATACCACGTCCAGTGTGCCAGGGCTAACAAAATGTATGGATAAGAATGCTAAACAATACATTTAAAAGGCCACATTTTCTTCAAAATCCAGGGTTTTCAGCCACATTATCCAGCTGATTTTGACAGAGATATTTCTGATTAAGACACAGAAGAGTGAAGAGGCTTGAGATGATAAATTTGATTGCAATATGGCCAGGCACCTCCTGCAATAATGGTGTTCTCTGTGACTTCAGTAGTAATTTTGTTGCTGTTGTTGTTGCCCTGGACAATGTTGGAGCCCATTGTAACAACTGAGCTCTGAATGGGAGGCAGTTTCTGGCCTTCTGTGTTCTATCCTCAGCACGATCTAGTGGAAGATCATATCAAAAAAGGCCCTGGAGTGAATCTTAATTCTTTGATCTCATAACTGGACAGAGTAGCATACTTCCTTCTGCCACTTCTTTCAGAGATTTCCAGTGGTTCTGAATTAAATTGAATAAATAATTCATTTGATACCACAGACATTGCTCAAAATAAGCTCAGTGCTGATGGAGTGGGAACTAGGAGCATCACCGCACAGGAACAGTGTGAATCTCCTTGGTTGCTGGAGCTCCTTCTGTTCAGGAGAGGGGAGACAAGGAGAGGAAGACAAAGTGAGCAACCGGAGTAACACACTTGTGTGGGGCAGGAGACCTTCTGCTGGACATTTGTACCCTACTTTGGGAGCTGGAGGCTCTTCAGAATGTGGAGGGGCAGAGCTCAGTATTCTCTCCCCATACTTTTTTTCCTGAAGTTTGTCATAAAGGTGAAACTGAGCCTTATTTGTCAGGAAAGAGTGAAATGATCCCTAAGGTTAGCAAAGCACTCAAAGATCCTTTGGGAAGAAAAGCGCTACGTAAATAGAAGCTGATTCCTACAGGTTATTAATAGGTGTATCTGCAAAAGTAATGTGGAAACTACAAAGGAAAGATCATTCTGAATTAAATTACCATAATTTTTTTCATTGCTGTCTCTTTTCAGGAGACCTGGATTATATGTACTGCTAACAATGACAGGTTTGAATAAGAGACAGGGTTTGTGTGGGCCACAGAGGTAGGAACAGAGAAAGAGACTAATTATATCTTTTCTAACCTTTGCATGCAGCTGGGCAGGATAAAAATGAATTATTCAACCAGCAACTGAGCTGTTATCCCAGTGGAGGCTGCAAAATGGTGCCCAGGTCAAATAGAAACATGACCTAACCTGTCCCATTTCTTTACAAATCATTAAAATCATTAAATAAAATTGGTATTTTCTGCATGCTTCACCTGAGGCCTGTGTAATTATCCTAGGGACAAATCAAAACAGATTTGTCTTACTTTCTCTGACCTCAACAATGCAGAGTGTGAAGACCAAGCGCTGACATGGTCTAGGAGAGCTCTCTTCAGAGTATCTTCAGAACCTAGGTTTCATGGGCTAAAAATGTTGACACTGCTTTTACAGTCACTCAGATATATCATTTGAACACTTTACTGTGTGATATTTGTTTCACTGTTAATGCATGTTGCGACACAAAGCTTTGTTCGAAGGTCAGAGATAGATAGGAAGGTATAGAGGAGCCTTTGATACAGATAAATACAGCAAAGTAGCAGGTGTCTGACCAGAAAGAGCCTCTTTGTAGGCAAAAATTATGGAGAAAGGGAGGAATATGTTCCCATGAAGTAAGAATTCTTTCCTCTCTGCTCCTTGGCTTTCCTCCTCAAAATTGAATTCAAACTACAAGATAACTGGTTTATTTCTGATACTGTGTAGCCCAACCAGTTTAAAGGGATTTTGTCATAAATTGGAGTCATATCCCGAGGAAAGTATTTGACCCTTCAATTTCGAATTTTTCTGAATTTTCTTCCCACCATTTTGCAGTATCATCTGTGCCCCACAACAAATTAAAGCTGTCTGTATGGCGCAAAAGGCTTGTTATCAACAGAGCTTTTTATGTTGCTCTGTAACACTTCAGCCTTACCAGAATTGAATTCTGGAGGCTGAAAGAAGTGTCTTCTAGATTCTGAACCCAAAATTTGCTCAGTTTTGTATTACTGCTTCCCTAGTTCTAATTTGGTCCGGTACAGTATTTATTAAGACTGACCCAGAATACTAAAAATCTTCGAAACTTGCAGCTTGAGCCAATTTACCCAATTGAAGAATTCTGGCTGCTTCGTTTTATCATCACCCTCTGTTGTGCCAATAGCATCAATTATATCTGTGCTTTGAAAAGAGGGTAAATAATATGTTTCATTTGATTGCTATTGATTTACAGAAAACAGCAGTGTATCACTGGAATAGTTGAGCTTGGTGGTGTATAAAGGACTCTGTTAGCTTCAATCTTCCTGTGGATAACTTGATACCTCAAAGATGAGTACATGGAATTTTTTTGTCTTAAGTAGTGTAATAAAGAAAAAAATGAAGTGGAAATACTGTACTGAATAAGCTACAAGGCAAATTCTGTTCCTGGAAGGTCACATTTTACTGCATTGAGATTTTCCCCCTTCTTCTCTTATATAATGCGTGGCACCTTCTGGTATTTACGGTGAGGAACCTATGACTTGGTAATTATTTAAACACTAAATGCTAGGTAACTTACTGTCAGCTGAGTGACTGAATACATCCTCACTAAACTGCAAATAATGACCCAATTAAGCAGCAGCCTCTGCCGGTATCCGTAAGAAGGCCAGGTCAGTTTTTGTATATCATTCCAACACATCAGACCCAAATGTGGATATAGTGCATAACACCAATGTTTGTGTTAGCAATTTCCCAGTTCTAATATCACTGTTGCTTCTCTAGAGCTAGCTGTCATCCACTTGTCACCCACTTGCTGACATGGCCTTCAGAAGAAAGAGTTTTCTGGAGCATTCACCAGTACATACAAGCATCCATGACAATGTGGAACAGTATCCAGTATCCATGTCTCCTGGTTTTGTCTCTGGGTCACACAGTTTGTGTCCTCCTAGCACATACAATACAGAGGGATGAATACTTATGGAAGTCCTGAGCCTGTGAAAATTTGGCAGAATAAATACCTAGAGCTTATTTGTAGCTTACTGGTTAGAACAAGCAAGTGAATATAATCTAATGCTGCACTCACTTAAGATACCCCATGAGAAGTGAGGTCAACATTTTAGTTACTCTTTTTTACACACTCGTATTAGGCTCATGTTGCTTCAGAAACAACCGTGGGACCTTCTGTGATAGCAATGTTCTGCTGGATGTGGAACCAGTAAGTCTCAAGGAGTGGGAGGGCATGTAAATGCAACTACCTCCTCATGATGTGAAAGGGTTTGCAGGTATGTGTTGCACATCTGTGGCCACTAATGCATTCATTCCGAGGCAAAGGAAGAACCAATGCAATAAGCATTCTTATCCCAAATGTAATCAGTACTGCTCATGAGGAGAAAACTTTATACAGTAATCACTCAATACTTCATGGCTTCAATATATCGCAGGTTTTTTCCCTGAGCTTTCCCGTATTTCACGGAATCACAGAATATTCTGAGTTGGAAGGGACCCACAAGGATCATCGAGTCCAACTCTTAAACAGCACTGCTCCCTCCCTGTCATGGAATCGAACCCTGGCCTCCCACATGCCAGACGGAGACACTCACCACTGTACTAAAGTGGATTTCCATTTACCCTTTTTACCACTACTTCATGAATTTCGCTTATTGTGCCATCTATCTGGAACTGACCCTCTGCAAATTCGAGGGATTATTGTATAAGCAGAAGGAGTCAATCTAGGAACCAACATCACATCCTGAATGTTGTGAAAGGTTACCAGCAATCCTTCCTCAGGAGAGAGGAGTCACTGTTTGCATTATCTGTCAAGAAACAGACGATAGCAGCAATGTGAATTTAGGGCAGAAATCACTGAAAACATTTTGAGGAACTAAGAAATTGGAAATGCATTTGACGTTCTTGAAAGAAAAAAGAAAAGAGCACAACTGTTGTCTCATATGTTTATCTAATTTCTTCAGGGATCTATTGGGTAAAAATCTTGTTGTTTCTATCAAACCAATACTCAAGGTGTGCAGGATTGTGCTGCCCATTGACCATTCCCAGACAGATGATTATACTGCACACAAACACCTTGTTTATTATTAGTGAAGAAAATGATCCCTAAATAAACAAAAATGAACAAAATTAATATATTTCATGAGTTCAGCAGGAAGTTGCACTGAAATGAAATCACTGGGTGCTTCTTGCAGTACAGGTGCCATCTCCAAAACCAGCTCATTTATCCCTGAGCCTGTTGATGTTGGTTTCTTTGCAGTAGTCAGCTTATCTCGAAGGCAGAGTTTACAATACACAGACACAAGGCCTTGACTTCAGATGCAAATAGCACTACGAAGTAGGAGGAGCTGGATGTATGTGTTGGGAAGGCGAGAAATGTCTTTCATCCTTGCCAATAGCCACTTGGCAATGCAGGGGCTGCTTGTGGACCAGCACCACTCCTCCCAGCCCCTGGAACACTCACCATGGCTGGCAGATAGTGGCTGCTAATTGGTCTTTCAGCAGTGTTTTTTTTCTGAGTGGGAGGCACAGCCCTGAATTTCTTCTTAAACTAACTATATAAATATACGTAATTCCAATTTACTGTTCCAGATCAAGACAGAGAAAGTAATACACAGACTATGTGTGTACAGTTCCCTTTTGAGGAGGCAGACTTTTCCCCTTTTGGGCACCAACAAAGGCTTTGCACTTGTAATTAAAGTTGTAACTTATACCAAGTAAGAATCCAGAAAATATCTGGATCTTTCTTCCTTTTGTCAATCCTCTGCCCTAGGCAAAGAGATAATGAACTAGTCACTTCAAAATAGTACTCACTGTGAGCTAATTTATTTTGCTATGTTATGGAGCTGGAGGGTTAGTACAGACAGGGGATTCCTCCCAGAAATGCCAGAATATTTTGAGCTGATATGAGACCTCAGTTGCTTTAGTTTTCTGCCTGCTTGAAAGCTTTCTTCCTGTCAGAGAAACAAGTACAATGAGTCACTTGCAAGGGCACTGTAGGAATGGATTGCATTAGAGGCACACGCAGAGACATGAGATCTCACATGAGGGATGTGTTGGCCCTTGAGATGATGAGAGTCACAGCACTGTAACTGGGACATGTGTGTTTTAGCAAGACTCCTAGGGGCATGAAGCCCCACCAACAAGAACGTGTGGAGCACTGCTGCTGTATTTTTTCTCAGCACAGAATGTCAGAGCAGCTGTTCTGCCCAGCTCCAAAGAAGCCAACCAGGACATGCAGTACAGGTGTTGCAACGGTGGGAAAAGGCTGTGCAGATATGGAGATACCTGAACCTTCAGCAGAGGAGGGGGAACATATTGCATGAGGAGCAAATAGGAGAAGATGAAAATAATCTCTTGTGGGATGAAGACTGTGACCTCATCACAGATCTGTTTGCTTGAAAATTATTCTTATAAATGAGCTAAAAAACCTATCTAAAGTTTAGCTCCTTTCATCTCAAGTTTAACTCCACATTTACAGATAACAGGGAACCTTTCTGTTAATTGGAGTCTAGCATCAGTTTGGGCTAGCAGAATTTTTATGCAAAATCTTTTAAGGAAAACAGATCTTTTAAGGAAATCCTGCGCCATTTTTACCAACCAAATTTTATGTGTGTCCTGAAAATATGTGAAATGCAAAGGGTCAGAGTAAATAGCAGGTATCATCTGTAAACAATTCACTTCCGTTTCTTAGATTTGGGCATTTGTGGAGCTGAAACGGCAAATAAAGCTCATAAGAGGATGTAATCAAAGACATAAATATGCCTGTAGGAATCTCAAGAACAAAGTGGGTGTATGAAGTCTGCTTTTGGCCTTGGAATATAGGGAGAGTTTGTGAAATCTAAGACAGTCTTCACTGTACTAACAATGATGTCAAACCTCCGAGTGAATTCACACTCTCATTTCCATTCATTGATATTTTTATTTAAACCCACTCCTACACATTAATCCCTTTCTGCAGAAGAGGAAAAAAAATTCTTATTTACCATTCAACACACCTGCTTGTATCCCATCAGAACTGGACAAAAAAGGACAATCTAATTCTTTATTTAGATTTATGTAATATAATGCGTATGTTTGTGCATTTCTTGGAGGGCTCATCTAGATTTTCTTACACAGTGGTTCTCCTGCTGTATATGTGTTGATATCAGACTATCCTATTGTATATTTATATCATCCTGTAGAATTCCCACTAACACCAGCAGACATTCAACCTTGAGCAGTTACAGTAACTGCACAGGACATGGAAAGGAAATCTCTCTATTTATAGTTCAGTGAATTGGAAACCTACATGGTAACACTTGTTGTGATTCAACTGTGG
Organism: Pitta sordida; assembly: GCA_013390025.1. Taxonomy (NCBI): domain Eukaryota; kingdom Metazoa; phylum Chordata; class Aves; order Passeriformes; family Pittidae; genus Pitta; species Pitta sordida. The sequence goes on from WEKX01001536.1 coordinate 128,484, forward strand.
ATTTAAAAAAATGCAAACAGTAAACCAGGGGAATACAACCTAAAATAACATTGATTTTGGTTGAAGGGAAAATACTAAAGGATGGGGAAATCAATGAAAGTGTGCCTGTTCACTGTAGGTAGACCTTAGTTTTGAAAAAAACCCATTAAAAACGCTATGGCATGCTTTTTATGGGTACAGTGTCATACTAGCACCCCTTTTTATTCAGTAGGGGTGAAGTTAACTCAAGTTATCTCTTCTCTTCATGCATTGGCAGCTTGACTTAATAATTGACAACAAATGCTCCAGGTTTGACTTGGAGAGGTTTTCTAAACAGGATCATTACTATTGGGTGATCAAGGTGCTGTCAGCTGCACAAGGAGCTCCCAGTCTTCTGTGTGAAGGTGACTCATAGCTGCCCATGGCACTGGTCAGTTGTTCTTTGTTGGTTCCAGCAGTGCCACCTGAGGACAGCATTGATTCATGGCTGTCTTGAGGTTCACAGCTGCCCAACACCTGGGGAGACTCGTTTGCCTACCTCCTGCTCTGCTGTATCAGCTCTGTTTGATCTGCCTGTGACTACTGGCTCATATTCATCCTTAAAAGCAAGATGACCCACCAACATTTTTTTCCGCAGGTGAGGGAGCATGTATAGGTCCCTTCCTCTGGCAGAGCTGCAGCTGTGAGAACCAATACAGAGGGAGTGACAGGCAGCTGTGAATGGTACAGCTGTTTGCAGCATGGATTTCTATATGTATGTACATTTTATGGTCTGAGCATTTCTCCTTCAGAAGGAAAATGATCCACAGTCTGCAGTGAGGAGACCTCTGTTATCTAGTGAAGGGGCCCTTTCTCTACAGAAGATGTCTTTGAAGCCAGTCCACCATCACTTTGCAGAAGGGTTAGAGAGCTTAATCTGCTTCTTTAACCCAAGACAAAGACTGTATGAATTATCCCACCTCACACCTCAGTGTTGTTCTTACAGGATGTCTGAAGAATTAAAGGAGGATTCAGCTTTCATTTTTAACATAACTGTTTCCTCTGGCTGTGCTGTGAGTTGAACAGCCTCAGTTTGTGATTTCAGTGCTGTAGGGTAACTAGTTTCCTATAATTCTTCAAAAGCAAGAGATTATCAGTCATACCTTATTACATGTTTATAACTATACTCAGGAAAACTTGCCTGACACAGAAATGCTTGCCAATATTTAAGGGGATTTGCTGAACACCGAATGGATTTCTCTTTTAATTTCATGATGATTTTCTGCAGTCCAGATACTGATTTTTATGTTGGTTCTTCTAATAAACATTTCTTCTCACCTTTACCTCTTCTATAGTGTACATAAACACTTGTTTAGTGTACATGGTACTGAACACTGAATTACTGAATTCCTAAGTTGGATGGATTCAGTAATAACTCATTCTATCATCAGATTAAGTCCTGCATTTATTTTCATATGCCATTCTAAGAGTACTTGTTATACTTATTTTTAGCAGTACACTGAAAACTCAGTCAGTGTTACTTAATTTATAACATGGTCTTGATATTTTCTGGTCCATTAAACAAAGGAATGTCTTCGCAATCTCTTCCACAGACAAATTATAGCACTATTTGAGTGTCTGCATTTGAAACATACTGGTGCTGTGGCCCACGCAGGACATTCAGTTCCTCTGATCACACTCCCATGTGATATCTGGGTAGCTATGCTGCAATGGTAAATCCCATGCTTGCTCTATGGAATAAGTTTGATTTTGAACTTTAACACATGAAAGGTGCAAACCTTTTCCTGTGCTTACAATCTTTGGCTTGCAAAAGGAGAAACAACCAAGAAATGCTTAAAGCAGGAAAATTTGTAGTATGCCATAGGTATGACTGCCAAGAACCTAAATACGTATGTAAAATACAGACAATTGTATAGTCATTTCTTCATGGCTCACATAACTCCAAATTATTTCACTTGTCTTTATTTTTCTATTATTAGGAGACTGACTTGTGTAAAATAGTGTAAGAGATGATAATGTTGTTTCTACAGAATAACTATAGGAAATGTATATTGTCTTAAAAATGTATTATTAGTTTGAGCAAAATATGCAATAGTCATAACTATATATTGAGATATATATATACACATGTATTTGTCATATATATAAAGAAACTTAATTTATACTAGCAGAGGGGTTATTTAATTCTATTTCCATTCCGTTCCTACCAAACAGACATTTTCTTATTCAGTGCAGGCAAGTTACATTGGTGTTCTTGTCAGAGATTCACTTCCTCAAAGGTATTTAGGCAACTCTGATGTCAAAGGGAATAGCTGGGCATAAACTCCACACAAAAAATACTGGATGAAGCACGCTCCACTAAATTCGGTGGCATTCTTCCATTTACAAATTGCATAATTTGGGCTGATAGCTATTTACATAGTTGGTCAGAATAAAGAAGTGGGTGGAGGGAGAAGGGTGGAGTAAAAAGGAAGCAGAGAACAAGAGCGAAGAGTCTTGGAATTCCAGAAAAAAAGGGGAATCAATCTTTTGAGGATTGTAGAAGAAAAAAGAGTAGGAAAAAACTCAAGATGCGACTGAAGAAAAGTCCCTGCAAGACTAAAGCTGAAACCCAAAATTTCAAATACATACTAGCAACAACTTTCAAGGTGTTATCAGCCATCGCTAGGGTGTTGTCATGGGGAGAAAAAAGGCATTGCAGCATCAAAGAAAACACGGAATGTAAAGAAGAAGGAAATTACAAGAGTAATTTGCATCTATTTGGTGGAACAATCTTCAGAGGCACTTTTGTTAATTAGAAGATTTGAACTGCACATATTAGAGTGCTGAGAGGTTGGTAGAAGTTTCCAGGTGTGTTTTGAGGCAGTAATTTTTATGGTTACAACATATTTCTATAGCCTTAGATTTTTATCAGCAAAATGAGTAATTTTTCCTTCATCATTTGAAACTTGACACTCAGAATGGAAAATGACCAGCTTCTTGCAGAAGCCTGTTTCTCTGAGCAAACATAATACAGAAAAGCTCATATTTTCTTCCAGAACTTTTGATAAGATGCTGGTAATGATATACTCCCTGTATCGACTGAAGTGTGACTGTGAGTGTACCTAGTCTTAGTTGTGACTATTTGTTCTTCTCTTGTATGGTGGGTTTTATTAATTTCTTATTATAGTTTTGTGAGTGTATAGAACAGTCTAGATAACTGTTCTGAAAAAAGTAGATAAATAAAAATTATATATAGGGAGAGAGAGAGACTAATTCTTTTCTCCACTAATGGAGACAGAACACCAAGAAAATTTAGCATGCTTTCTAATAGTGTTTGACATTTCACATGTTACTCAGGTGGACTTTTTTATCATTAGGTTCTAAAATTTCGTTGAAAACACTGAGCTCTTAAATCCATACATTTTATGAATCAAGAAGAGGTCTTGATTTACAGAGACTTCTTTAGATGTAACAGTAATTCTAGAGCTGAGGTTTAAGTGAAAATGAATTTGTTCTTCTATAGACATTTTTTAACCACAGATACAGAACTTTTCATCCCTTGTACAGGAACTATCCAAGTCTGAATGCTTTTTCCTTCCTTTCTACCCTTTATTTCCTTCATCTTGGGCTTTCTTTGGTCTCCATGTCCTCCGTTCCTGGGTGTGTCTCTGGTTTCAGAATATAACATGTCCCTGTCCCCTCCCTTTGTGACCAGTTCCATTGGTAGTTAGGTAATTGCCGGCAACCATTTCACCTGACAACAATTACTTCCAGTCCAGTTTCATATCCTTGCTGGATCCAAATTGAGTCAGAGCCTAAATTTATCCCTGAGGCTAGCTCCACAGAGCTAAATACAGGAGATTTAACTTTGTGTTTCCCTTTTATTTCGTATCTGATTTTAAAAAATATATCTGTCACATATATGTTTTCACAACATATTTTCATTGAAAAATATGAAGATAAAAGCTCATTCATTCCCTTTGACTAGTACCTATTCTTTGCAAAGAAAAGCTGCTGTAGCAAATACAAAAATCTTTTTTTTTTTTAAATAAAAACAAGCAAACTGCTTTCACAGCTTACTCGCTTTTCACCTCATTACTTGCTGTAACCATGGATCCATCTGTAATGCTATGTTTTGTGTGTACTAAACTTTGTATTGCTGAAAAAGCACTGATCGAACTTGTCTGGGAGTCTCGGCTGAAGATCGTTCGAAGGATGTGGCTGAAACAAAAAGGTGCTTCCGCCACTCCATAAATAAATCCTCCTAAGTGTAAATTCTGACCATTCCTCTCCATCTGAACAATTCAAGTTTTTCAGAGAGCTGCTTTTATGTAAGACTAGAGAACTGTCTCCATGACATGATGCTCTGCTTCTCTTCACCATTAGCTGGGCGTTAGTTGTTCTGGCTGTAAATAGACAGGCACAGATGGTACCACAACTCTCCGAGCCTCCACACATCTCACACTGCAGGGATTTTTGTTATTCTTGCTATGTCTCTAGCAGCTCCTACTCCTTCCTAACAGTTTGTTGAGTAGAAAAAGGGAAGGCTAAAGAACAATCAGTCCCCTTCCTCTCTAGGATCGCTGAGAGCTTTAGACAGGGCAGCAGCAGGTTTCTTTTCTTTGCTAGGGGAATACAGCCATGGGCTTATCAATGAAACAAAATTTCTGTGGGCTTCACTAAGGGAAGTCAGTCCATCCAAGACAGCTGAGGCACCTGTGATAGACTATATGACCCAAAAACATTAAACTGTAGAGATGTAAACGGTACATCCTCCCTCAGTGCCCTGCAGCCCTGACCACCACAGTTTAAGAACCATGACAGATAAAAAAGAAGCTGGTAACTTGAAAGACTGCCTTGGTGCACAGGAATAGCATTTGCAGGAAAACCGGCAGCACTGAATCTGGAGAAGTTATGGATAAGAAAAACATGACAGATTCAGAGTCCTCCTTCCCCATGCATTCTATGAAGAAGGTAAAATGGGTACTGCTCTTTAGCTTTTTGTATAACAAAACAGCAAGATATTAACTTAAAGGCAACAAATTGAAATCTGATAAAAGGAAGTCAGTTTTACTGAGAGTACAGTAAACCTGATACAATAACCAGTGAAACAAAGAACTTAGGGAGGCTATAAAAAGGATGAGATGTTTGTATAAATTATTAAAGTATGAATTTAATATTTTCTCTGTCCCATCTAATGTAAGTTTCAGTAATTATAAGCTTCTGTGTCTCTGGATAAGTCAAGTTACTAACATAAGGATAAGGAGTAGTCTCCCTTCCTATATGCAGGCTAATCTCCTATTTGTTTACTATTTGGTTTTTTATCATCTTCCTCTATAGCCTTGGGGAATGGAAGAATCAATGACATGGTAATGGGTAAACCATTCACCTGCTTCTTGAGAGCATTTCCCACATTTTCACCTATGCAGGCTACTAACAAGAAGAAAACTGGCAGAGGTTAGTCAGTGCGTTAATGAATAGCTCCTAACTCCTGGTCCACATAATGTTTGTTTAAATCTGTATAATAATTTTTGGCAAACTAAGCTTTTCCAGATACACTAATGCCATGGGAGTAGACAGAGGAGTAACCTCTGTAAATGGAGAGTAAATCCCTCATTGCTCCCTCCCTCCCTGAAGAAAGACATTGAAATGGCAGCAAGGTAGCTGTGAGCTGGCTGTGGTGAAATAAAAACGCAATCCACTGGATTTCATGGTCAGAGGATAATTTCCTTCCTCATCATCCACCTCTTCGATATGACTGCAAACTCATCCACCCAAGCCCTCTACCAATACTGCTTACCTATGTACAGTCATTGCTGTAAACAAGCCCTTCTCTTACTGGTAGGTACATCCATGTACACCAGCCATGGGTGGTCCCCAGACACCTGAGGGCAAGCAGGAACTGTGTTATTGGGTGCCCCCATAGGCCAGACCACCACTCAGAGGGCTCCTCTTACATACTGCTCCACTCTGCTCAGAAGATTTATCTACATCTCTATTTATCAACCCATCACAACCCCTATCTTAATCGAGAGTGCAATATCCTATAACATGAGACAGACTTGCAGGAGAGCTAAGTGTCATGAAAATATTGTGAGAAGGAACATCACAGCTCACCTCTTTTTAATGAAAGGATTGACTGAGAACAGCCCATCAACAGGTCTAGACGCCCAAGTGGTAGATGAATTTTCTAGAATTTCAGTGTTTCAACAAGTGAAATGAAAAACATTTTAATATTAAATAGGAACTGTGGCTGTCATGTAGCAATAAATCCATGACAATCTGCAGAGGAAGCAGCTGAAGGCATGAAAAGCCTGATGAGATTACAAATGATATCATATATTGCACTACACCATGCTCATGTAATTTGTGTTTCTTCAGCTACTCAGTATAGACTGCTATCTGTCATCCCTTATCTATCATCCCTATGCTGCAGACGTTGACAATCTCTTAGCTCACCCACAAATGAGACAGTTTGGATATCGATATGTAGAAATGAGAGGGGTGTCACTGTAGATGCCAATGTATGTGGCAAACTTGGGTGAAATCCTGACTGCATGAATGATTCAGGATATGCCAACATATGTTGGAAAAGGCAAGTAGAGTTGCATCGCTAATGTGAAGATAAATAGTTATATAATTCACTTCATGGAGTCAGAGGTGATGACTTTGAAGCCTATGGAGTGGTTAAGCTGGTCATTAATTTGTTCAGGCTTTTCTGCATCCTTTTTCCTGAAGGCTGTGCAGACACTGTCAGAGAAGCTTGTAGGCATCCTGCTGCAGAATGTAGGAAATGGTTGATTCCTCTGTGCTTGGTGCGTTACAATTACAGTAATCCCACACCTCTTCACACCTCAAGTTTCACGGCTTCACCTCTGCACTTTTTTTTTCCCATGAAGACATCATAGACTTCCCTCGATTCTTTGTGGTGTTTTTCCATGTCCCATGAGCAGCAGAAGGCCACACGTGCATAGAGTGTCTCTGTCACACCGGGGGGTGGGACAGAGACATACCCTGAAGGGTGGGAGGGGGGTGCCTCTCACTCACTTGGGAACCATATGGACTTGTGCATGCCAGGGTTGTGGAGGGACGAGGGCTCAGAAGAGTGCCACGATGGAGTCTTGGGGTGGCACTGCACCCCTGCTGCCACCCTGCGCAGTATTGGGGTTGCACTGAGCACCTGCTGCTGCCTGGGCCAGCCTCAGGAAGGTGTGCCTGCCTCACTGAGGGAGGGAAAGGGTGGATGGGACCCTCCCATGTGGGGGTGTGGCAATGACCTCCCCTCTTCTCCCCCATCCCTGCCTGCCAGGCCAGGGAGGGGCAGAGAATCACAGACTCCTTTCACTCCCCTGTCCAGTCACAGGGCATGGGGAGCTGATGGGAATGCCCCCCTGGCACTCCGGGGCTGAAGGGGGTGGGGGAATGGGGGTGGCTTATTTACATATGCATGACCACCTCTCTTTGTGGATTTTGCCTTTTGAGGCACTCTCCCAGTCCCAAACCCTGGTGAAACTCGAAGGATTACTGTAAAACCAGCTGCCTTCCTAGAACTTATACATTAGCTGGACACACAGGATTAGGATCAATACAGAACTGAAAAGGGAAATTTATGAGCATTGGCAACAATGTCATCTAAAAGCAGCCCTTGCAGATCTATGAGACACTCACTGTATTCTCTTGCTTACCTGTTCATCTCACCAGCACGCCCTAGCTTGCCTTTCAGAGTTGGAGAAAAAGCCTGTCATCTACTATGAAGTACCTCAACAGGGTGGGCCCCCAAAGAAGTTCACTTTGAAGGCTACTGTTAGGGTTCTTTAATAATGTACCCTTTTTATTTTTATTGCTTTCTGCCACTGAACACCATGTTCTATCAATGAATAAAGCAGAGCATTAGAGCCAGGTCCACATCTGCCACTTAAGCCCTAATGCTTTGCTGCTGAAGCGAGCTGCTTGCAGGAGTTGCTAGGTAACTGCAACCTGCCCACAGCTTATGTGAGCGAGACAGCGAGATGCTTCTGATGATGTATTTGTATTTCAACTCTTAAAAGAGTGTTCTCTCCATTTCCATAAGAACAGGTATGGGGGGCAGTTCTTCAGTGAGGCAGAACTTCTCTGGTCCAGCATGCTTATGAAGCTTAATTTCACTCTCACAAACACTGTAGTAAAGCAACGCTGGCCAGGGCTTCTCAAAGTATGGTTTTAGGGGAGTACTTAGAGCTGTTCAGGCCTCTTTTATCTTCTAGACACTAATTCAGTGGAAATACAGACATCTTCATTGGCTACTCCGCAGCCTGCATCTGAACAATTGACGCCTTATTTTCTATTAGAAGGAGAAGACAATAGGAGTTTCGTGATTATGACTTTCAAGATCACAAAAATCCAAATATTATGTGCAAGAAATGGACTGAAGCCAGGAATTATGCTCCTTTCGATACTAACTACATGCCTAACTTTATCACTAAGAGTCTAATTATGCCAATGTGTGACATTGTATACTGTGTCCAATTCTGGGCTCTCCAGTTTAAGAAAGATTTTGAACTGCCTGAGAGGGTCCAGAGAAGGGCGACAAGGATGGTGAAATGACTGGAGGACAAGCCCTGTGGGGAGCGACTGCAGGAGCTGGGGTTGTTCAGCCTGGAGAAGAGGAGGCTCAGAGGTGACCTCATTGCTGTTTACAACTACCTGAAGGGAGGTTGCAGTTGGGTGGGTGTGAATCTCTTCTCTCAGGCTGCCAGCACCAAACAAGAGGGTATGACCTTAAGCTACATCAGGAGAGGTTTAGGCTGGATGTTAGGAAGAGCTTTTTCACAGAGAGAGTGATCCCTCAGTGGAATGCTCTGCCCAGGGAGGTGGTGGAGTCGCCATCCCTGGAGGTGTTTAAGAAAAGTCTGGATGAGGAACTCAGTGACATGGTCTAGATAATGGGATGATGGGATAGGGAGTCAGCTCATATAAAAAAAAAATTTAAAAAAAGTGATGACATGACCCTGAGATTACCTCAGATAGAAAAAACATGGTGTTCATAGCTCTAGGGTTGTGGGTTCAATCCCTGTATGGGCATTCACTTGGGAGTTGGACTCGATGATCCTTGTGGGTCCCTTCCAATTCAGAATATTCTGTGATTACAAGTGTGTGTAGTATGTCACTGACAAGGCAGATGGGAAAAGCTTCTTAAACAAGATACCTTGAACATGCTGTGGTGAGTATAGGCCTGATGAGAGGGTGCCTAAGGTTAAGACAATATCTGTCAGGGAAGGTGGGAACCTTCCTGGAGTGGAAAGAAACTCCTCCTTCACTTTACTATACCCTTCAAATCAAGAGGCTTTCAGTCAAAAAACGTAGAAAGAGGAAGTAACAATTCTTTACTAAAAATATATACATATATGGAATAAAAAAAGAACAAGCAGTAACACAACAGTAAAAAGAAATATCACCCCAACAAGCCCTATTCACCCACACCACCATGTATTTCTCCTTGATGTGGTCACAGCTGCGGGGGAAATAGGCAGGTCCTGTGGGCTCACCACACACGTGAGGGTTCCCCCAGTTTGCAGCTGAGATGGGCGAGTCACTTGTCCAGTACAGGAACAGTGGGAGACAGGGAACAACAGATGGGCTGGCTCTGAGCAACGACCAGTACCTGTCTGAGGTAGCTGCAGAGTCCACCTCGACATGGGAACTGGGCTGGGAAAAGACGAGCAACAGTAGCAGAGACGATACGGTCACAGGGCAGCAGTTGGGACCTCTCCACCATTTGTCAGGGCAAGAGGGAGAGAGTGGAGAGAAACAGCACCAGCAAGGCAGCACTGAGACCCTCCACCCAGTGGGTAGAGAAACCGAAAACCAGAGCACTGGGCTGGTCACCAGATTTCTTATTGTCCAGAGAGGGGGAGGGAGAAAGCAGGCATATTATACCACCTAGCCCTCTTGTCTTCAGCACTCATCAGTGTTGCCCCCCCCACTCCCCAGCACAGCCATCCTAGAGCAGGAATCTCCTACCACCTAATGATCAGGGGCCATTAGCTCTCAGGGCTGAAAGCAGGGAAGGGTTCCACCCTACCCCTGCTGAGGAATTCTGCTCTCAGCTTAGTGAGTTACATTTTCCCTTACTCAGTTTTGCCAGCATCTCATGGTAATACAGTAATCCCTCAAATATCATGGGGGGGTTGGTTCTGGAAAGGTGGCGCAATAAGTGAAAGCCTCAAAGTAGCGGTAAATATGGTAAATACGGTAAAGCTGGTAAAGCCAGGGAGAAACCCCCCCCATAATGTCTTGAAACTGCAAATGGTGAATCACGAAGTAGCGAGGGATTACTGTAATGGGAACATTTCACCAAGAGGAATCTAACCCACAGCAGAGGGAAATCAGAGAATTATGGGAGATCTAGCAAGTCTGGACTTGAGAGGCTTCAGCCCTAAACCTGGGCTGAACAAAGGCTGCAAAATGTGTGTGTGCCCTCATTCTTATGTCAAAAGGGGATGCACTTGTAAAACATGGTGTATCTGAGGCCCTTCTAGTGGTTCTCTGCCCATATGGGAAAGCAGGGCATGAAGACTGATTGTGGCTGCCTATGTTTGACACCCACTGGGGCTCTGAAGATGATTTGTCATTTTTAGATGATTTTCTGCAGAGATTATCAGTGAGAATCCTCTTGGACTGGAGAGTGTGCTGTCATCTCTGAACAGGCCAGTTTACCAGGAGCATCACACCACAACAGAAGCTGGTGCAAGCAAGTAGAAAGCAAATCCTTTTTTCCCATTCTCTCGATTGTAACTTACATGCATCCTCTGGGAGCTATTGCCTTCATCCATGACACTCCTAACTCTATGTCTTCTCTAGTCCTGACTCCATCTACTATACACTCCTAACTCTATCTCCTATCATTCGCTGTTTTCCTGTTTGATTTGATTTTCTGTTTATTGCTCTCTTGCTGTCCTTCTCTCCCATGCTCTTCCCTCTGTGTGCAAATCCCTAATCAGTGCAGATCTTAGGTCCCAGGCATCTATTGTGCCAGGCTGCCGCGACAATTAGCTAAAATTTGGAGAGTGCTGAGCAGCACCATTCCCAGCATGCTATTTTAAGATCTGCGGTCTTGATCACATATACGGTTCTACCTGGCAGAAAAGGAACTGAGACAGAGCATATAGCTGACATTCCCTAGGCTCTGGGCTAGTGCCAGTGTTAATTGTATGTACTGTTTAGCAGAGAGAAGATGATTTTCTGCAGAGAGAGCAAGCAGACACTTATTAGGATGGGCAGAGTCCGGTGGGAAAGATGATATACCCCACTGTCAACAAGTGCCTTGGTATCTTCCCCTATGCACAGTGATCAGACAAGAATCCTCCCCCCTCCCAGATGAACTGCAGGAGACCTTTCTGCTTTGTGTTGCTTCCACAGAAATCATCGTGATTATTTGCATAAATATGCAAGTGGTAATCAAACCTGGGAAGTTCAGCTGGTTTATGGTACCCTTTTTTGTACATGCTGTGCATACAAAGCAAATAGATTTTCACTCAGTCTAATGTGGGCATTGAATTGAGTAGTGACCAAAGTAATGGAAGGCACATTTTTATTCCTGCTTTTTGGTATAATACGTCTCCTAGGATATAATACAATTACTATCATGGCCGAATTGCACAGCAGACCTGCTGGTCATCTAGTAACTGCCCTGTTCTTCTGTCTGCAATTTTTTAACTAGTTGAAAGTAATAAATAAATGAGGACAATGACAATTGCTGATCCTGTAAGGAGACTTTTCATGTGTATTTTAGATACTGAGACACTGTGCTAAATCTAATTTACAAACAAGAGTCTAGGAAGAATTAATGACTGAGATTCCTCACTCTTGATGTTTTCATTTTGTTTTCTGCTTGATTCCCTGCTTGTTTTGATGTTCAGACCAGAGATTAGGACACACTTCACAAAAGTTCCCGGTATTTTCCCAAGGTTTTTGTATGGCTGTCCAATGGCAGAGCAGAGGACTCTAGATCTTTAGAGAATGATCAAACATGTAACTTTAGCCATGTCAGTTTGCATATTAAAAGTTGGAATTATAGGTTTGGTGATTCTCAGAAGTGAAGTAAATGAAGACCCGCGAGAACTGAACTAAAACAAGGATTTAAGTATAATTTCCTTAATTACCGCACACAATCTTGCCATTTTTGATTTAATAAATTACTGAAGTGCCAGGTAAAAGGAAGTCAATTACCTAGAAAACTGGTAATCATCTATTAAATTATCTAAAAAACCAGCACTTCCCGGTTACACAGTGTAATATTTATGATCAATGACTAGTTGGAGTACTTTCTCAAGGCAGATGATCAGATTGTACATTAAAAAAAATCAGGCATAAAAAGTTTAGAAGAGTGTCATTAAAGTCCACAGTTTTGAGAGCCTCATAATTTTCTGATGCAATCATTTTGGGGAATGAAGTTTTTCATTGCTTGGTTCCTTCTCAAGGCTGATTACTTCTAGATGTTCATAATCTTTTTAGCTTCATATCTACATTTGAAGAACACATATCACCATACTGTTTTGTATCATTAACAGAGGTATCTGCTGATGCAGAAGTATTGTGATACAGGATAAGGGGTGGATTTAGGAGGTCATATGTAACTCAACAAATGTTGAGGGCCAACAGTAAGTGCTTAACTGTACTAGTTGACAATGGCAATCTGATATATTCACAGAGGGAAAACATTTTTCATTGAAGACAATTTTTTATGCTGTGTTGGTTTGAACAATCTGATTTTTCTAAAGAAGTGACATGTTAATAAATGTTTAATAAAGTACCACAGAAATTATAAGCAGTGTTTGAGTACCCTTTCTTAGGAGTAAGGTTTTGCAATATTTCGCCTATGTTTTGTATTCTGTTCTCATCTCATCAGTCAGAGACAGCTTGCAGAAACAGCTCCAAATTATTATGCCCTAAAGAAAACAGCTTACCCAGATGAAGACATATTAGGATCAGCTGGGTTTTAATAGTTCAATTTGTGTTTGCATTGTGACAGTTAGTTACATTTTTGTTTTTGTAGGAAAAACCATGTCTCCCCTGGCCCATACAGCATGATTTTCAGCGTTTCTGTGGCAGCTGTCTCCCAGGGCTGAGGACTCGAGTCAGATCACCTCGGGCATGGAGCAGTTCAGCCGTACTCTGTTCACTTCTGACAAGGAGACTGCAAGCATGATACATAAAAGGTGCTTCTCCCCAGCCTGCATGGATACTTTGCACTTTCAGAGAAACAATTCTGTGTGATTAAAACAAATGTAAATGCCCTTAATCCCAGCTCCAAACATTGTTCATGGCAGTTTATTCAATAGCAAAGCTCTTCCAAACAAAGCCTTTCCATAGGGGTAGATGTCCCCCAGCACACATCCCTCCAGGGAGCTTGAAAAGCAGTGACAACTGGGCAGTCCCCCTGAAGATGCCAGCAGCTCTGCACTCCCAAGTGCACACCACAACGGCAGCAAGGGCATGCCACACTGCTGCCACTGATCCTCCAGGCAAGAGCCGTTGCTGAAGTTGGCTACAGCCTCCAAGGAAAACGATGATCAGTTGTATTTTATTTTTATACTCTGAGCTTTCATCATTACACTGGTAAGGGAACAGCTGCCTCTAATCGCTCTTCTAAATCCCGAGCCTGGTATGGCAACCCCTTGGGCACCATGGATGCTATCCTTAACTGGCCAATGAGACTCAAATGCCAGCTATTATCCTTATGGCAACTATGTGTGGCATTAGTTGTGGGTCTTTTTTGATGCCTGTTTAATTTTCACAGTAGCAGTCCTCAGGAGTCAGAGAAAAGTCTGCATTCACTTGTCTTCCTAAACGCTAAATTTCACTCACCAACAGCATGTGTAGGGTTGTCTGGGGCTACTTTGACATTAAAGGTTTCATTTCCAGAGACTGTCACATGATGATGCAAACTGCCAGGGAAATTTAAGCACAGATGATTAACAGATAGTAAGGTAACCTGTGGACTAGCTGAGCTGCTATTCCTCTGGAAAGTCTGTCTTATAGTATCTCATATGCAGTGAGATACTCTGGCCTTGGAAGTGCCATGATTCGACTTCACCATTGCCCTAAGAAATGTGCAGGGGGGAACTTCTCAGATGAGTAGGCAAAATTCAGCTCTTCCACTGTGGATGAGACTCGGCAAAGGTTGTAGAGGTGAGGCTGTGAGAAGGTGGTCTGCTCTGCCTATATGTAGATCTGGTCCTGCAAAGAAAATAGTTTCCATACGCATCAGCCTCTTGGTATATTTTTGCCCTTTGGAAAGTAAAGAGGGGACCTGCATTTCAAAAGACTGTAAGAATGTGGAAAGAGATCTACCATGTGTGGAAACTCTTTCTCTATCGCTTGAGGGAAAGCTAAATGCATGTGAAAGAAAAATTATTTCCATCTTCCCTGGGATTGGTAAGTATGAAGTTAAGTATGAAAAGGCATTCCCTCTTCCTTTTGCTAACTTTTACTAAAAGTGAAGAATTAAAAAAACTTGCTCACCATATATTCCTGTGAGGGTCAGTGAAGGTAAGTTGAGTAAACACAACTCCATTGGTGGATGAATCAATGTCTGGAAAAGAGAGGAGGGAAAGTATAGGGCAAGCGAAGTACAAGAGATGGGGAAGAGGTCATTTTCTCTCTTTTTCACAAAGAGTTTTATAAAGGGCTCCACATTTGGTGCTTGTAGCCAGGTAAGATTTAATATAGCATATTCTTTCTGATGGTGGTGAATTGCATTGATCGAAAGAGATCCTTTTCCATGTATGCAATATAGAAGTCTTGGAAGGAATATTTTCTGTTAAAGTGACCAGAGTAGTCCCAAAGGTGCAAGCTGACAGCATGTCTTCAGAGCTAGTGGCTTGTTGCCTTAATACATTCCTCTTCCAGGGAAGCAAGTGTGCTGAACAAAGACAGGGCATTTTTTGTGTTCCTGGCTGTGGGCTGTGGGTTGCTCAGACATGGAGGGATCATTCTCATCCATCCTTTTGCCAAGCCTTCACCCCACAGAGAATAGAGTATGTTAAAATGTGAGATACCTCGATGATAGAAAACATTGAGATGAGAGATTCATGCTTAAAAAATGAATTCTCCTCCTGACTTAGATTCACCAGCGTTCTAGTCTGAGTCTACAGCCAGAACTGCCAAACACCAGTGGTTCATTTGAAGATGGTTCTCTTATATAAACAAATACAAGCATGAATGTATGCAGGGAGACATTTACAAACTTTTGTAATTCACTGGAGTGACAATGGACATAATTCAAATGGTATCAATTATTTTTGCAGAGAGAAGTGCAATAACCTGAGCCTCCTACGATTTCTACATATTTCACATGGCCTCAGTTGTTGTTTAGTAGCTCATAATATGAATACTTCTAAGAAGTTGGAAAATGCTGTTTATCTCATTTATCAGACTGGGTAAAGAAATTAAAGCAGCTTTCACCCCATTCACAAGCAGGGCACCAGTCCATTCCTGGTTGAGATGTCTGGTTTTCCTCAGGGCCATGCTCCAGTGATTCATCCAATGTGTTGCATCCATCCTACCTTCCCTCTCTCCCAGAGCCATTAGCCATTCTGCTCTATTTCAGGCATTAAGGAACTTTCCACCACCTACATTTAACCTAAAAAAAGCCAACAGAGCCTTTGGGTTATATTTTATCTGTATTCAATATAGGGATTTGTGTAAATATATATTAGTTGTATTTCCTCTGCCAGCAGATTGCATTGCCAAATGTTTTTAATAGTAATTGTGTTTTTACTGAGAGTGGTTCTGCTCACCTGTGGTATCCTAAACACCTCTTGCTTTCCAGGACAGGAAAGGATACAGAGCAGAGAAACTAAGGTAAAAATGTCTGGGGCCTCTTCCACTAAATGAAGGCTGGATTAAAAGGGCAAATGCCCAACTTGCGGGAACAAAGACAGGAAAAGAAGTTAACTTTTCCGTCCATTACCCTGTACTGAGTTCTGCAAAGGAAAAGATCTCACTACTGCTGGCAGAGTTCTGAGATTTCTATCTCATCCTGACCATCCTTTTACACTGCATGCAGATTATTTTTCGTTAGACTTAAACAGTGAAGGAGGGGTAGATGGAGAGGAAAAAAAGAAGAGAGGCAAAAAATATTTGGGTTTTATTATTCTTGCTCATGGACTTTATCATTCTAGAATCTCTTTAGGATTAAGTCTTTTTAGACATATGAAGAATATCTACCTCAGACATAATTTAATAATTTTTTTTGTATTACTAAATCTCCTCACATACCTTCCACTGAAAAGCAGATCAGTCTGAGATGCACCACCTTGGCTAATACTTTATTTTCAACTGCATTGGTTGTGCTTGGGTACTTCTGGTTCCTACTCTTCACAGGTTTATAGCTATCCAACAGTACTCAAAGATAAATGTGAAAGCCTTTTACACCACGATTGCAGGGTAGTCAAAACCCCAGTCTTATTTATCTGCTACTTTTTTCCTCAATGTGTTTGTACCATTTCTTCTCTATTACACACTTGCATAGCAAAGGCTAATTTGAAAGACTTGTTCACCAATCGTAGCATTTCACTAAAAAGCATGTCCAGTTAGAGCTGTGGTGTCCCTCTGGATTGTTGCTCTATGAAAGCTCGTAGTTAGTCCACTCAGCTCAAACAAGAAGAACAAGAAGAAAGCTGACAGGAGGCCCTTCAAGACCCTATTCTTCTTCTGCTGGCTTACAAGGTAGTTCTGAGCTAGTCTTTCCCAAAGAATTGTAGTAGCTTTTATTTTGTCCCATTACTATAGTTGTTTAAGAAAGGAAAGAAACCACAGGGCATCTATCTGTGTCAGCAAAGAAACATCTCTCTGATTAGTAAACAACTTGCTCATTCATTTCCATTTCAAAACAATGTTTTCATTACCTAATTTTGCTGCTCCAGCCACAACTAACTTAAGAAAGATTGAGCTGTTTATGTGCAACTTATGATGGTCCAAGACATCACTTTTTAAAATTATTTTTTTGTATTGCTGACTGATTTTCTACTAAACAGGCACAGTTACTTATATGAAGCTGTTATATTCACACTTCGTCTTCTGTTCAGCTCCAGGAAATCTGTCTCATGAGGATTAGACATGCTGCCATCTGCAATACAGGCATTTCTATCAGCAGATATGACCAGGAAAACCTACTGTTTGTGAGTAATTTCTTCTAAAATTAAGCACTGTCTCTTAAAAGTGAAACAAGGGGGTGACATGTAGCTTTAAAACTATTATTCTAGTCAGTAGCAGAAAATAATCCATATCTGTGACTATCTGTAAGGTAAATAGCATGGGCATGAAGCGGGATGCTAATCCCATCCCAGTCCAAATGCAGCTTTTGATCTTCTGTCCCACAAGAGTGCTAGGACTATTGGCTGGGACCATTGGCTGAAGATTCTCAAATGCTCCCTTGAGGGTCTCGAGCTCCATTTACCTGTGAGGGTGATGTGAACCTCCCTTTTGTTCACATGGTGGAGAGGACCAGCAATAGCAAGGGGCCAGGGACTGGCACAGAACTTAAGGGGAAGGGAAAACCAGCATGGCACAGATTAGGGGACAGGATCAGACAGTCTCCTTATCCCATTGGACTAAGCTGAGTAGCCATTGAAGTTTCCATGTGTGTCTTGGAGTGAGGCACAGACCAGCTTTCACAAATTGCTAACCAAGGGAGTAAATCAGAGATTATAATTAGTAAAGTAATACAGGACAGCTTTTCTCATCTCTCTCTCAGCAATAGGTTTTTGTGTCACCAAGAGACAAATAAATTGGTATCAATTTCTTAATATACTTGCTCTAATGACAGAGCCTTTTGATTCCTAGCAGTACCCTTGCTTTAGCTTCAAATAGGGTCGTTAGTTTTGGAACTACTGCTTGGGCAGTAATGCATTAAGCAGAAACATTAACTGCCCATTACCATCCTTTCCCACAACCCCAAAAAGGGAGCAGGATTTAGTACCCCTCTCTCAGAGACAGGCCATAAAAAGTTCATTGATTCAGTCTCTTGCCACAACTGAGAGAGTAGAGACCTGTGGCCAGGAAGCTGGGGGCAGAAAAAAGGAGGGCACCTCCTACAAAAACAATAAAAAGATCAACTACTAATAGTTTGTGAAAACAGTAAGGAGTAAATCGTCCACCATTTAATCCCCTACTTCTATTGTTCTAATTAGTCATTAAGTC
>WEKX01001536.1:166228-180988 GCA_013390025.1 Pitta sordida
CTGCCCTCATCCCCCGCTCCATCGGTGTCCCTGCCCGCATCCCCCGCTCCATCGGTGTCCCCGCTCCATCAGTGTCCCTGCTCCATCAGTGTCCCTGCTCCATCGGTGTCCCTGCTCCATCAGTGTCCTTGCCCACATCCCCCGCTCCATCAGTGTCCCTGCCCGGGCCCAGCCGGCTCTCCCGGCGGTCTGGTGCCCCCGCGGTTCCCTCCTTCCCGGCCCCTGCCGCCCTCACCGGCGCTGCCCCGCGCAGGGAGCTGCCTGCTCGCCGGGGTTGCTGCTCCGCGGGGCTGAGTGCGGTGTGCTGGCCCTGGCTAAGCAGTTTTCAGTGCCTCCCCCGTGTCTACTGCGGCTTCCCAAACTTTCTGTGTGACAGGGCTGGGATGGCAGGAAGGGGCACTGTGCTTGTCCTAGTCCCGTGCAAGGCAGAACAGCTCAGTGCCACGTTTCGGATTTGCTTGTCCACTGTGGTACACGTTCTGCCGGGACCCAATCATGATTTGCTAATTATTGCATCACTTCCTGTTCATTCAGTACTGAGGGTGAGAGGGTCTGGGAGTGGAAAGGACACCGTAGGTCACTTTCTCATTCTAGAATTCCCTGTGTTTGAATGAACTTAGCTCTAACACTGTGACCCTGGCTGCATTTGGTTTTACACTTCCTTTCACTGCTCTGAGTCCTGCACGTGTGACCTGTAGGGCCTGAGGTCACCCAGAGCTGCCCTGTCAGATGTGACACTGTCAGCTGGACTCCCCTTGAGCTGTGCACACGCATGAGGTCTGTGTCCTTTCTGTGGCACGGAATGAATTGTGTTGGAAAACACCTCTGAGATCATCAAGTTCAGCCAGTGACGGAACAGCAGCGTGTCAGCTAGACCATGGCACCAAGTGCCACGTCCAGGACAGTGACTCCACCACCGCCCTGGGCAGTCCATTCCAATGTGTAATCAGCCTTTCTTCCTAATGTCCGACATAAACCTGCCCTGGTGCAGCTTGAGACTATGTCCTCTCCTCTGTCTCCCTTCAGGGAAACGTTGTACATGTGTGTAACTGTAACTGTTGTTTATTATTTACAAAATGCGTATTTTGTAAATCAGCAGTGCTGAAAGTGGTCGCATGAGGAAGCGCTCCTTCCCATTGTAGACTAAATCAGAGTGGTAAAAATAACACGTAAGTAGTGAGGAAATAATTAATAAAAATAAGCAAAAACTTGAAGTACTGATACACTAATTTTGAGGTGAGTGTAAGGGGGAGAAATTGTGTGTCTGCTGAATGACTCATGTGCACCTACACTGGGAATCCTGAGCACAGTCCTGGATGTGTTGTTGCTACAAATGAGAGAGATTTTAGAGGTTAGCAACAAAAAATTCGAAGCACTCATGCGACATAAGTAAGAGAAAAAAGTGTTTAAAAGAGCCTGCTTGGTAAGTAAGAAAGAAAAGGTGCAATTCTGTAGAGAGGTAATGAGAGTGGTAGTGAGGGTTTGTGCATGTGTATGTGGGGAATGTTAAAGGAAGTACAACTCCCACGAGCTGACTGGTGGTCTGAATTAAGTGGTATAGCAATTGTTTCTGTTGATAACAATTGCTACATTGTGGGAAATGCATGAGTAAAGCCTTTTCTTATTCAGAGTTTCTCTACACAGAGATTTTAGTGATGTAACTCTGCAAGGAAAATTATGAACTGACAGAAATAGCTTGGTACAAGCCAAGTATATTGGCCAAGATTTAAAAAAAAATCTGACAAAAACCAGCATTAGAGAAATACTAATGTTAAAAAGCCTTTTTTTTAAAAAAATAATTCGAGGTCACGATGAGGAGGAAATCTCAGCATAGGGGTTTCTTAATGCCATATTTCTGCTGTAGGAAATAAAATCAGTAAATACTTTATTGAGACGGAATATGTGAACTATTTGATCTTCCTCACATCTGAGTAGTTTTAGAAGATTCACTCTAAAGCATATGAGGAGTTAACTGAATTTTTAGTTGAAAGAGAAAGCCTTAGCGAAATAGTCAGTTTGGAATATCTAGTTGAAATCTACTAATTATAGTCACCCTCCCCCATCTCTTTTCGGTGATGACAAATTCAGTATTTTTACAGGATAATTTCATCCAACTTCCTCTTTGCTCTATTTCATTCTGAATTTTTCCTAACACCCTGTTAGCCATCTTCTTCCGTTCAGGCAACTGAGCTTCCTGAAGCTGCAATTGACTGGTTCTGCTTTTAGGGGAGACTGAGTGCAACCAATTGTGTTTTATTAGACAAGACATCTTAGCACAACACTTCTGTTCCGTGCAAGGGCCACAGTTACTTCTCTTGGCTAAAAAAGACTTTCTTTTATAATTCAGACATGGGAGTAAAATGCAAGTACCATGGAAAATAGCCAAGCAGTCAAGACAAAATATGTTTCATAGCTACCAATTTTCTGTGTAATCATAATAATCACTGAATTCTTGTTATATGTTGCAGACGAAAATGCACATTTTTGTCTTTTCAGATATCACGACCTTCAGAATGCAGTCGGTTTGTCAGAGAGTTGGCACTTGTTCCTCATGTTTGAAGAGACAACTGAATGGCTTCTTGGGATTAATTAAATGGCAGAGAAGACTGGTTCCTGCTTGTGTGAGGACTATTTACAGTGAGACGGGGAAATGGGAAAAAAACTATGGGCTGGAGACAAGAAAAAGAGTTGAAAATTGGTGGCTCCCAAGAGTAAAGGATCATTTCTGCAGAATTTCAGAAACTGATGTAAGCCTTGTGAGAAATTTGGAGATTACGTGTTCGATGTTTTTGTTTTCTTAGAAGGAAATCAAATGGAACCTAATTAGTACTGGTGGCTTATTTGATTAGATGAATATTATATTTCAGGGGGAAATACTTTAATGTTATAGTAGATTATTATAAACCATTGATTAAATAGGTGGAAAAAAGAATTTTAAAATCTTGAGTAAAAACGCAGTGATAAGGAAAGTATGAACTTGTAAATTTAGGAAGCTTTTCATAATCAGTTCTTTATTTGCATATTATATTTAGGACTTATTTAAAATATATTATTACATAAATTATTATCTACATTCAGAACTTTTGTAAACCATTCTCTCAAGGTTTTGCTCCCAATGTTAAGAAAAATCAATTACAGTATTTACACACTGTGGCTCATTAAAATCTCTGTTAAGGGAAAATTATTTTAAAATATTTTCTGGTGTACCGTCTCATAGGGGTAATAAGTGACTTGCAGAAAAAACAAAGTTTTCCCATGCAATAAAAGATCTTGAAAACAATGATATCTCAGTCTCTGACTCTTTTTGTCATCACAATTATGCTCAGTCACGCTGATTTAAAAACATTTTTGTGCCCCTTTTGCTCGTCTGTCTTAAAATGTGCCATCTCTCAGACAAAAATATCATTCTATCAAAATGTTGAAGAGAGAAAAGAGCTTGCTTTTTCTGGGGAAAAAAGTGAGAGGGAAATGGTGTGCATGTGTACCTGTAGCAGGGAAAGCATTAATTTAGGCTTGTGTCTTTGCTCTCTGACTGTGCATGTATACAGAGGTATCAGATACAGCATATATATGCTACATTCTAAATTGTATTTTTAATTATATTTTTGTTTTATTCCTACAGATGAAGTAGGTTTAATAACCTATTAAGAGGCGAATAGTGGTATAATTTCAATCAAATATTCAGATTGTTTCTAATTAGACAAGTGATGAGTAATATTTGATAAACTGGAGTTTTATTTGGAATTGTAAAAGTTGCCCCATATGTTTTTTCAGTATTAACATAAGAAAAATAATGTGGCAACACACCACATATGTAATAAATATGATAAATTCCATGTTAATGAAGATGTATTGGGAAAAACGGATGTGAGAGATAATGTTTGATTTCTTTCTTTGACATTTTACACAAACCTAGCTGAATGAAATGCTTCCTTTCTTTTTATTATGTAAGATACTGTTTGTAAGATGTCTTTGGACCTGAGCATACACAGTTTCACTTTAGTGGATGCTCATGCAATTGCAAATGATTTAGCCACCCTGTGACTTACTGTAGTTCAGCTGACAAGAAATAACTGGCCAGGAGTGCTGTAGGTACAAAGTAAAGCATTAATTATTGAAACTGTTATGAGGATAATTTAATCTGTTATATTTCCACGTTTTTTGGTGGACAGATTAAGAGTAGGTATCTGTAGCCAGGTACCAAGGCAGGGAATGGTAATTGGTTAAGCTTCAGTTCTTTTGTTGAGTAAAAATTAATTTTTTGTAAGTGCCTTATAAATGTGAATATGAATTGATGATATGGTGGCAAAATCTGGTAAAACACCTCCATTTAGAACCCCAAAGAATTTGATCCAATGAATTTTGTCAGTGCTCACTTGCATTGGTTCCAACGGAACCTTCTTTTTCTTCATGGTACCGTGTATGTTATAATGTGTGCATGCATTTATTCAAATGAAATGCTAACTCATGTAGTTACTGGTTTTTAAAAATTTCTTTCTAGAAATCAAGACCAAAATTTTATGTGCTTTCTATGTTCCCATACCCTTCTGGGAAGCTTCACATGGGCCATGTTCGTGTCTACACCATCAGTGATGCAGTAGCTCGGTTCCAGAAAATGAGAGGGATGCAGGTAAGAGTAGATCAGCAGTAGGACTGGGTGGGTTTTTTTGGAATACAATAATCCCTCCCTACTTCGTGGTTCACCATTCGTGGCTTCAATACATTGCATTTTCTTTTCCCCTGCCTTTATTTACTGTATTTCCCCTATTTACCGCTACTTCGCAAATTTCACTTGTCATGGCATCTCTCTGGAACCGACATCCCACAATATTCAAGGGATTACTCTGTATGCTGACAATTCAGCATAGAAAATGACCCGTGAAACTTTGGATATTGAAATTTGAGACTTTTTTTAAAGCAGGTGGTGTTCAGAACTCACAGGCTGTTAGAGGCTATCTCAGGTGATACAGCTGGTGCTGTATCAGTTACCTGAATCTATTGGTGTATGACAGTGTCAGTGAGATGTGTGGGCCACACTGTTTCTGTGAGGGGCACCTGCAGCTCCTGCTGACGTTTGGGTGGGACTGGGGGAAGGAAAAGGTGTAGCTGGCAAGGGAAAACTCAGACACCACAGGAGGCAACTGCTTTCACTTCTTTTGCTCCCGAGAACCAGTTAATGTCTTTCGTCAGAGTCAGAGGGTCACACTGCTCCTCTGTGTCAGCTGGGAAGGTCTCCCTCCATTTCTCATTACTGCTACAAGTCAGATGAACAGGATCATGTCACATGTCACACATCACATCAGTTGAACCTTCTTTTCTGACGTGTCTGATGTCTTGGCTTGCCCATTTCAGCCTTGTTCAAAGATATGAATCATTGTCTTCTGAAGGTGCAAGTACATGAGGTAGGCTAAGCCTAACTTTCTTGCTACATCTGCAAGGAGAAATCCCATTTTCCCTTCCACATTCCTCTGTTTCCTATTCAGCCCCTTGCCTTCCATATTTTCTTCCTTGCTCCCTTCTGTCTCTCCGTTTTGTAGCTGAGAGCCTGGTCCCTGCAATCCGCAGTGGGATCCTAACTGCTGTTCTGAAGTAAAGGCTAGTGAGGAAATTGTGAAGGATGTAAGGAAGGTGTGGGAAAACTGGCATGAGTAACAACCGTGTTACGGAGGAAAGACATTTGCTAAAGGGAGAACGTTAAGAATCTGGGAAATGGTAGGAATATGGAAATATGGAATATGGAAAGAGAAAGGAGTAAAAGGAAAAAAACCAACCATAGGCTAGAATCTAGGGTGACATTCAGAAAAAGGAATTCTCTCTAATGTGCAAGAGAGAAGGAACAGCTCAATAATATAGGAATCAACCTCAAGAGAATACAGAGAGGATGAAATGGAGAAAGAAATGTTGCTGGTCATGGTACTAATTTCCTTGCCACAAATGCTGTAAAAGTGTAGCATTTCCTGGATTTATCGCCTTCCATGAGACTGTGATAGGTATCGTCACTGAATTATTCAGTGTGCTGCCTTTCCAAATACTGTGTATTTTATGCCAGTGATGAACATACCATGCACCGAATATGTGCTTCTGCTTTGCAGAAATTAATTCTTACGCTTTCAAAGTTACAGGAAAAAGAAATAACTGCCTTAGACTTTAAATGAGAAGAAAAACCCCTAATGTCTGTTGTAACATTAATGTTTCCTAACTCCTCTGAAGGAGTGGAACTTGGATCTCACTACAAAAATTAAGCTAATGAGGTATTTGAAGGGATGTTTGATTCCTGCCTAATGTGAAGACCTTTGATGAAATGCCATTTCAGGATACGGCCATCTCTTATCGATAGCCACTTGTACCAGCTAAAATAAAGTTAAAATAATTGTCTGTGTCCAGTAACATTCTCTACATGTAAGCTTTTGAATATGAGAAACTTTGGAGAGAATTAAGAAGGTGCATATGTAATTGCAATGAAATAAAAGAACCACTGTGCAAACAAATTTCTATTTCCACACTTGCCTATTTTTTTCCAGAAAAGTTTTGAAAGGCTTTTCCAAGTTTTTGCATCTTTCATTTCAGCTTATTTTTATATTTCATGTAAAAACTACTTTGAAGGGTAGTGGAGTGCCTGTAGAACATGGTGAATTTCTATAAATACTTGTGTCTTCGGTTATGTTAACGTTTAAATATCTATTTTTGACTAAAGGTGGGCAGCCAAAGAATTCAATCATCATTTATGAAGAAGAGACATTAAAAGTCTCTTGGATGATTTTCTGAGTATGTCAGATTAAGAGATATTCGGTTAGTGGTGTGTATTAACTTGCTGGAACTTATATTTATCCTTAAAAAACTTTTATTACCCTTGATAATTTCTCCATCATTTAACATTAAAGTTTTCATAATTGAATTTCTCTTTGCAATTTGTTTATGAGCCTCTAGAAGATTTCTCTGCCCCTTATCACAGTTGTACAATCTGCTAAAAATTCCTTTATTGTGATGGGTGTAGGCTATGATATGGTTACATTATAAAAGTTGGTATTCCAAAGAAAAATTATTTGCCCCAGTATTGAAGGAATTGCTGGAATTCTTCAGTGCATAAAAAGAGAGAATTCTTTAGAAATTAAACTGTTAGTATGAATAATTTTGAAGTTATTCCATTGATCTTCTTTCTTAATTTTTTTTTTAATATTGCATGTTTGAAAGCTCAGGTTCTGCTAATTTTTCTCCCAGTCGAAAATCTAAGTAGAAAGTAGAAGTGGACCCATTTCAGGTATTCAAGGCAAGCTTAAGATAAGATTTTTGAATAGTCGTGATGTTTAAACTTCACTTTCATAATTTAAAAATAAAAAAAAGGAAGAATCTTTCCATAGAGATGTAGAACTCACCTTGGTTAGCAAGTCATAAAACTGTGCTAGAAGCAATGCAGGCATGCAGACAGGTTGAAAGTGTAAGGTATGAGGAATGATGGGTCGTTACCATAAAAATTACAGGCAAAACCATTCAGACTTTCAGTTCCCAGGGAAAATTTCAGCCTATGGTACATATTTGTTGTTTGATAAACAGTGAGGCAAAATGTGTATGGTGAACATACAGTTGAGTGAGAGAGCTATTTATGTCAACTAAGGTGGAAGTATTTTTCATAGAGAATGCCTTAATGAGAAAACAGTAAATTAGTTTCATATTGATTTAATCTGAACAGGCAAGAATTGCCCTATTTGCTATACAGTCGGCCCTCTTCCACTTCATGCCCCCCCATATTGCGACTTCGCATCTTAGCGGCATGATTTCTCAGCCATTAAGGAGGTCCCTTTTCTCAACTGCGCATGCGTGACCTGGCAACATGAATATGCAATTAGGCAGTCATGAATATGCAAATCAACCCGCTCCCCTCCACTACGAGCGAGAAGGCTACAACAGGTGTCCCCGCCAGCACACCCAAGCCTCGCCAGTCCTCCTTATCCCGCTCTGCTGGGAGCGCAGCGGCTGTGGCGGGTCCGCTCCAAGCAGCGCCCAACCCCCTGCTCCATCCCACTCCCCTGGGAGCACAGTGGCTGCAGCAAGTCCGTTCCAAACGGCGCCTGGCCCACTCCTCTTGGAGCGAAGCGGCAGCATGCAATTATGAGAGATTTACACACTCTCAGGTTAGACGTGCTGTCTGAGACTTTCTTGAATGACTCTCCGAGGCATACTTGTCTACCCCGAGTATGGAGATACCAGGTCTACCCACACGGAGAGACACCGGGACAGCAGCATGGGTGGCTCCCCCGTACCATTGTCCCCGGCCGAGTGGAAAAGGGGTTTTTCCTGGCGTGGGGTGGCCATGGACTCTAGGAAACACTAACACAAACACCAACACACAGCAGGGCAGTGCCAAAACAGGGGGGGAGTGCCGGGGGCCGTGTAAAGGTGTGAGGCAAATTTGCTTATTAATGAGCTGCCAATCAATGCGGAAGGTGGGCTTTGCGTATGGGGGCAAGACCTGCAGTACCATGGTGTAGGAGACCCGACTAATATTTAAGTAAGGATAAGCTAGAATGCATTTACAAAGGATTTAGAGATCCTTTAGATCGTCTTTGAAATGAAGTTGTGTAATTCTTTCATACTGGAGGTAATTTTAAATCTTAACTGGGAAAGTTTTAATTCATTTGGATGCTGGTTTGTTTTGTTTTTTCCTAAAATGAAATGTTTGTATTCAATTTTTTCAGGTGGGTAAGATTGGATTTTGTTTTAATTAAAATGCTCTAGAGAGTCAATATGCACTGAAATCTTCTGCTATTTGCCATAAACTTGTACTTCAACAGCAATTTAAGTGGGAAAATAAATATTTGTTTCTCTTTTCCCCACCTTGTTTTTGAAATAAATACTGCTTCAATATGAAACTGTAGCATTGTGAAGCCTTGTCTTGTTCCAGCACTCCTCAAGGACCTGTAGGCAGTGCATGGGAAACAAACTGTCATGCACTTGGATTGTGTTGCTGGATAAATGATTTGTAGAGTACATCTGTTATGGAATAACTTGTTTACATTCTGATTACTGAAGATGAAGTTTGAAGTCTTTGCGTGGGAAATGTAAGCCACATAGATTACTTAGCATAGCTAGTCTCCCTTGAAAATGTGTTCAGGGTGACATTTTTCTTGAAGTGCAATTTGAACAATTTATGTGTATGGAGAGTTCTAGATCCTATTACAAATGTATTTCTTATAAAATGCTATGAAAACGTAATTTATATATTTTAAGTTACAAATCTGTATCTGTTACTAAACCAATCCAGTACTACAATGTGCAGTTTCTGGGGGTGTTTTCTTTGTGAATTTATGTGCATGTTTTGAATTCAAATGTAGTTTTGTAAGAAGTTTAGAGATTTCCTGTTCATTACTTGAGTATGAGTATGTACGAGTTATAGAGATATTCATAGTATTCATTCACTGTGGCAGATTTCCAGTCTGCTGCTGCTTTGGGAACAAGTATTTACCATTACTTTTATCATGCTATCATTATCATGTCTTTGATAAATTCCAAAGTGGATAATTTGTGCCTCTCAGAGGACTAATTCCCTTAGCAATCAGTAAACAGAGAGTCATTCAGTTCAATAGTTCTTGTGATTCGTTTTTAATGAAACTGATACCACGGTGGGGCAGCCACATGAAAAAGTTGTACAGAAATTAATATCGTCATTGGACAATTCAGGGGGAAGCTTCTGCGTGCTGGAATCACATTTCGTAATTTATACTTAAACTGGTCTTGATAGATGGGATTAGAATATTGTCAGTGATAGTTCCACAATATCCCCAAATGACTTAAAGAGCACTTTTGTTTTATCCGTAACATCTCTTTTAAATTGGATGTACGTATTTTCATTAATTGTTTTCCCTTTCAGCAGTGAATCTTAATACTCTTGAAATTGCAAAAGTGAATGGTATTGAAGACAGACAGGCAAGTTTAATTAAAACTTTATAATTAATTCATCGGTAGAATTAATTATTTCAATACAGATCCATTTTATGATCGTCATGAGCTGCTATTCTCCATCTTTGTGTGAGGCTGCTGTGTCCTTTCATCAGGTTATTTCATGTAGTATAAGTCAAGTGGAAAATATTACGGGTATAGTGTGTGAATTGAATCTTACTTAATTTCAGTTTTCTTGTAGCAAGAACTGAAGGTGTTAATGAGCTCACTTTCGTTTTTGAAAGAAAAAGGGAAAACGAGATGTAATTTTAAATGCAGTTATGGTAGACAAGAATGTATGAGATTAAGGAGGCAAGAGACAACTTGGCTCTCAAAATGTTTGTGGTAGCATGTGGGCATAGAATAATTTCTTGTATTTTGTAATTTGGGAGAATAAAAAAGAAATGAGGGCATTTTATGTTTTGATAGAAATCTCTGTGGGTTGATTATTTTTTAATTTGAAAGTGCCTTCTCTGAATGCTAATATGCAGTGTTGTGTTGCAAAGAATCTTTGGAATAGTCCTTGCCTTGTACACACTAGTCAAAAGTTTATTATTTTAATCTATTCCCTGGTGTGCCTTGTCTGCTTGGAGGTTTTTTTGTTTGATGTTGGCCATTTTTACCTCTTGTGTAATGGTCTTTATTACGTGGTACACTTAAAGGACAATCTAGGCTGCATTCAGGTGGAGATCTTGTATTTGAAATATATCTGGTTTGTGTTGATTTACAAATCAGATTTTCAACAAGTTTAGCCCAATTGTGGAAGGAGCAGCTGTCCTCTCTTCTCCCCTCTCCTGCTGCACATCGTCACTGTGTCACTTGTGTGGTGGCACACTTGTGAGATCCAGTGCAAGGAGGATGCTGCTGGAGCTGCGGGTGTGTTCTGTCTGCTGGAACTTGCAACCAGGGACCACCTATTTTGTCAGCCTTTTTCGGTTAGTTCACATCACTGGGCTACAACTAGAGACAGGAATGTAGACTTGGCTGTGCTGATTCAGATCACTGATTTATCATCAATCCTCTTAATTTTCATTTCTGGTTGTTTTATTACATGTTTTCTGAAATGAATATGTTTGTGGGCATTTTTGACACTGATTCTGCTCTCTTCCTTAAAATTTATAATGTAAAAACGATACATCAGATCCCTGTTCATAGTCCTTGGGCTTACTGAGCACTTCAGGAGAGCAAACGTCATTTCCCTACAAAAATCAAAAATAATTCACTGAATCGCCAGTCCTAGTTATGTTGATGGAGACACAGAACTGAGATCACTGTCAGCTCTGTGTTACATAGCACGCTGATCTCACCTCTAATTGTCAGTGTGATGAGCTGATTGTTCCAGCAGTGAAGAGATGAAAATCCTCTGAGAGGAAGAGCTGAGATCTCAGAAGTGAATTAATGGCGTTGCTGCATCTTCCCCCACTTGGTCCCACGGTCACATTAAGAGCTCTAGCCATCGTTAACCACAGATTTTTGGCCATGCTGTGAAATGATTCTTAAAGCAATGCTCCCAGTTAATATGCACTGAGTGTCTCTGGGATCTGAAATGTTTGAAGCTGCAACTGTTTTCCTTTTTAACAACCTGTGTCTGAAAAGACCTTTCATTGTGGTAGTTACTGACACTTAGTTCCCCAGACATTATTTAATTGCCTACTTGCAACGTTTGATGTTCCTACCCAACACGTGTTAAGTGGTAGAAAAATGCCCATCTTTCATAGCTAATCCTGCCTGATTGTGGGAACTTCTGAGGAAATCCACTTTAGTACAGCGGTAAGTGTCCCCACCTGGCGTGTGGGAGACCCGGGTTCGATTCCCGCCAGGGAGACAGTGTTAAGAGTTGGACTCGATGATCCTTGTGGGTCCCTTCCAACTCAGAATATTCTGTGATTCTGTGAGGTTTTAAATTATGTAATCTGTGCTCAAGACTAATTTAGGCATTTTCTCCAGGAGTGTACCTATCCACTTCATTGTGAGGACTGGAAATACACATCTGCCTTTGGTGACGGCACCGGCTTCTGCCATTGTCAAATGGCTGAAACTGTAGTCAGCCTTCTTTTAGCAGGTATGGGCATCCTTAGGCTTACACAGGCCTCCTGCTTTACAAGCTGTAGTCATTATTTGCTTTTCTTTCTCCTTATGGCGTGGAGATAAATATTGTCTTCAGAGAGAAGCAAAGCTTGGAAGAACAATCACTCCAGTGAGCAGAATGAATCCCTCAGTTGCATAAGGTTTAGAGGCTGCTGTCAGAAGCAATCAAGTCAGCGTTCAGCAAAGTGGGTGGCTTGTTTTTCTTCTGCTCATCTGTAATGCTAGGGGGAGCAGCCGTGTCTTCTGCTAGTTAGAGCCTATGACCAGCCCAGCAAGAAGATACCAGGAGTACCTTTAGTCTTCGAAATTGCTTTCTAGTTTTTTCTTCCTGTTTTTTTTTTGTTTTGAACAGTCAAACTATTTCTTTTTCCTTTGTGCCTACTTTTGACATGTTAGCTCTATGTTTTCTTTTCCGTGTCTCTTGAGATTTTTGACGTGTTTTATGTTGGATAAGTAAAGATGTAAAGTCGGATGCTGCGTGGAGACTGTGGCATTTTAGCTGTAGATTACAGCCAGAAGGAGCTGGCCTGTTGTTTAGACAAATGCATTTCCCAAACCTTTCAAAGCCATTCATGGTAGAGGAGTAAAAAAGACAATAAACTTGAAATAATTTTCTAAACCACTGTGCATATTACATTCATCTCTATAGCAACTACATAAATAGATCTATCCTAGAGATTAATTTGAGGATATTTTTAATGTCTTTAAATTCAGTTTTCCTATTGAAACTTGAATTAGCATGTTTCTTCAGCCCTTTAACTTGAGGAACATTATTGGTCATGAAACAGAACATTTGAATGTGAAGAGTATGATAGTTTTAATAAATGCTAGAATTTGGAAGATCTGGATTAACTCCTTCTGAGACTGATGGTGTAGTGATAAAGTATCTGCACATTAACTGTGTGGAACATAGGTCAACCCTTTTGAGGAGTCTGTAGCTGGTAGGGAAGTTGTTTCTGCCATAGTCTTTTGCTCATGAACGTGAGAAATGAGATTGTGCCTTGCTTTTTGCTAGCTGTCCATATCCAGGAGAACTTCAGAAGCCAAATTTTACAAAAATTAACCAAGAGTGATTCTTTTAATCTCACTTAATGTGCATCAGCTTGTAGTAAAAGAAGGCAGTTGTAGGGATGCATGTGCAGTTGCGAAAAGGGGCCTCCTTAATCACTAACAAATCACATCGCTAAGATGTGAAGCCACAATATGGGAAGCGCGAAGTGCAAGAGGACCGACTGTAGTTTTGATTGCTGGGTGAAGGGCTGGGGAGAGAGGTCTGCTCCAACTGGGTGTGGAGAAGTGGCTTAGGCTCCAATTGAGATTTACCATGTAACACTCCCTCCTCCATATTGTGGGGAAGCAGGAAGTTAGGACTCCTGTTTTCTGATACTGTGGTGTGAGGAAAAATAATTTGTCTGATAAAGTTTGTCTGAAAAAAATTTATGGCAGAGAATAACATTCCAGTTTCTATTAGATTTAGACATCGAAAATACGCTGTGCATGAACCCTTACTGTGCTGGTTTGGATCACAGGTGATCACCTTCAGCTTTGTTGTTTCACCAATAGGCTAACGATATATAGCGGGTTTCGTTTCAGATCATTATTGGAAACAAGAATACTGAGGAGTCACAGCTCTTAAATCCTGCTGCTTTTACACTGTATTGGTGCCTAGAGCATCTTTATAAACACATCTATAAAGTATTTTTTAGGAAAGATTTCATTAAGTCAGAGGATTGGAAAGTGGTGGCAAAGAGGAATAAAAATAATTCAAAACACTGACAAAAGTAGCTCTTATGCTTCCAAAACAAAAAAAATTTTCACATGGAGGTAGATTATGAGATTAGTGTGGCTAGGATTGCTTTTGCTTTTTTGTTGCTTGTTTGCTTTCATGTCTCTAAGGAACAAGTTCTTTATATAAATATATATTTTATAGGGAAAAATTCTGATTTCTTACAGCTTGTAAAATGCTACTGTGTCATGTTTTGCTATTGTTAAACTTGATGATTATTGAATTTATAGCACATTTTTGGTTTAGGAAATAGGATTACATGCTTTTACCGGGTATCAAATACATGTGTATTTAATAATAGCGTCTTCATTACTAGCCTTTCTTTCCTTGGTTGTTAAACAAGGATTTTTAATACTTGCATAGATTATTTTTCTAAAATGTGTAGTTTGCATTCTAACAGGAAAGATTTATTTCACCAGAAATTTTCTATTATCTTTCATAGTAAACATTTTTCCCAACCTTTTTTTTGTGGCCACAAAATTCCAATTTTCTGTCTACAGTTGCAAAAGATATTTTAGTAAAATTTGACAAAACTGTTTACCCCATCCTCTTAATTTTATCTGGTGTTATTTTAGGCTATTTTTCCTTTTTTTTCCTTAAACACAGAAAAAAAATAGTAGGGTACACGTCTTGTACAGTTATAAAAGTCAATTATTTTTACTTGCTTTCTTCTTTTTTAGAATGAATGTTTGATTCTGTTGAACAGTAGGCTAAATTTTGCTGCTGATTTTGACCACCACAAAAATGTAGAGGGGGTTGATTTTTGTTATGGTTTGGGGGGTTTTCTGCTGCTCTGGTAGCGAGGGGGTTAACAGCTCAGCTCTGGCCTAGGCTCTCTCCGTGCTGCCAGGGCCTTCAAGGTTAGAGTAGAGATAAAGGCGTCTCTGCAGAATAACATACTTGGGAGAGAAGAAAAAAAAGTTCAGTAGTAAGATGTAGCGTGCCAGCTCAGA
>WEKX01001536.1:181059-245637 GCA_013390025.1 Pitta sordida
CCAGTTTTATTTTATTTTCCAGTTTTATTTTCCAGTTTGTTTTTTTAGTTTTCTCCTTCAGGAGAAGTTGGGGTGGGTCTCTGTCATTCAGCCAGGGTCAAACCACGACAATTTTTTTCATTGTCAACCTGGCATTTAAATAATCATGAGGATTTATTGCATAACACTTGACGCTCCCTCTAATATCTGATTGTAGATAGCAAGTACACTTTCAAAGCAAAGCTAGCCATAGCTGGCAGGTTTGGAAGAGGTTCAATTCAAGCAAAGCAAATGCTGAGATGCAAAGCATTGTTCATTATTTGGATGCCCGTGTGTGTTGCTGTTGCCGTTCCAGAAAGTTGCATAACGTTGTGTTTTTCGTCTTTTTTGCTGACAGGTGATAAATCCAATGGGATGGGATGCATTTGGTTTACCAGCAGAAAATGCTGCAGTTGAACGTGGCCTTCACCCTGCAAGCTGGACAGAGAGGTAATTCTTCATGAATGGAAACGTGACATTTCCACAGTGAATACCTGTACTGTGGCCCCCCATAAACCAGAAAAACAGAGCAAAACCAGCATAGAAGAAAGATGGTACAGGAAGATCAGGAGTTATCTGAGACCAAGGTTATTTCACAAGTTTTTATGGGACTGTGCTTGCGATTCAGTTTTCAAAAATAAATATATTGAGATGATTTTCAAGTTTTCAAGGACTTGTAAATTGTAAAATGGTAGAATATCAAAAGAGAGACATTTCCCTAGGACCAAATCAGCGAGTAAGAAATAAATCAGAATTTCATTATGGTGAGGAAAATCCTAGTGCAGAATGCACAGTTAAAGATTATGAGCTACGTGGTTAGATTTACTAGCAGTTTTCAGTGCTGTGAAAAAGAGGAAGAAGATAGCTTTTTCCTTTGAGACTGGGTTGTGGAAAGTGCTAAGCAGCCATTATTGCTGCTGATTTCTGTGAACATTTTGGGCTTCAGACTACAGAATTTCGTGGTATGTTCCCCTGATATTCTTCAAAATGAGTAAGAAGTTACATATATAAACAATTTCAGTACACAACTTGAAAACCAATCTTTCTAAGTGAAGCTCTCTGTTGTGGTCTGGATGCAGTAATCTAGCTGTGCTATCTTTATAGACCTTGATCCATTTCCTTCTTCGAAATGGAGTTTCTTTGGGGGTTTTTCGTGCTTCTGGTCCCATCTTAAAGATACTTGATACTTTTCCCACCAAAATATAATAGCATCTTGTTTCACTTAGGGAGAATGAGTATAGGCACTACACTCAAATTCTGAATTACTTCTGCTCAATTTCTTGAAAATTTCCTTCGTGTATTGTTTAGACCGGAGTATGCCTGAGAGCCAGTTACGTACCATCAAGACACAAAAACCTGGTTTTGTTCGTTTGAGAGAGTCTGAAAAATCCCTGTGCACATTGTGTTTTGGGCTTTCAGTTATATTGCAGCATGGTCAGTAAATGGATGATTTCTGTCTTCCTTCAATAAGCCTACTGAAGCTCAGCTGTAAAACAAATCTAAGTATCTGTTATATGAGTGTCTCATTTTTACCTCAATTATCTTGATGGAAACTTCACCAGACAGAGCATTACCATGATTCTTAGCTACATGACAAATGAGACACAGAGGGTTGTAATTTTGAGACAATGAGGCTAATGCTAAGTACTGGCTGACTGCAGAAGGGTTAGTTCCTACTAAGTGTCCTACCTATTATACCGGCTGTGGCACTCGTAGGGCATCTCAGCTTGCCAGCTCAGGAAAAAGCCATTCTGCTGGCTGACTTGAGTTGAATTGGCTCAAAGGAAAAGCACTGAGTGTGTGAGGCAGAGACTTGTACAACAGCAATGGTCTGTATCAGGTCTGTGGCTTGTCTCATGAAATCCCCATTAGTACAGTGGTGAGTGTCCCCACCTGTCACCTGCAAGACCATGGGTTCGGTTCCCGCCAGGGAGGCAGTGGTGCTGTTTAAGAGTTGGGCTCGATGATCCTTGTGGGTGCCTTCCAACTCAGAATATTCTGTGATTCTGTGATCTCAACAGCTTTTCTAGGTCATATCAAAAAGCGTGTGGCAGGGCACAGCCTGAACTGATCATCTCCTGCTGCTTTCTGTGCTCTTCTGTTTTTTGTTGTAAATAAGTGTGTTTTGTTCCACGTACTCAAAGCACTTCAGCCAGTTAGTTGCAAGCACAAGACAGGTTCACAGGTTATTCTGAGTTGGAAGGGACCCATAGGATCATCTAGTCCAACTCCCAAGACATTTTATACTGGAAGAAAGTTTTGCTTTGAAAATTTTCTTAGTACTGGAAAGAGCAATTTCCTAGTTTTAGGAGTTAGGTAACAATATTTTAACAAAAAATCTGAGAAAAGACAGCACATCATCACTGGAGCTGATTAATAGCATACAAATAGGAAAACTATTTACATACCTAATATTTGTGGATTAGGCTTAGGAAGGGAGTTGCTTCGTCAATTTAAATTCTGACCACTGAAGGAATTGTTGTTTCCTATTTTCTCCACTGTCCATGTCCCAGATGTTTCTCATGCCCACAGCAGGGATGACTGAACTGAACATGGAGATGTGAGAGCAACTTAAGTGTTTTGGTCATCCCTGGTGCAGACACAGCTGCCCCTATAAAAATGGGAATATGAGAATTTCACCTTGCCTGTTTCAAGATAGAGTGACTAAATTTCAGAGCGCCTTGATTTTCTGAAAAGGTGATTTCAAATTAACTCAAATTGACCATTGCTTCTTATTTTCTCAAAGATAGGAAAAAACATAAACCAAATTTAAGACAGAGTTATTCATATAAACGTAGAAAATTTTGTTAGCATGGGTTAGTGTAGCAGCAGAAGCTTTGTGAAAATATCCTCAGATTTTGTTTATTTTTTTAATTGGTACAGTTAATTTTGAATGGGACTTGAATTAAAACAGAAGTACTGAAAGTGTGGTTTCTCCCAGTGAAAGGCAGGAGTCCATAATCAGATATCCTGGTATAGGCAGACCTGGAAAGACAGCTTATTAGAAAAGGCAGGCCTTTCCCAGTGGAATTGGGCCTCTGCACCTATTAGTCCTAAATACTTGCATTACTCAGTTATTCTGCAGTGTAAGTTTGTCCTGGATCAGAATTAAATGCTTGGTTTCATGACTGTCAACTTAGCCACTGCAGGAAGATAGATACTACTTCATCTGACAGAATCTATTTTAGTAGGAAGGTAAAAGTCCAGAAGTTTTAACCAATTCTACAGTATGTGAATGAATTCACACCAGGTATATATATATTAATACTGTGGTATTTTTTAAAACTATTTAGTACATTTTAAAAGTAAAGCTTCACTGTATATTCTGCTGTATCTTATTTTACTTTTGTGATATTGATTGATCTGGGGCAACATCTGATTCTGTCTAGCCCTAGAGTTTCACAGTTGATTGGTTTTCTGCTGCCACAAGAAGTTTAGGGGTTCCTTGTCACCTCCGAGGATAAAGGTTCCCACTCCCTCCTTTGTGTTGGCTCAGCTGCTTTTGTGGCCCACAGTATTGCTTTGATCACCCTTTGGATCAGAGGGAAGAAAGAAAACTGGTGGGGATTTTTCAGAGAATTTTGTAGGGCATATCTTCAGTTGAATAGGTAAACTGATTCAAGTCATCCTGTAGCCACATGGTCATCAGAGCCAAAATACAACAAAACAACACAACAAAATACTACAGCCAGAATACAGAATACATTGCCAGAATGGAGGAGGATTAAGCTGATGGTAAAATCACATCCTACTGCATTGAGATTTCAGAGAACCCTTTGGGTCAACTGCAGTAAAGATAATGAAAAATGGTGAGAAGTGATGCTTCAAACTCCAGTGCCATATTTACTTTTAAGTTGCCTTCAAATCAAGAGAAAAAAATTAGTTGTCTCCTATACGATACGTAGCTGTGGAAATTGGACCAGAATACACAAAGGATTTTTAAAATTGTTATTTAAGATTCATATTCTGACAATTCTGAGTTTTACTGCTAGTGAGATCATAGTGTTTAGAGTTAGCTAGTGCTTTTGATTTCTCAGAACTTTATAAGCATGTGATTTTAAATATGATTCCATGGTAGAAATATTTTAAGTTAATAATATTTAATTTATTGTTATTATTTTTCAGCAATATTCAACACATGAGGAAGCAGTTTGATGCACTAGGTCTGTCTTTTACATGGGAAAGGGTAAGATTTTCTTTCTAACTT
Source organism: Pitta sordida (assembly GCA_013390025.1). Lineage (NCBI taxonomy): Eukaryota > Metazoa > Chordata > Aves > Passeriformes > Pittidae > Pitta > Pitta sordida. Next base: position 185,285 of record WEKX01001536.1, read on the forward strand.
TATTTTATTGTATGATGGAACATTGAAATCTACTAAAGATCACCATTTTATTGATGACAATAAAAAAGTCTGATAGTGACCAGTTTAAGTTGTTAAACTGTAAAATTGAGCTTTTTGTTAGATTTCCCTCATTTTTGGCATACTGATATCATCTGATAATATCAATGTTTAGAAGAATCTCGAGGTGATTTCAGTTTTGTATTTGTATTTTTCACTCTAATTTTTCATCTCATTGAAGTATTAATTTTCTGTGTTATACGTAAGGTGGAATTCTAAACAGATATTTGTGAAACAGCAATGCCTTTGTGCTAAGGTATGTATTTTTTGAGGAGAGCTCTTTTTCATGTGTATGTCAAGGGTATTAAATGTCAAGGGAGTAAATGGTGGCTTGGTTCTGTTATTCCAAATTTCAAAGCATGAGCCTGCATTTTTGTAGGTGTTCATATCATGACCATTTTGGAAAACAGAAATTTCATTTAAAACACTAATGCTTGAGAATCAGGTGTTCACCTTAAAAACTTACCAAACACGATCAGACATAAGCTAATGTCATTTTGCAGATAAAAAAGAAATTAATGTTTGAAGCAATTGTAAGGTTATTGCATTTACCAGTGAATCAGAGTCAGTCACTACCTTTATACTTCTTAGCAATAACTGTTGTCACCTTGATCACAGAATCACAGAATCACAGAATCAGTAAGGTTGGAAAAGACCATAGAGATCATCAAGTCCAACCTATCACCCGTTACCTAATCTAATCTAACCTGTTACCTTACCTGACCTGTTGCCATCCTACTACCAACACCTCATCCTACCCTAATATCTAGGTCATGTCACCAAGAACTTCATCCAACCTTTTCTTAAAAACCTCCAGGGACGGCGACTCCACCACCTCCCTGGGCAGCCCATTCCACTGAGAGATCACCCTCTCTGTNTGGAGCTGGGGCTGTTCAGCTTGGAGAAGAGGAGGCTAGGGGAGACCTTATCTCTACAACTACCTGAAAGGAGGTTCTAGCCAGGTGGGCATCAGTCTCTTCTCCAGTGACAGAACTACCAGTGACAGAACGAGAGGACACAGTCTCAGGCTGCACCAGGGGAAGTTTAGGCTGGAAGTTAGGAAAAAATTCTTCACAGAAAGAGTTATTGGCCATTGGAGTGGGCTGCCCAGGGAGGCGGCGGAGTCACCGTCTCTGGAAGTGTTTAAAAAGAGACTCAATGTGGCACTGAGTGCCATGGTTTAATTGATGAGATGATGTTAGGTAATAGGTTGGACTTCATGATCTCAAAGGTCTTTTCCAACTTTGTTAATTCTATGATTCTATGATTCATATGTGTAGTGTGTGTATATATTTATATATATATATGTGTGTGATTCATATGTGTAGTAACATGTATTATGGAACACACACAAGTTGAATCTTCTGGGTTGCCTTTCAAGCAAATTGAGAGAATTAATCTCTATGTATGGACTTCTGTTTTGCCCTTGCATTCCAAAGAACAGGTGGAGAACTGGCAGTACTGAAAACCATGGCAGCAAGTCTAAGTGCACAAGGAAAAATCATTTGTCATCTCTTTGAAGCCTACCCTCACTTTTCTGTTAAACCATGTTTTGGTTAATGAACTTTCAGGAGTCTCTGAATACTTGTGGAAGGAGCTTGTTGTTCCTTGAAACACAACACATTTTAGAGTTTTCATTTGTTACCTTACGAGTGAAGCTTTGTTTTACCTGGAAAGCCTGCCTTACCAACTGGTCTAAGAGGGATCAGAATGATACCCATTAGAAATAGATACATTTATTCATTTCAAATAATATGTGGTGCCTAAAATATTACATGATCTCCAAATGCACGGATGCTTGAGCTAGCCATGACAGAACATGTGGAAGTGGAAGCTGTAGCAGAGAGTGTTTTGCAGGCTCTAAGGCCAATTTAGGCTGAGCAGAGCATCTTACTGCCTCAGCTGTACTGCTTCTGGGATAACTCAAACATCTTCACACAGCAAAGCACTGTGCTGTGCAGGTACTTATCTTAAAAGTGAGCTATTTGAGGTCAGGCCTTTGGTTTTTTAGTATTCTGTACTTGTATGGATCTAAATCAGAGAACTTACAAAACACTGTGACACTGCAAACAAATCCATTAGCACTAGTGACTCCTATGAAAAATCCTAGAAAAACACCTTTTATATGGGTTAGTCTAATTAACCAAGACCATTATACAAACCAGGAGTTTGGTTTTAATTTAATTTCACTAGCTTTGCTTAAATCTGCCCCTTCATTGTGCCAGACCATACTACTTAGCAAATACATGCTGGAGGGAACTCATTCCCCTGTCTTAAATCCCTGCTTTAGTGCGTACTGAATTGCCTTTCTAAAGTGGGAACCTTTTATGTTAATTATTTCTGTCCTCTGTGGCCAGCTTAGAATATATGCCGTGGTGATGGGAAAGGAACTTAAGTAAATTTACCTTTTTTACAAATGGTAAAGGAAAAAAGAAGTGATGGGGAAAAAAGCTCATCCTAGTGCACATAGCTGTGCTGAAGAATCTGGCCACTTACAAAGTTATGTATGGTGGTCAAGAAATTCCTGTCCAGGAATGTGAAGGCTAGTTCTAGTTATATTGCATAACAAAATTATTATGAACAAATACCAGTGCAGCTGAGATACTGGAAATTTCCTTTCATTTATATATGGGGGGGTTGGGGTTGTTCTCTCTGTCTTACAAATCAAAATGTGCAAGTATGTTTATGTTGTAGCAGTCAGTAAAATTATTTAATCAGCAAGGCACCACAAATAAGGCGTTATTAAAAGCTACTTGGATGATGTTGGACAGTCAGGTTACAAAGACACCTTAAAATTATTTTCCCAAGCAGAAAATGTAAGCAAATGAAATATGTAATTAAATGCATAAAGTAACTCCTGTAAGTACTTTGCTTTAGAGGAGTTCTAAATAGTAATAGTTATTTGATATTTTTTACCTGAAGCATGGAGGTATGCTCAGTGCCTTGAGTAAGAAATGTTGTCGTGTTTTTAAATTGCTTTGAAAATGGTGTGATTTTGGGGAGATATTTAAAAAAAAACAATAAGAGCGAGAACATTTCTAGTATTTTGAACACTTATGTTTCCCAAATGCAAGGTTAAAAGGTGAAATTTGAGCATGGAAGAAAGGTCTGGGAAAGAAACATCTGGGAAGTTAAAAAATCCCCCATTGCAGTTATGTTTTGGTTTTAAAACAACAATGATCGGAGAATTCCTGGTGATCAGATTTTTCAAAAATGCCACCCCAGACAGCATGGCAATCTGCCTGCTGCTTTTTTTAAACATGATTTTCTGGGAAATTAGGCAATGTCATCTTCAAAGATTCTTATCAGCAGCAAAAAGGGATGGAGAGCACATAACATTTTCCCTTGCTTTTGCTCAGGAGTGCCATCAGCCTGAGTGAAGCCATCAGCTCACCATTGTTACTGTGAATCTGTACCTTTCTCCTAGAAAGCAGCTCATTCCCCTGACATTTTTTAGTCGTCTCTATTCCTGCATTCCAAGTGACATATTTATTTTGCATAAGAGTAATGTTCCCTTTCTGCTCTGTACAGGAAAAAACATGACATCTTTGGTAGATTTTCTTTGTGCGGATATTTTTGGGTTTAGTTTTGAAGTTGTCTTTCTTGTGTACTGCCTGAGCCTGCATGAAACTAGATCGAAATTTGCAGACTTACCTATGAAATTTTCTTTTCATCCTCATATCAGTGATAATCACTGACTCTACTTGTAATTAAATAAAAAAGGAAACTGTTGCTACAAGGCTACTGGGGTTTTTTTTTCAGGGAAGATATTAATCCTCTAAAATTTTGGCACTGTATGGCGTTCATGTTTGAAACTAATAAAGCATAAAACCAACGGCCTTTGAAATACAAATATTCAAATTTATTTGGAAATGTAGGTTGGTCTGGCTCTGAGTCTCTCAAAAACAAATAATTGTACTTCCAAATGAGGTGGTACATTCCCTTTTCAACCAAAATAGACAAATAATTGATTAAACTGTTTAATCTTCCCAAACAGATTTTGAAAAGAATCTGTCCAGACTTACCTCCTTTTAAATAAGCACAGCATGCCTGTCTTCACAACAGCAGAAGACTGTGGTAAAAATAAAATTATTAATAATAAACTAGGAAAATTACTTCTCTCCAGCCTGGTTATGTGTTACTCATAAAGCCTGGTGAATCTTAGAACACATAAAGCTTTTCATGCAGCCTGTAAATATTACATACTTCTGTCTGGAAAAAAAAAAGTCATGGAAGTAGCTTGGAGATGTAAATAAAATAAAAGGAAAAAGTGATTATAAAGTCAGAGATTCATAACAGGACATCTCAAGAACAGAGCAGATTAAAAAAATAAAAAAGAATTTTAAAACAAGGCATTGGAAAATTCGTTTTTCTTTTATTAAAAACACCAAACTTTTTAATCCAGTTTGAGTTGTTTTTCAGGGGGTTTTATGCAGGATTCTTTAGTATTGTTTTCCCCTATTTTTGGTAGCTGAAAGGGATTTTTTAAAAATAGATATTTTAATATATGAATGGCCTTTTAACCTTACCATGGACCTAGTGCTTCCCAAGTTGCAAGTGCTATCAAATCTAAATTGTAATACTGCCATTTAGCCGGTGACTGAGAATTTATTTGCAAAAATAAGTAGGATACCAACCCCTCCATCATGATGTTTGTTAGGGGCAGATTACTGTGCTGCAATAAATGGATTAAGCAAGGTAGTTCTTGGTAAGGATAGGGGTCATTTTCTCCTATGCCTTGTCAGTATCTGCTCTTTTGAAAGCAGACCACTTTTACAGGAGGTTGTTTTAATTGTTGTAATGAATTGTTGTAACGAATGAGTGTCATTCCTGCAGGAATAAGGAACAGGAGCAGCAACCACTGATAAAGATGCCTTTTGGTGAGAGTATCAGATACTCATTTTAAAGGTGATAAAAGGAAAAGAGAAAATGGGTGGGGGAAGAGCGAGATTATTTCCTTCCCACTTCATATTACTGCCTGAAATGCTGAGGTGCTGAGTGGTCACTGAATCTGTCACAGAGCAATGAAGAGAACATGCTGAGCAGCATCTTACATATCTGTTTGAGGGTTCTGATTTTTAGTAGATACTTTATTTTTGGAGAAAATATGTTAATATCCCATGTTATATATTCTCTGAACTGTTTTATGATATGGGGTTCTGTATGTGTACTCTTATGGTAGTGCTCTAATCACAAAGGAGTTACAGGTTTTGGCAGGGTGGAATGGCTCCAGTGTGTTATTTTTCAAGCACTTTTATAAACTCTTTTATGTATTTCTGAGGTAAGTTCTGTTAAAGCCCCGCAGATCTTTGTTATGCATATAAAGCACAAATAGAAACATTTGCATTCACCTTAATTTAGGCATGATGGCAGCATAATGGAAACTTTTTACCAGACATCGTTTATTTAATCAAGATCAGCAACTGGAATACACAGAAAATTATTTTTAACCGTAAGTCTTAATGCGCTAAATTATAGGAAAAATTCCACCAAAACACATTTCAGGACTGGTAAGAGTCTGCTGGCTTGTCTTCAGCAGCTCATTTCATTTGGTAGTGATGTAATTTCTTTTCCTTCATTAACGTCTAATGTTACTCCAAACCTTCATGGTTATAAAGTTAAATTAGGAGGTTGAGTGATCTTTTTGCAGCTCAATCACCACACAGAAGATCTTTTTTTTTCAGTGGCACAGGCTGCTGCATTTCTTTCCAGAAGGTATCAATTGACAACTCGTGAGAGAGCACCTACGTGGGATTCAGTTCCCGGGAATTCCCTTGTATCTTGTAGCTCAAGCTTGTGTGGCTCATAACATGCTTACTTAGATTGGGAAATGTAATCTTTTTGTCTCACTTAACACACTTCTGCCCTTCAGGGCCAAAAGGACAAATCTCTGTCCATTTTGCAATTTTTATTTGACAATTCGCTCCAGTTGTCCTACCTGTTTGTCTGCTACTCACATAATCATATATGCATTGTAGTTTTCTTTTGTGTGTCTGATATTCCAGTGGTGCAAATCTTGTTGCCTGCAGTGGCATCACACTGGCAGAACTCTTGTCACTGTGTGAAGACGGGAGGAAAAAAAAAAAAAAGAATTACTAAATGGATAGTGTTTAGTTGGAGAGATGGAAATCAGACTTTTATCAAGTGGGGTTTTTTCAGTGCAGAGCACAGGGAATTAATCAAGCAACTGTTTTTCATTACTAGGTCTTCACATGCTGTGCTGAAAACTTGCCATTAAACGTCTCTTTCTGATCTTGAAAGCCTCTTATACACACTTTTGAGGCACATCTATTCAAAGGTCATATTAATTGTTAAAAGCAATGTTTCAGCACTGGAATATAAAGTTCAAAGCAACTAGAATATAAAGTTGTAGAAAAAGAATAAAAATTTTATGCTAGAGTATTTCAGATGTCACTTGAGTAGCAGATGATATTTCAGGAGTTGTGTATAGTGGGAAGCTTAGATGATAGGAAAGCCCACGTGAAAGACATTTCACATTTGGAGCTATTCCTGGTACTTGATAACTATTTGCAAATGGAATAAATTTTAACAGTGGCATACTGATAAAGTTTTTATCAGTACGTAACTCTAAAATCAGGAGATGTTTGTGTTGAAGTTCAGTGTAGGACCCATCTTCCACTGGTCAAACAGACATGTAGACATGTTTCTTCTTTAAGCCAGTGAAAGTTAAAAAGGAAAAGTTGAGGAGGAAAATTTAGTCTCTTTACTATTACACACTTACGATGTAATAAGAGCTTAAATACTGTGTTACACAGTTGTTTTCACTTTGACTGAAAGGTAATAATATGAGTGTACAAGCATATGGGTTTGCCCTGTGCCTGTGAAACTTGTGTTTGTGTTGAGAAAACGAGGAGTCTGTAATGATGGAATCCCTTAGTCATCTTTGCATTTTAAGATGTTTATTTGTAATGCAGTTTGTTTTTTAAGATCAAATGTTTCAAATATGAAACTTTGTAAGCAGCTGGTAAGTAGGTTGTTTTTAAATTATTTAGAATTCACTAAAAACTTAGAAAATGTTTTTGAGTTTTTAAAAAAGCTGTCCATTATATTGGTACTTGCTGTTCTCTTAACTCCCATTCCTCCTTCTTATGTGGTCTGTTATTTTTTTCTGCCTTTATTTCCCTCTTAACAGTCCCCCTCGTTTGTGACTTCTTTTATGACTCATTTTTTCCATCCTTCAGCCTAGAGCATTCTCCTAATTTGAGCTGCCTTGCCTTTTCAAAGAGTAGCTTATTTGACCTTTGGGTGTAAGATATCCTTGACAAGTCTTTCACCTTGAAGTTTAGAATCTTACTCTATATTCCACCGCCTGGCCCACATGCTCTGTCTGCCAGCAGGCCGGGTTCCTCCGTGCTCTTATCCTGTCCTCCTGCATCCAGGGTTTCAGCTCCTGGCTCTGCTCGTGTCGCTGCAGCAGCTCCCGGCTGCTTCTGCTTTTCATTGCTGAGCAACAGAGGAAGAGGCAACCTGGCTAGGGTGGCTTCTTTGACAGAGGTCCATTTTTTGTCTAGTTTTGCTGTTTCCCAGACCAGGCAGCTGTGATCATTTCCCTTCATCTTCTGTTCTTGCGTCTCTCAGCATTAATCTTACAGGCTTCTTAATGTTCCTTGTTAACAGGGAAACTTTTCTTCCTGCATCAAACCCCTACAAAGTCCGTGTTCTCCGTTTTATGTACAGGTGAATCTCACTCACTGTAAACATTACACTAATGGGGTTTGTATGTGGATATATACATGAATAAATATTTATGGTTTCTCTGTGGAATACATTGTACACTCCTGGTCTAATTGTCTATGTTAAAATTATGTAAGAAAATACCAAGAATAGTTTCAGGAATTTTTATTTTGTTTAATCTCTGCAGGAAGTAACCACTTGCTTACCGGAGTACTACAAATGGACACAGTATCTCTTTCTTAAGCTTTTTGAAGCTGGGATGGTGTATCAAAAAGAGGTAGGTACAAACTTTGATTTTTAATATTTTGCAGGTACATTAAAGTCACTCATATCAGTGGCACATTTCTGGATTGTCCATCCACATTCATTCAGTGGTTGTGCTCTATTAATTTTAGATCACTTAAAAAATACAATTAGGTAATTTTATATATAACTGAATTTTACATGCAACACATTTTGTATATACAGTAACTAACTAATCAGCATGAATGACAATTTTAGCAAGTCAAATGGGAAGTGTTTATTGTCAGAGATTTACACTGAAGTGCAGGATTAGAATATAGTTTTTATTAGTTTGTTTCCCAGCTTGAATACAGAATTTTCTAGATCTTAACTTCCCTTATGAAAATGTATGACATTGTGATCATTTAGGGGTCTCTTCAACAGTGAAATTATTTATCTGTATAACATCACTGGGATACTGTCTCAGAACTGATGGGACTGGATATAATAATTGGAGATTGGGTGTATAACCAATTTTTCTTCTGTGATTATTTTTAATTTGTAATAAAATAATTAAATCCCTAGCTTTGCCACAACACATATATTTTTATCTGTAAACTTGTTTGCTTGACAAGTGATCCCAGGTGAATCTGAAAAGCACAAGGCTTCCTTCATTCCAAGCAGCAATGATACACAAAATAAATTTTACGTGCAGACTCCAAGTACTGTGGGATCCTGGAGGTGTTTTGAGTATTGAATCTACTTCCAACTTCCATCTGCTTTCAAGTCAAGGATCAGTATGAGGATTTAAGTCAGCATCTGTCAACCTGTAGGGGATGTAATCTCTGGTGGATAAGAACCAGTTGCTTTTTGGCAGGAAACAGATGGCAGAGAGAGTCCATAACCCTGAGTTTCTTCCAACAGTCATATATACTTAAGTCATGTATTTATCTCATGTTGTCAGTGTATCTGCATTATATTTTAAGCAGTACTTTTGCACAGCTTAAAGTCTCCTGTATTACAATATAATTTGGGATACCAGGAGATAATTCAGAGCCTTATTGTGACAATAAGAATAAGACAAGTAGAGCATCAGCCTAGTTAACACTCTGTGCCAGGAGTTTGCATGTCTGACCAGAAATTATCCTGGCAGGGAGACACAGACTCGGTATGTCCAGGAGCTGCAATTATGGAGGATTAAGAATGTCTGTCTGGGTGCTGCAGTTTCATCAGAGGGCACTTTATTCACTGCAGCAAAATCCCCTTTCTTTTCCCTGCAATACTGGCCTAGTCACTACATTGTAGAGGATATTGACCTCGCGAGATGTGAGTGTCTCAGTCAGCATAAAGCCTACCCTGACTCTGTTAGTTTGATTAGATACCTGTAATCTGCACTGGAACCAGAGACACCAAGCCTGGAGATGCAGGTACTTATGCTGCAGATACCTGAAGTTACACGAGATGAATCCTGTCTTAAAAGCATATGGTATACAGTTGGCACAGTGAGGAGATGGAAATGGAATTGGTGTGCTCTGTACACTCTTGCGCTCTGCTTGCTTTGTGTTGATGATTTTTAGCAGCTTCCTGGGGTCATAGTTTTAGAGGCTGTCATTGTCAAGAAGTTGCCTTTGTGAGGTATAAGTAGGGACTAAAGATGTAATTTATGAGCCAGGTTCTAGATATTAGTCAAAACACATTTGCTTTATGTTTTGTATGATGAACTTAGATACATCCTTGTGATTCGTAACAGGAAGATTTTTTTGCACTAAATAATTATGTAAATCATTTCACTTACTTTCTAAAATTTTCACCATAAATTTCATACAATATTGTCAAAATAGAAACAGTATCTTTTTCTTAGCTCAGAGTCACAGCCAGTTTAATACAAGCTTATGCTAACTGCTTTATGCAACTGGCATTTTATTGCTTCTTAATGTTGTCTGATTTATCTCTCTTTAGGTGTTATATTAACTTTATAGCCGTGTGGGTTTTTTTCAGAACTTTATAAATTAAAAAATCATTACTTTAGAGCTGATTTCATAATGTGTTGTATCATTACTGAAGAAGCTGTGTTTGCTAGAAGTCTGGAAAATAGATTTGTCATAGTGGAATATATTGATTTGTTTTGATTTCCCAATGAATTTTCCCAAGCCTTTTATAAAATCCGGTATGGTATTACTGGTCAGTAACAGAAAAAAGGAAGGCAAAAGGTAAAAGGTTTAAATTCCAATCTGAATTCATACAGGCGGGTTTGTTTTTATCAACAAATGACTTTCATTCACTTGATGATAATAAATTTTCTATAAATCAGTGTTGGTAGTCAGACTTCGTGCTCACACAGTCGTGCACACACACACTCTCTCACACGCACATGCACATACTACGTGGTGATAACAAAACCTGTACCAGTATTCCTAAGGAAGAGAATACCTGCATCTCTCTTTTGCCTGTCCTCATTGTAAGATTTGTAAAATGATTCTGGTGTTCACTATTTTTAAGAATAGGTAACATATTTAAAATGAAGCAATACTGTATTAGTTGGAAACTGGAGCAGTTCAGAAGGTGGTCAGTGATTAAAACATAAAGTGAGCAATATGATGATAGTGATTAGTTTTTGATTGAGATGCTAAGTCCTCCCCATACCCACAGTATGCATTTGAAATGTTCAAAAAACTTTTAATGTATTCGAACTCTATGGAGCTACTGTTTCTCAGTAATGTTGATTTAGCTTAAATACTAAGTAACACTCAATATACTGGATTGCTCTTTATTGCTTTGATTATAGCTTTTTCTCTTTCTTTCTCTTCTTTTTTCAATTTAATGTCTAGCATTTAACAACACTTTTGGAATGACTGACAGAATTCTTTCCCTTTGTGATAAGTGATCAACTAAATTGTTCAACACTAAGGAGGAGAGAGATTTAGCTCCCTCCCCAGTGTATTAAGTCTGGTATTTCAGTTAACCCCCCAAAAACAAGGCTTGTACAGGTGATCCCCAGCATTTACTTCACTTTAAATTTTCTTCAATACATTTGTATTACATTCCAAAAGTAATTCACACAGCTGACAGAAGTTATGTGCAGATAATATCAGCTCTTTCACTTGAAACATAGTTGACCATTGTAACATTCCTTTGCCATCCTGTCCTCTCAAACTGAACGTCCTTGTTTTTTCATCCCCCTCAACCTGACTGAACGCTTTTGGATTAGTAGTGAAGAGCTCTTAAGCATCAGACTATATCATTTGCAGTATAGTCAATCAGAACACTTCCTTATTTAACAACCAGGCAGTCAAGTGCCAGCCTCTCCTGCTAGCATGTTCAGTCTAGGCAAACGCTGCCAACTGCATTCTTGAGTCTTTTGAGTTCTGAGAAGATGAATATTGAAAACATCTTCAGCTGAGTCCATGTTGCGGATTCAAATGAATGCTATAAAAATGTAGAAAACTCAAGGATCCGAGGTATGCTTCTGGATAATTCTTTTGGTATCTGAAAAGTAAGATTCTGTGTTTTAAATAGATGCTGAAAATATTTTTTTTCCCTGCAACTTTTTTTTAGGCCCTGGTTAATTGGGATCCAGTGGATCAGACTGTTCTAGCTAATGAACAGGTGGATGACAATGGTTGCTCATGGCGTTCAGGAGCAAAAGTGGAACAGAAATACCTAAAACAGTGGTTTATCAAAACAACTGCTTATGCAAAGGTAGGACAATACAGTTTAGGGGAATTATGGTAGCACTTAAAAGAGATGACTGTCAGAAATATTAATCAAGCTGAATGTGGTCCCTTACATGTGTGTGTTCATGTAATACGTATATAATTCCGTAATAATGTATGTGATCTATCCCTGTCTATGTGTGTATATAAAAATTATTATCCCTGAGGACTTTCTGTTCACCTCTTTAAGAATTCTAAGTAAGTGGAGTGGGATTAAGTTTTAGAGAAATGGAAAAGTATGAATTGGAGGTGAGTGAATGAATTCTTCATTCACATGATGACTTCATATTTACCACCAAGTGCTTTTCTGTATATTTTGAATGTAATGCTGTGCAATCTTTTGAACTAGAAACTTGTTTGCCTAGTCAATCTATTGTATTGGAGGCATGAAGTACAGCTTGTCACCTATCATTAATTTCCATCTGTGTCTGAACCACAGCTCTTTATGGTTAACTTGTCTTTATTGAAGATTCATCTGGACCTTCTATTTTACTTCATTTCAAAATCTACTCTATTTAATTATCTGTAATTTCAAAAGTATATTTTCAAGTTATTTAAACATGCTTTTTTGTTCTGAGCTCAAATTTTGATTTTACTGGTACCGTATAGCTTCCACACCTGTGAATTCTTCAACAAAAGTTTTGCCTTTATGCTCTCAGAGATGGAAGTATCAAGTTCCTGTTTTGTCTGGGTGAAGCTTTTATTCCACCTGAGTATTTTATATTGAGTATTGAAGTACTGAGACTTCAGGTACAGATTGAGAAAGTTATTCCCAAAAAAATGTTAAAAATTCATCTTTGATCCTTTTCATGCATCTTAGATTCCAGAAACCAAATTTCCACCATGATCCAGGGAGAAGAAATCCATGTCTCACTCTAGGTCCATTCATAATAAAGAGAAAAACTTTAGATGTTCTTCCTGGTGCTTTGATTCTTTGTACACAGAGAGGTACTTGAGATGCATGTTTTCTGATTGTGCTGCCTGTTCTGTCAGTAAGGAGGGAACGTTTGCTACAGCTGAAGGAAAAATGGAGCTTGTCAGCACAATCACAAAATGATCACAATGTTCTGAGCCTTTTTTTGGTGCCTTTGTCACCAGATTTCATGTTTTATGACTTTTGTGATATTTCAGGGTCTGCCCCAACTCACTTTTTCCCTCAGTTTGAGGCTGGAGCTTCATTAGAGTTTCTACCTTTACTGATACATCTATTGTTTTTAAAAGGTTGTAGGAAGTAATGACTGGTATTTCTGGGCTGTATCCATGCTTGTGCCAAATCACTGTTCACTTATATCCCTCCAAGAGAGGTGAATCAGCCTTAAATTTTTACTCATCAAGACCAAGAGACAAGACTGAGGAGCTTTACAATGACCTTGAAAATACTTGGCTTGCTCAATATCTACCTTCCTCTAGAAATGCTGTTACAGGAAAGGCACCATCTGTTGGAACGATCCCCTCTACAACATGTCATTGCCCAGTAAATAAGCTCAGCAGATGATAAGAGGGAACTTTTGTCTCCACAACACACCCTCATCTTCCCCCAAAAAATGTCACCTCAGGAGACTACCATATGCCCTTCCTACATGAAGGGCAGATGTGCAAATTGTTCTTGAACATCCTAGTGACATCACGAATGACAGTTGCTGCTCCTTTTCATTTGGGGATGAACATTTCTGTAACTCCCTACAAAATCTTGACATTACAGAGGACAGTGGAGTACTCTACAAGTCTCTGTAAAGGTTTCCCTAAATTTTGTTCTGTTCATGATCAGTTCTGTAGGGTCTATGCTGGCTGATACAACCAGATCGATGAATGATGCCATGTTGCTTCCAGCCCAAGTGCTTTGGCAAGCATTGCCTTCAGGTTCTCCTAGTTTTCGTATGGTGACAGATGCTACCAAGGATGAGCAGGTGGTTTGGATTTTCCTTTTTACTCACTCTCCACTGGCTCCCATTTCTTGTTGCTGTGGTCCTGGCACACTTTAAATAGTGTCACTCTGCTTCTTCTGGCAAGGGCTTTAAGCATTTGGTTGTAGAGGGGGAAAAATTACTTCTTTTTTTTCTGTCCCAAACCTTCAAATAAGAATAGCAGATTACCAGGCTCTGCTATCCTAAGTTCAGTATCTGTTATTAGAAGGATTTCATGCCTAGAAGATTAAGACAAATCACCTTTTTTGCTACTTTAACATTTTTTTTTCAAGTTGCAAGAGACTAGATAACACGATGAGGAGCTCAGTGACATGGCCTAGATGGTGGGAGGCTTGGATGGATGGAGCGTGGTGCCCATGGTTCCACGCCTGTGGGCCTGATCCCTGGGTGGGCTTTCACTTGGGAGTTGGACTAGATGATCCTGTGGGTCCCTTCCAACTCAGAATAACCTGTGAACACAGCACTCTGTGTTTTACTTTCTAAAGAAGACTGGTTTGGCCCTACAGCTTTGAATGGCCCATGAGCTGCAAGCCAGACTGAAGACAGTCCATTGGAGTGAGACTGTGTCGGAGCTAAAGCTAGCCAGGTATTTCCGTCTCTTAGAAACTCTGTGCCCACACTGACACAGGAAGCTTCACAATAGCATTTTGACAGAAGCCAAGTTACAGATCTTAAATGCTACAACTTTCTAAATATCCTTTTTCTAAATATCATTCTAGTTATCTTTAAAACTCAACTTTACACACGTTTCTTCATTCCTTATGGTAGTCACCCTGGTACTTTTCAAGGAGTGATAAGACACAAGTTCTTCCTTCTACATCTGTTTCCTTTGTTTATTTCTTTCTTTGGATTCAGGCTGTCGACAGTTGATCTGAATCTGTGTCATCCTACATTGTTGAACACCATAGTTACAGCAATTACTTCTAGCCTGTTCCTCAAACCTTCTTCCCCACCCAAAAGCCCTTACCAGGAGGCTGGGCTTTGAGAGGGAGACATTCATTTACCTTTACTTTTTTACAGAGCCTTTAATCTTGGAGTGGAGGGTCCAGAATTTATTGAGCTGTCCTAACAGCTGTGAAGGATAGAGACAACACTTTAAGTTAAAAATCTTTAATCACTAATATGATTTCCAAATGATAACATTAGTGGTAATGATACCTTCACTTCAGCAGGGCAGATTATTTCATGTCTCCTGATTTTGAAGACACTTATTTCCATAAATATTATTTCCTGGCTTACATGATGGACCAGAGTCACTACCTGTACATCTTCCTTTTCCTGAAATTCTTTGCTGTTCAGAGACTTCAGATAGTATTTGTACTTCTAATCATAAAGAAACACCAGTTAGGTTCTTTATGGATCTCACTTCCCTTTTTTTGTCAGTTGTTTGGGGCTCACCATGAGTATGTGCGTAGTAACTTCACTGCAGTTATTTTCAGATACCTGAAGCTCAGGATGCCACACTAGCAGAGAGAATTTATATCCAAGCTGAGCTTATATGCTGAAGGGTACTTATCATAATCCATATGCCAGACTCCTGTAAAAGGGAAATCTGAGAAGACAGTATAAAGATGTGTAATGGCCATGGGGATTTCAAATCCATGGTTGAATTTTTTTTTGCATTAAAACACCAACAGAAATAGAAGTTTTCCCTTCCAAAGCTTGTCTGGTCCTGAGCTCTTTATTCCTGATTTCTGAGCACTTTGCCTGTTGAACATCTTTTGTCCAATCATGTTTCTTTAAAGGGTATCCAGAAGGTTAAAGCAAGCTGGTGTCAGGTTTGCATGGTCAAAATCACTTGGATTTGAAGACCTTCATTTTCCATCTGTGTAGAGCAGTGTTTAGGCCTTTGAGCCATACTACTAGAATTTGTATCAGGACACACCTGCCCCTCTGTTTCCTCACAGGTTGGACAAGTTCATGGGCACAGAGCAGATTTGGTCCTTCTTTGTGCAAGGTGTTTCTCCTGTGTTTGGGAATAGGTAGAGAGCTACGTGGATCAGGCTCTCTGTCAGCTGTATGACTGGATTCCTGTTATCAACTGAAGTTTCACTAATTTTTATGTTTAAATTAAAAAATGGGAAGCCATTGAGAGATTATTGGATTGTAATTAAATCCTTCCACCTTTTGGGGAAGACTTGTGTTTTTTTCCCACTTTGGCTACTTTAAGACATAGAGCGTTAACGTTCTGTGAATGTCCCACTCATCTTTCTACTGTGAGCCCTTTATCTGGTTTCCTTGTATCCTGGGGAAAGCCACTTTTTGTTTGCACCTTCAATCGTGACTAGTATTTTTTACTGAAAAGTTTATAGAAATTCAAGACCAGATGGCAGAAAGTTCCACCTTCTTAGCCTTTTTTCTGGAACAAGGCTGTCTGCAAATGTGCTCCCTACTCATTACCGAAGTTATGCCTGAGTTTTCTATAAGCTGACATAGCGGGAATGCATGTTGGAAAAAAATTTATTTCAGGTAACTTTCTCCTCTCCTGTGTGGCTTAGAGGAAAATGTAAGTCTTTGTTTCATAACCTGGCCGCTGGTGACTGGGGAAGTTTAGACTTAATATTAGGAAAAGGTTTTTCACTGAAAGAGTGATCTGGATGTGGAATGGGTTGCCCACAGAGGTGGTTGAGTCGCCAACCCTGGAGGTGTTCAAGGGTAGGCTGGATGAGGTGTTGAGTGATATGATCTAGATGATCTAGATGTAGATGCTAGGTTTAGTTGGACTATAGGCTGGACTAGATGATCTTTGAGGTCCTTTCCAGCCTTATCCATACTGTGAATACTGTGAACCATGTTTCATAGACAAAGTTCCATTTAAAATGCATTTAATGAATCTGCTATCCCTTAATTCATCATGCAGATTGCCAGGTAGCAGTAATGGCTGCATATACATGCATATACCTTATTTTCTACTTGGAGCATCCACAAATTATTTTGTTGTAACTTTTCGGGCTGTTTATACTCTATATTGATGATCTTTCCAGTCATCCATGTTTCTCTCTTTTGCCCATTTATCATTTTATCTTTTCCTTGTATCTCACAACCTTAATAAAAATAAAAACTAGTCAGAGTAATCTTCGTCTGCAATGCTTATGTTACTAGACAAATAGCAGCAAGGAGTTACATGATTAGTAATGGTCTGTGTAATCATCTGTGTTACAGGAGTCAGTGTTTCATTCCTACACACACTGTTTTTCAGATTTCTGTTGTGTCTAGGGGAATCATCTCCTGTGGATTTGCTTTGATTTCTTCATTGTTGCTGCACCAACTCACATTCCTTCTTTGCAATAAAAATTGCAAACAAAGCACTGTTGGCTCACATGGCAATTTACCATTGGCAATGAATATTTTTCAAAGGGCAAAAATGTTGACCATTCTTTTAAATGCTTAGCAGAAAGCATTTTGGTTATGTAAAATAATAAAAGTATTCGTGACCTATTTTTAAAACTGTAAAGTGCCTATGAAATGGTCTAGCAGCTTTTATGGATTTTTAAAGAACATTTTAATTGTCATTTTTCTTTTGACAGATTTCTTTGTCGAGGGTATAATGCCTTAACTGATGGCACTATTATTCAGATTGTTGTCTGTGCATTTAAGATGTTTAAGCGAAAACATTTAGTTGCTATGGTTACACAGCTGCATGGGTAGGCAGATTCATTGGAAAAGTCTATCTAAAAATGTTAGAATTTTCTGCATGTACCTGTAAATTGCTAATATGGGGTGGGGGTTATGCATGGTAACTGAGTCCTCAAATCAGAATTGGTAAGGTTAGTCTTTTTTGTAGTCTCTGTTCTTTCTAAATTAATTTCATACAATGTTTTTTCATATTTTACTTTACAAATATCATCCAAGTAACTGAAAAAATAATCTTCTCTTGAAGAAAATTAAACAACTTTAAAACTTCAAGTTTTGCCTTAAATCATCTCCCGTTTTTGCACAGAAAGAAGACAGTCTTTGTATGTTTCATTCAAATACTGAGGAACATGACAGAACCAACAAAATTCTGCTGTAATTTACAGTAATTCTCAATTTGTAATGTACAATTTGTAATTGTAATTTACAACTCTGATGTAATTTACCATTGCTGTACAGACAAGTAGTATCCTTTCTTAGTTAATTTTTTTTTGTACAGACATTTAGAGACAAACCCTTCTCATATTCTGTGGAGTGCAGGAACACAGATGTTGGGCATGGTGCTGACTCTGTGGAGGGAAAAGAACAAATCGTCTGCCAGTTCTTCTCCAGCCCTTCTCTGGCTTTGCACTGCAGCTGACAGCCCTTTTGTCTGGTCTGAATAGATTTGGAATTATTTTATATAATTGTGTTTTGCTTGATTTTTTTTCTAATTTTCTATTTTATTACTGAGGTATTAAGCAGAATGGTAATGAAATGTAATGAAACTGAAGTACAGCATTTTAGGATGTTCAAAGTCTTGACAGGATTTTTCACAGCTGGAGGTAATGCCTCATCACTGAGGACAACTAAAATGCTGGCTTTCTACTTTTTCTGTCTTTATGTATGATTTTTTTCAATTTCTACACTTCTTCCAAAAGAACAGGCCTGATAAACCTCACTTTGAAACTCTTCCTCTTGAGTCAGTCAGGCTGAGAACTCTCTCCTGGACAGGGACCAAGAGCACTGCCCCCTGAGCTTGCTTAGCAGTTCACTAATTAAAAAATGACACCTATTTTGTCAGCTTGGCAGGACAGAAAATTGTTTGTGAAGCCTTGTTTTGAACACAGCTTCATTTGAGGCTACAGCAATATAGATTTAAGTTCCTGTTGGTACAATGTTAATCGACACAGTGAATGCATGTTCAGTACTACTAAAAATGATAGTCATGTTTTTAAAGAGCTTTTATATTTATGGAATCAATTACTCATTGCAAAGATACACTTTGTTACATTGGAAAGGGAGTATCTTCTCTTTGGTAATTTAAGCAGAGAAGAGCTCTGAAGAGCAAATCTGGAGAAAAATGTTGGCTTTACGTTTTGCTTTTGAGGAATATTTTTTTTTCCTAGTTCTGTGTAGTCAAATCAGAGGTGTTTGTTGCCCATAAATTGTAGGGTAAAGAAGTGGGAGAATGGCTGACAATTCAGACATTTATGAGAAATAATTTGAAGTATAAATGGAATCTGTGTTACTGCTCCTGTTTAATGTATATTTTCAGTATTGTTCACACATGGGAAATAAAAGTCAAGAGTGACCTACAATAGTACAGACAAAATACTGAAGGAAAGAAAAGTAATAAAACAAGAAGAGATTAAATACCAGCAGAAGCTGTACCACATAATCACAGTTGGAACTGTGCAATAGAGTGCAAAATAAAACAGTGAGCAGCCTAACTAAGTTCTTCTATTTTAGATAATGCATTAAATTGTTTTAAGTTATTTCATATATGTAATCTTTAGTTTAGTGATAAAACTCTTTAGTTTAGAATTTCATTTTATTCCAAACAGAACTTGGATATTTATTTGAGTCTTCCTCAGAAGAAAAGCTTTTTAATTTTATTATGATTTAATAGAATGCAGTTTTATTTTGCTAATGATTTGAATTCTTTTGAAATACAATTTTTTGCTGAGCTTTTTATTTTAGTCTTATTACCTTGCAAATGTGTCAAATTTCATT
This sequence comes from Pitta sordida, assembly GCA_013390025.1. Lineage (NCBI taxonomy): Eukaryota > Metazoa > Chordata > Aves > Passeriformes > Pittidae > Pitta > Pitta sordida. Next base: position 204,525 of record WEKX01001536.1, read on the forward strand.
AAAGTGTTTCCATTGAAAAAGAGCATGCATTTGACTTTATAGCTAATATTTACATTTTTCACTATTTTATTTACTATCACAAAGGAGTTGAAATACTCTCACTAGGTATGAAATTAGTAGCAGGTATTGATCTACTAAAAATTTTGGTTCATGAAGTCAGAGATTGCATTGTTTAGGTGTTCAGCACAATCCTCCTTTGAACTACAAGTGAGGGGACTTTCAGAGTTGGGATGCTCTTGGGAAATTGTAAAGCACTTGTGTTCCTGGGTTTATGGACCTTTTTTTTCCTGAAGATTGCTTAACTCAAGTTCTGTTTCTGTCATAATCTTCAGCAGACTAAACAGCTAGATCTGTGAGATCAGTTTTCCACATACAAATGTGTTACTTCCAGTTTCAGACTTGGTCATCATTGTCTGTGGGGAGTTTTCAGCAAACTTATCTTGATTTTGTGACTCTCTGACCATCTGAGCTGTTTACTTTGACCTTCCAGCAGTGACAGAATTTTCTGTATGTTCTGAAGGAGTAAAGCCCTCCTATGAAACATTAGCTTATCCTGAATCTTCAAGTTTTCCAGGTGTTAGGGCCTTGAAGTCATTCTCATCCCTGAACATAGCTTTGATTTCTTTAGCCTTTTCCTGAGCCTGTCCATCTTTAGATCTGAAAGACTGCCAAAATGTATTTATGCTATTCCTTGACTTATGTTTAATTAAGATGGGAGTAATTTCTCCTGTGAGTAGATTTTTGCATTTGAAGTTTTATCATCTCTTCCTGAGTAAGGAAAACTGAAAGCAGAAAGACTGCTACATAATGTTTCCAAATTCCTCACTATTAAGTCATCATCAGAAATTTGAAAATTGAGTTTTTTTATAATCTTATCACTCTCTGCTTATTGGATCATAATTGTTCCATTGTTCCTTGTCCCCTGCAGAATCCAATGTGGTTTCATTTATGTTTATTTGCCTGTGTGCTGGGAATCTTCTTGTTGATTGTTTTCTCTGTGATAAGAAACCTGGTTAATAAAGTTGTGGCATAATAGCTAGGAGTTATTCACATGTCTTTAAAGAACAGAATTTTTGTTTAAGGAAACACGTTAAGGGGTTGAAAGGTACTTTGAAGATGGTCTAGTCCCAGCACCTTGTGCCACGGACAGGGACACCTCCCTCTAGACTAGGTTGCTCAAGGTCCCATCCAACCTGGGCTAACACTGCCTGGGTTGGCAAATTGCAAAACAATAATTGGAGCAGAATTCCTGGAATTTGTTAAGCGATACAGAAGATGATCTACCAAATATGGCAGGGATTTTTAAAAAGAACATGGAAGCAAAATTCATGGAGTTAATATTCAACTTTCCAAACATTAGTTAATGGTATTCAGGAATTTCTATGCTAGTGTTGGTCAAGAGTTTCATATACTCAAGCAGTCTACATGTAATTTCTTTAAAATTAATAATAGCTTTAACATGTATTTATGGATTTATATTTTTTCAGGATGTAGTGCCATTGAATTTGAAAAAGAAAAATTTTTTTAAAGGGTTTTCCTTAAGCAAATTTTTAAAAGCTCCTAATTTTCATGGGTGAATTTTGAATGTGCAAATGCATTTGTGTGTGTAAGAATTAATATTTCTCTACTTTCCTGCTAGTGAGTATCCCAGATTAATTTATCATTCAGAAACACTTATTAACATGCTAGCAGTATGTATGCTCTTTTTTTCTTGTGTCTGTAGCAGTAGGTAAAATGTCTGTGGTTTATGTGTTCATTTTCTGCTTCACCTGCTATTTGTAACCTTCACAAGAAACCAAAGTAGTGTGTTGAGTACAAAGAACTGAGAAGCATAATTCCGTAATGAAAATGTTTACAGGTTTTTTTGGTTTTTTGTGAGATGATTTTGTATCAGACTATACTACTGTTTACGCACAAATTAAGATGTGAAGGGTTTCTGTTTGCAGACCCTGCTAGGCTTGTCATCATGCAGAATAAGTTTAGTTATCTTCATTCAAGTGAAGTAAAATTGGCTCTTACTGCATTTAGCTGCAGGAAGCAATTGCATTATCAAGAGAAGAACTGGGCTGAGTCAAACTGTAGCCTATAGATTATAATAAAGCCAGTGAGTAAAATCATTGTCACATTGGTATTAATGATCTTGGTGTAATAATCCTGCAGTAAAAAAACATCTAGAAAATTTTGCTGGCAAGCAATTACAGACTGTGCAGTTTTGGTAGAGCACACGCACATTTAGCTGCTTCTGCCAGCAAAATGTAATGTAGATTGGAATGGATATCCAAGCAGGGGAATTTATAAAAGTGTATTTATATAATGTGTCCAGCCAGTTCTGCATGTATTGGCACAATTTCCTTCTTTCTAAAATGCATAAAATTCTTACAAAAATATATCCAAGTGCTGTGTATGTATCTGTCTTTGTGTATCTCCAGTTACTCATTCTTCTTTGGTAGGTATGTATGTACATGGATTGTTCATGGCAGATAAAGCTCAGTAGTCTCTGGAACACTCCAATTAATGAGAATATTGAGAACTTGAAATTCTCTGTGATGTAGTTGCTTGCAATTGTGAGCTAAAACCGATTAAAATTACAGTGTGATATAAAACCTTCCAAAATCCCACCGTTCTTTTATTTAAAAATCATCAATAAATTCATTTGATTCTTGAAGATGTGGAAAGCAATAATAACCCCACGTGTTGTGATTTACAAAGGACATGCTTTTTGTTGTACAGTAATCCCTCCCTGCTTCGTGGTTCACCATTCACGGCTTCCATACATCGCGGGGTTTTTTCCATAAGCTCTATCGTATTTACTGTATTTACTGCTACTTCACGGATTTCACTTATCACGGCATCTTTCTGGAACCGACCCCCCGCGATATTCGCAGGATTACTTATTTTAATGATAGATATACAACAGAGCAGTAACTAGAAAGTAATTCTTGCAGTATCTTTTATGTATCTCACTTTGAAATTACAGTGATCCCCGCATATTCACGTGTCGCATATCCGCATATTCAATTAATCGCGGTTGGATTTTCAGTGAGTTGTGAGACCGTGCACGTGCGCAGAATGTCCCGGACCCCGGATTTCACAGCCGGGAAGCACCAACAGGCTCTTCCTCTGCTTTAATGAGGTGCTACAGTGTGAGCCACACTCCCAGGACAACTCCTCCAGACCTTATTAGTGGAGGGTGCGTGGCTGCAAGTGGGGAGTAGTTGAATATTCATGGGTTCGGTATCTTCACAGATTTCATAACTCGCAGGATCTGCCCAGACCTGACCCCCAGCGAATTCCAGGGGATCGCTGTATTTCAGAATGTGATTAAAACACAACTTCAAACATATTCTTGAAAAAGAATGTATTGTATATTCACTAATTATCTAACTACCTACTGTTTAGTTTGAGCATCATGTAGTAGCTACTGTCCCTCCCTGCAGGTTGTTAGCAGTTAATGAGATAATAAAGAGATTGCACATTTGATGTTGGGATCACAGCTGAAGGAGAGATTATCAACATGTTGCCTTATTCTTAGACTTTAACAGTAATAGTTCAGCATATTCACCATATGTCCAAGTGACTCACACCTCTGGTTGTACTTCTGCCAAAGTAAGATTTTGGACAGTCATTGTGTCTTAGTAACAAAAATGTGAAGTATTATTAAGTGAAAAATGATATTATCTTTGAGTTATCTGTCCCTTGTCTTCTCCTTTAATTGTTTATAGATTTTATTTATTAAATTCATATTGTTCAAATTGTTTAAATAAATATTAGTTGACTTGAAATAGTCTGTTATGCTTCCATGCAATGCATCTGAAAGGACGTAAATATATAGATATACCTCTGGTGAAGTATAAATATACATAGAAGTATATGTTCTATATATTTTTAATTTCTGGTATTCACACAGAATCACACAGAATATTCTGAGTTGGAAGGGACCCAGAAGGATCATTGAGTCAAACTCTTAAACAGCACCACTGCCTCCCTGGCCAAAGTTGAGCCCCTGGTCTCCTGCATGAGAGGCGGGGACACTCACCACTGTACTAAAGTTGGCTGTTGAACATGTACTAGAGTGAAGGAGACACCACCTGAGTTCTTCTCTGCTGCATAATATAGAATCTGTTAGGTTGGAAAAGATGATTGAGATCCTCAAGTTCAACCATTAACCAGGACTGTCAAGTCCATCATTAATCCCTGTCCCTAAGGACCATATCTGTAGGTCTTTTAAATACCCTCAGAGATGGTGACTGAAGTGCTTCCCTGGGCAGCCCGTTCCAATGTTTGGCAGCCCTTTCCATGAAGAAATTTCTTCTAATATCCAACCTAAACCTCCCCTGGTGCAACTTGAGGCCATTTCCTCTGGTCCTGTCACTTGTTACTTGAGAGAAGAGGCCTACCCCCAGCTCAATACAACCTCCTTTCATGTAGTTGTAGAGTCTTTTAAGGTCACCCCTGAGCCTCTTCTTCTACCAGCACATTACCATTTTGGTGTTAGTTGTGATTAAACCCATAGTGTCTCTGCCTCTCCTGCGGGAGACCGGGGGTTCGATTCCTGCCAGGGAGGCAGTGGTGATGTTTAAGAGTTGGACTCAATGGTCGTTGTGGGTCCCTTCCAGCTCAGAATATTCTGTGATTCTGTGAAAGCTGAACGTCCTAATTCTTTCTTTTGTTGCTTCAGGCTATGTTTGATTCTTTGTCTGATCTCCCCGAGTGGTATGGTATTAAAGAAATGCAGGCAAATTGGATAGGTGACTGCGTTGGCTGCTCTCTTGACTTCTTACTAAAGGTAAGTCAGAAATTTGTGCCAAAATATGTGCCAACTAATAAGCTTTCCTGAAAGCCAGGACACTTAGAGAGCAATGCCAAGAGAAATATCAATTGCACAGGTCAGCTGGGGTCTAGTTGGGATTTTGCTCCTCTCTCCATGGCACCTTCTCTGTCAGTCCCAGGCTGACCTCAGGCAGGCCACGTTGTTTCCATTTGTCCATTATTTCATTTACTATATATAATCATCAAAATAATGGGAACCATAGTATTAGGTAGTGATGGAGCTAGAGAAGGCAAAAGAAACCTGAAGAAAATTATAATTATCTTCAAAAGGACTTCAAATTTTCCTGGGTTTTTTCCAAGAGAAACGAAAGTCTGTATGTATATGATAGTAACAGAAGAGATGTTTTTAGACACCCTGATTGAATATCAGCTTCAAACCTTTATTGCACTTATTTACTCAGGTATAACATTTTAGAAGTGACTTCTTATATTGAAGTACTGATATTTTGGAGCTTCCAGTTGAGAGCGTGTCAACCTTTTAAATGCCTCTGATTTGCTGCCTGCTATAAGGTGCATTTTTGTGTTTTGTAATTTTTATCAATTGTTTCTGAAAATGTGTATCAATAATTGTAGAAAAAGCTCCTTCTAAAACCACCACACACTCCATAGGTAGTTGACCTAAGATATAAATGCTGTTGACAGTTCCAGGTAATAATTCTTAAGCAGTATTTGATTATTCATGTTTTATGTCCAGTTGTTTTAATGTTGTGCCACCATGTTTGTTTTATTTCTGTACATAAGTCACAGCATTGACTTAATCAGAGAAGTATGGTGGAAAGCCATATGGTAGCTGAGCAAATCTTAAATTCTCCTTAGATTTCAGAGGTAATATCTCATTTCTGTTTCTTGGAAACAGGGCATGCATATTAAAAGTGAGTAGAAGGATTCCAGGTTGCTTAGCAAGGGATTGAATCTAGCTCAATAGCACAGTGTGATATTACATATGATTTTAGTATTATATTTTATAGATATATTTGGATAAACTGAGTCAATACTGTAAAGCAACTTCCTCAAGGCCTTAAAAAGGTTTTGTCAAGGTTTGAGTCTGGAAAATTCCTACAGAAGGTATGTGTCTGGCTTTGATATTTGGAACTGTGTATTTCTACAAGGTGATGTGGACTCATTAGTTGTGTAAAAAATGAAGGGGAATCTAAAACCACTGCACTTCCAGTTGAAATTTTTCTTCTCTTTTTCAGATTAATGGTGAGGTAACAGGAGAGAAGCTAGCAGCTTACACCTATACGCCTGAAGCCATTTATGGGGCTTCCCATTTATATATCTTACCAACTCACAGACTGCTGCATGGGAATAGCAGTCTCAAGGAAGTTTTTCAGAGGGAGTTCATCCCAGGGAAAGGTGATACTTTTCTCATACTGCATTTTGTTGTAGAAGAGCAAAGTTTTCGAGAATGATCTTTAGAAAATGTGTGTCAAACTGAGCAGGAGCTGTTCCTGTTGAGAGGGAGAGCAGGTCTTTTGATTCTTAGTATATGTCACACAGTGTGACACACAGTGAAGCCTGTCCTGGCTTCAGATGTGGTGAGAGCAGCTGTGCTAGAATTCTTTTTGTAATGGCTGTAACATTTCATAGTGTATAAAAGCAATGGAACAGGTTCTTGTTTCCTCATGTACCAGAAACGAATTGTCCAAATCTGACTGTGTCAGCTGATTGGAAAATCTCACATCTTTATGGTAACTGATCATTAGCACAAACACAGCAGAGACAACTTTTGCACACAGATGATTTCTTCCTGTCATAGGGAGTATAAAGAAGGCAATTGATCACTAATACATAGCAAAGTGATCACGGATAGTTAGCAAAATAATACTCTGCTGTACAGATTATTAGTTAATACAAGACTCTAATGAAGTGAAGGCACTTCATGACTTGTACTGCAGACACAAGTAATTGATGGTTCTTTAAGGCTGTTAACTGCATTCCTGAAGGCTCCTGCTACCAATTCTGGCTGTATTTAGCATCCATGGCCCATCATTTTTTTGTTGTTTGGAAAACCTGAAAATTACAAGAGTAAATACAATGTAGACTGACTATTATTGGTTTCTATTTCAGACTGATGTTCAATAATTTTTTTTACCCCTCACTGGCGTGGTGCCCATGGTTCCACGCTTGTGGGCCTGATCCCTGGGTGGGCGTTCGCTTGGGAGTTGGACTAGATGGTCCTGTGGGTCCCTTCCAACTCAGAATAACCTGTGAACCTGTGGTGAAGATGAGGCTTCATTGTCTGTATAGCATTTGGTATGAACAGCAGTGAAGCAGGAATCTTGTGGGAAATCATGTCGGTTGCACAGAACCTGCTTTACTTCTGAGTGCTTAATTTCTATAACCTTAAAAAAATGTGGTTGCTAGCAGAGAAAAAAAACAGAGCCTGATTGTGTTGAGTATCTAGAGTCCTGGTCTCAGAGGTGAGCAAAGCTTGGAGAAATTTGAAGAACAAATTTGCGGTTCTTGCAGTTGAACGAAATCAAAGCACTAGCTACAGAAACACACATCCATGGATGTGCCTGTACCTGGTTGGATTTTGTGCTTGAAGCCAAACCACACAAGTGAAAAATTTGCTTTTAATAAGGACAGCAGTTTAGGTTTTTTTTTTTTTTAAGTGGAAATACTTGTAAAAGCTTTCTTGTATCTGTTAACAATAAACTTAAACCTTTTGGTTGAGCTAAATTAAGAAACTCTCAGTTGGAATAATGACATACCTCAAAAAGAGGCACATTTCCAGAATCACAACTCTGCTGTTCTGTCCACCTGGTATTTGTAAATATGCTTCTGTGCATTCTTTAGTTGAAATTGGCCAGTACTTCTTATTGCTTCTTGAGGCAAAGACTCAAAGGCACGGGCTGGTATTTTCCAAAGAAGAGAACATAAAGAAGAATTTCTACACAAATTTTCAGATTTTCATTTCACCCATGGTAAATACAGAAGGACAATGGTGGCATTTAATTAAAAAGAAATTTTGGAGGGCCTTATATAGACTGTATCTTCACATTAACCAGCATTTGAAAAAAAAATTATGAGTAACATGAACATTTTCATTTAATTAAGTGCAATTGTTTTCTTTTCATTGGAGATAGTCTTTTAAGTCTCTTTCTTCACTGTATTCTCATTTAAATAATTAGGAGGTTATGTTTTTATCTTTTCTAGCAGAGAAAAAAAGAGCTGTTTTATTGCAAAGAAACTGAAAATTCTAATACATTTACTCTTGGGGTATAGGTCCATATTTTAGGCTGTTATTCAAATAGATGTGGGCAACCAGTTTTCAAACATTCCATTTTTTTGCCTAGAAAAAATTATGTTCGGTTAGAATCTGTTAAGTCTTGTAGTATAGACAGCATGAGGTGTCTGAGATAAAGATTTGACCCTTGTGTTGTTCATTATCTCATTGTAATACCATGCATACATTCTTTTACATTTGTAACTGTAATATCATCTCTTTTTGGTTATGATGATAGTGATGTGAGCAAATGAGAACAGGAAAGAGCACCTTCATAAACTGGAGTTACTATTTTAGAGTACAGCATAAAATGAAAATTATTGTTGGATGGAAGAGAGAAGTTATTTTTAAAAGCACACTGTCCTACCCACTCAGCTTCCTGTTCATGACGCTTTTTGGTTAGTTGCTTTTAAAGAATGGAATTGTTCCTTTTGTAAGGAATTGTTCCTTTTTAAACAGAGGAGGAAAGCTGTGTGCAGTGGTTTGGACATGGGAATTTTCTTTATAGTATGAATATCTCAGACATCTGAAATTGTAAAAATTATTAATCAGGAATTAGTATCATTTATGTTAAGAAGAGTGATCACACACACAGAATCACACACAGAATGTTATGAGTTGGAAGGGACCCACAAGGATCATCTAGTCCAACTCACCATCTAACACCCGTAAGGAGACCGAGAGCATGGGATATAGCAGTCGTGTTCTCAAAATTGCTGTTACTTTACTTCAAGCAGCTTTTATGCACTGCAATACAAGCCTAGGACTTTCCTCAGCTTAGCTGTGAAGAGAGTTAAAAGGAAGCTCTCAGCAGCCCATAGTTTAATTATTGTAATTATCATCAGTTGCTTAGAGCATGGTGCTAAGAACACCAAGGTCCATGAGTGCAATCCTCATATGGACCATTCACTTAGGAGTTGGACTTGATGGTCCTTGTGGGCCCCTTCCATCTCAGAACACTGAGTGAAATCTTTTAAATCAAGGGCACTGAAAAAGTTAGAAGGAGATCCAAACTGAGGTTTAGGGTTTAGATTTGGTTTTCTTCTTGCAGAGCCACCCAAGCTGCACATTGCAAATCAATTTCAGTTTATTACAGTTCTCATCCCTGATTATCTCCTCTCTTCCCTTCCTTGTGGGCATTGGGTTCCTCATCTTTAATATGAATATGAATATTCTGTTTGGAAATCAATACATTACTTAGATGGCTTTTTAACACTGGTTAATATTTCACATGCTTTTTAGTTCTTCTGTAAGAAATTAATCATAAGAATATATGCTCCCCTGCAGTTTCATCTGATTTTTGGGTGGAATTTTATAATGTCTATGCTAGTATATAAGTCAGGGCTTACTAAAGCCAATTCATACAGCTTTGCAGCAGGCCTGCTTTTTGGTCAAAGGCTGAATTCTGTATTGTAATCCAAATCTTACTCTGTTTTCTTTCAGGTGCTTGTTGTAAGTATGGTTTCTAATCATGAAAATTTATCAGTCTGGTTTACTGAACATTTTAATACATCTGAGGTTTTTATTTTTATTTATTTTTAAAAGAAAATTATAATTTAAAATTAAGTTATGCTTAAGATAAACTGCATTCTAATGGCAAATTATGTTTTTGTGTATCTTCTGACATGTTTTACTTATGATATCATTACATTTGTTTTCAGACTCACTCACTTCAGTGACAGCTGTGAATTTGCTTACAAATCAGGAAATTCCTGTAGTCATCTCAGCTAAAACCGATTTTGATAATTTTCTTGATACCAAAATAGGTATGTGCCATTTAATGTGTAAGTGGAATAGGATAGTTTTCAGTTGCTGTGTTGGAACACAAGATACTGTTCTGGTACGTCCTTGAACACAGAGGCTCTCTCCTGGACTTTGTAATTCTGTTCTTCATTAGTGAAGAAGGAATGGAAAAGTAGCTGTGTGGAATCTGTCTGGGGGGAAAAGATTTACAGGATGATACATTTAAATGGGAATATTATAACATTAGTACATTTAATGAGGTAAATTGGAGAATCTGCATATCTTAAGTGGATTGATTACCTACAATGCATGTATGTTTGGCTGTCTCTCACCATCCTTAATCAAAACAGATTTGTACCATTTTTTGACAACCCTAACTTTTAAAATCTTTTGTGTCTTATATTTACATAAATTACGTACATCCTTAAAGAGAAATCTTTCAGGCAGTTAATGTACAAAGCTTCCAAGTTTGGTAATATTTGTGTTGAGGCCAGTAAAATAGTTCAGGATAGGTAATAATTATTTTCATGTAGTCTTAGACAGTTATCTTGAATCCTTTATCTCTAAAGAAAGCATTCCAATAATTTAAGGCACCCAATTTAGAGTTGAGGATCCATAAATGGAAGGGCAGGGGCAGTGCTAGAGGATGCTGAATTGCCTGCAGTGGGTTTCTGTTCTCAAAGTTGTCCAGTGAAGATGCCAGCCTGGCTCCTTTCTTGCACAGAGCCTTGTCTCCCAGCTTGGGCAGCTAAGTACATTTGCTTGGTTAAGATGATGCTCCTTATAAGTAAAATTAGAAATGCATAGTACTAGGTTTTAAAAACAATGTTGATTTTAGTCTACACCCACTAAGGTTTTTGTTTACTCCTGTGCTTTGCCATGATCTCATCTCAGATGCATTGAGAAGGCAATGCCCTGTGCCAGTCCAGGAAACAGTTCTTTCTTCTTCCCTTTTTCCAGTACCTTCCTTATCCCTCAACTCCCTTTTTTTCCCTTCCTGTTGCTGATGCCTTTGTCCTGTCCTGAATCTGTTGCTTTCAGCACTGCCAGTATTGGCTATTCTGGCACAACTGGACTGAATGAAACCCACTGACTGCAAAAATGTCTTGGACAGCCCTCACAGGCTAATGGAAAGTATCCTTAGTGGGGACCTTGCTTATAACATGCCAGCATCTTACATGTTAGATATTAATCTGATTTTGAGAAACAGAATCTTGCCTCATGTAAGAGAATCCAAACAATTGAGATACCTAATCTCATTTTTCCTTAAAAGCTTCCAGCTTGCTCACTGTCACATACCTCGGTCTTATGTCTTGGAAGCAGCCCAGTTCTCCCCAGGAAGCCGTGGGTGCCAGCTGTTGAGCTTTGCCAATGTACATTATTAGCATCATCTTTTCAAAAGAAGGCAAACCAAAAAGTGGGGCCTGCTTTTTTTCATTTGTCGAGCATATTGTGAAGCCACCTGTTGCAGGCTGCAGGGTTCTTTGACAAATTAAGATACATACATTATTCTATAATAGAGCCTTGAAATGGCAAGAGTGTACATCTGCTGGAAAGATAAAATAGCAATTCCATATTTTGCTAGTTAAGGAGCTATTTGTCACAGCAGAGTTTTGCTTATCTGCTCCCAAACTTGCACATGTTGACAGAGTTAACGTTTAGTGGGCATTTCTTTACCTGAACAAAGGCAACTGTTCAACTGGTTTTGAGTGAAGCAGTTTTTTATGTTAATAATTCTAATGTGCACAGCAAATTTTATGAGAGCTTTTGTCTGTAGTTTTCACCAACTTAATGTTGGCATTGGCTTGTCAGAATAAGTTTCTTTGCCTTTTATCACCTAAAGGGAAAAATACACAGAAAGTTTTAACTCTGTGGAAATAATAAATCTGTTAGTATCTCAATGTTATTTCAGAATACATGTGATAATAAAGATAATAAATTTCTTAACTCACTGTGAGAGGTAGGGCTCCAGGGCAGAATTAAAATGGATAACTGTCCCAAATAATGAGGTTGTGGGAAAGATAGCATGAGGGGCCTTAAATACTGTGACTCCTGTGACTGACTTGAATAGCTGTAGGAAGTGTTCTGAATAGAAAATGAATGTTACTTGAATTGTTTTCCTAAATTTAAAAACAAATCATGTCTTCAATACTAAGTTAAAGAGATAGTAATGTTAGAGACTGTTGTGTTGTGGTACCTTTTAATAAACTATGAAATTAGAGATTAAAGTTGTTATTGAAACAGTAGGACTATTTCAGCTTTGTATTTGTATTGTATTTAAATATATTTTATTTAGATAATATAGCTGTATTGAAAATTCTATGATCCTATCCAAATTTTGTAGCTTTCCTTTTAGTTTTTTCAGAACCATCAAATTTTCAACCTTTTCTGCAGTAGAACATTGATAAACATTTGAATTACAGAAGAACTGAGATATGCATCTGTAATTATTGCTGTTTGAATTTCACTGCTTAAAGAATATGAAAACATTTGTATTGTTCTTGGATATTTTTCTTTTAACTCCTTTGGGCAAGCGTAAAGAGGGTGCCATAAAAATTAAATGTTTTTTCCTCAAACTGATTTGTCAGTCCCAGAACTGACTTATTTTTTCATCCCTCCTAGGAATTCCTAGTACTAGTGCAGAAGATGCTGCAGTAGCTAAGAATCTGGGCATTTCCTTCCTTCAGGTCATTGAGACATTGCCAAGTGGTTTGGAGAAGGTCATTAATTCTGCAGAGGTGGGTATACAAACATGCAGTTCTTTCCAACTTATAGTAACAATACAAACTAAATCTGTTTTCTCAGGTGTGCCAAATACTTTTTGTAATTTAAGGGATTTTTGTTTAAGAATCAAGTCAACCTTATGCTACCAAATTTCTAGGAATAATTAAATGAGGAAATACGTAGCCTCTGCTGTAGCAATAAAAAAGGTTTTTTCCTTTTATGCTTGAGAGGAGGGTTGAACTTCCCTCTGTATTGTTCTGAGCTCTCTGATGGAAACTGAATAATTTAACCTGTGTAAAAAGTTCATTTTTATTTACAATCTCAATAGATTTTCAAATTAAATATTAACATATTAGTCCTTTTCCCAGGTATTTACTGAAATGAGGTTTCAGCTTTTATGGTAACATATACCTCAAGTGGCATAGAAATCTTATCTTTAGATATAGCTCTTGAAAAAAATGTACTTGATAGCAGACACAAAGCTGATATTCTGTTACATGCCAGGTAGGATGTAAGTGGTTAAGATGTGTGTAAAAGCAAAAATAGAAAACCCTAAAATGAGCACAGGAGAGAGAAGGCTGTTTTAATACATATCTACACTTCCTCAGAAACTCTCTGTCTTACTCTGGTGATAGAATTCTGGGAGTTTTGGAATACAGCAAATGAAAAAGATAGCAGTAAATGCAAATATCTGCCAATAAAGGCTGAAGGGGTCTACAAGACGCTTTCTCAGGCTTGTTCTGTTCAGTCTGTCAAGAGCATTATCCTTTAAGCAAGAAGGCTTAAACGAGTAGCTGGTATGTGAAGGGGGAAATTGAGGCTCATAAACTTTGACTCTCAGAAATGGCATTTTTTACTTTTTTAATCTCTTCGTGCATTTTCACTAACAGCAAGTGTAATTTTTTCTTTGTTCCTCTGCTTCTCTTTTTTTTTTCCCCCCTCAATCAGATCAGCGGCATGACTCGGCAGGAGGCTTTAAAAGCTATTACTCAGCAGGCCAAAAATAAAAGAATAGGTGGAGACCTAACAAGTGACAAATTAAGAGACTGGTTAATATCTCGACAGCGGTACTGGGGGACACCTATTCCAATCATTCACTGCCCGACTTGCGGCACCGTTCCCGTTCCTTATGAAGACCTACCCGTGGTGTTGCCCAATGTAACCACCTTCACAGGAAAGGGAGCCTCTCCTTTGGAAAGCGCTCCTGAGTGGGTGAACTGTTCCTGCCCGAGGTAAGGCAGTGCTACATTTGCTGCAGCGTGGGAGAGATCACCTTGAGCCTGCCCAGTTCTTGAGTCCTTTCCCTAACTCTTGACAGCTGACTACTCTGAGACAGGGTACTCCTCCAAGATGATGTTTAGTCTAACCCAGCATAGGGATTTTTTTCTTATATACTCTTATAAAACTCCTTTTTTGGAAGCACAAACACCCTGGCTATTTTTTCAAGCTGAAGCAAAACTCACTGGTTTTGAGAGAAGAAAAAAAGAAAAACAGAGTGATTTTCTCCCTGCTTCCCATTTCTTAACAGTCTTTCTCAGTTCATTTAGTACAGTTATTTTCATTATCTTTCACAACCAGTGTTCATATAAAGCTTATAATGATAATTGAATTATGTCCTTTTGTTAAGGAAACTAACATTGTGTTCATTTTCTTGCAATAGTCCCACAATAAAGTGTTCCCTCAGCTAAATATATCTTGATCATGAAGAACTAAATTCACTGTACATTACAGATAACAGCATTTAATTCAGATTGAAGGAGATAGTAAGTATATGCATCCTGTCGATGCTGTAATCCTTATTGTTTGCAGTCCTGCTTCTTAAGAAATAAAACAGGCTAAATTAAGCAGTGAGAGAGATGTTGTGAAAATCAGTTGTGTAATCCTGAGGGCTGCTTAGATACTCTGTACACTGCAATTTGCCTATAGATTCTATGGAAGGAACTGGTAGAACCTGAGGTATCCCAGAGAAGTTTTTTATCAGCAGTGCAATGCAATGCAATGCTAAAAGGCTGATCAAATGGGAAGTACAGAACCAGGCTGCCAAGCAGGGGACTCAGACATAAAAATGGCAATAGAGCTCTATTGATAATCCAGCAGATTCACAGAATCACAGAATATTATGAGTTGGAAGGGACCCACAAGGATCATCTAGTCCAACTCACCACCTAACACCCGTACAGAGTCCGAGAGCACATCCCAGAGCGTAACACCACCTAGATCCCTCACAGTCTAGCAGGCCACTCCGAGCCGGAAGGGACCCAGGGTCTTCCAGCCCTACACCCCNTTCGTAATGTCAAATTTTATTTTAGTATTTAAAAGGTAGAATATCAGTGAGGTTTTAATTTCTAATTAAGTAGCGTATGCACAGCAGTTCCATGGTTCTCTGGGAACATGTATTTTGACCTTTGTAGATAGCATGTCTTTTCTGCAAAACAGACATTTACTCCCATGTTTCTGCATAGAAAATTTCTTCACAGATGTGCCTATTGAAATTGCACACAGTAGTGTATTTTTTAAAGTGTGACTTTTGCAGTGAAGCTTTACTAAATAAGATCCATAGGTTTAGTTAAATCCCCAGGAATGCCTTGGTCCACAATTCCTAATTTCAATTGAAAAATTTTCCTGATGTTACTGAAAGTCACAGTCTGCACTCTTGCCTTCCTCCATAACCTTAATTACAAAATGATTTTGTTGTTTACCAGGCAGTACTATACTTCTGATGTATAGCAGCAAATCCTTATGGTTGCTGGATAGTTGTGGCTGCCCTACTTAGAAGTTAATCAAAGGTGTTTGTTTAGTCAGAAATAAAGGCACACAGGATTAGTTTCTTAGTTTAAAATGTCGCAGTTGGCTGAAATTGAGGGTGTTTTTTTTAATTATCACCTTTTTTTTCTCTTCTTAATTCTCACCTATCTGACATCTATCTTCAGTATTGCTGCTAGTTTCAAATCCACTGAGCTATTACATTTGTCTGCATTGTCATCCTTGCTTTTCCTTGCTCTGAGAAGCTACATCATCCCTTTTCTTAGTCCTTCTCTCCAGTAATAGGGTTTTTTTTATTAGCTGCATTTAATACTTAGAATTAATAAGGAAAGCAAGATGGAAAGATACAGCAGTCTGTGAGCATTTGATTTACAATAATGTTAGCAATCATAAATGGAAGGAGATGCCCAAGTTATTCATTGCTGTACAAGTCCAGGTAATTGTGTTAGTTGTCTGAAGATTGTCTAATGAGATTACAGTATTCTGCCTGTAATCACAATATTGGTATAAATTGTATAAACCTTGAAGGATGCCCATACTGTCTCTGTGTTAGTGAGCCATGTCCCTGTAGAGCACAGAGGCATGAAGCAGATATAATTATAGTTCAATGACTGTAAAGTATTCTTGCCTCTGACTGAAAAGCCATTCTGGTTCAATGTAATACAGTATCCTTTTACGTTGGCCAAGTCTTTGCTTATATGTACAATTTAATCAAATGGTTATTCTATGTTAAAAAGCAGTAGAAGTAAAATTCCTTTACTATGTTATTCCCATTGAAGGAAAAACTTGGTGGTAGAGAAGGACCAGGATCCGGGGGAGTGAAGGAAAGTGTTAAGTGGTAGTGCTCTCATAAACTTGCCTTAGCAACTCAAGCTGAATTATCAGGCAGATAGAGACTAAATATGCAGTTGGAAAATATTAAATAGCCAGTCTCTGTTTGTTATGTATACTTACTACACTTATACATACATTTAAATTTACATACAATTATAAACTGCTTACATTTCTTACATATAGCCAATGGCATTTATATACCAGAGTGTCACAGGTTGCAAAGTTTCATTGACATTGGAATAATCCCGTTGTTTTAACAGTAAGTGTTTTAGGAGGGATCATTTACAACAAATAGAAGCTTATTAAATGTGATTGTTGGGTCCTACAAACGATTAATACTCAAGGAGGAATTACCAGAATGTAACCTGAGCTTCTAAAATATATTTTAAAACTCTTTTTCAGGGCTGCCAATGTAATTACAAGCAAAAATCAATTTACTGTCATCACAAATTAAAATTGTGCTACAAGGTCTAGAAGAGATTTGCTACATCTCAGTGAAAACTGAAATTAAACAAAGTTATTTTTTTTTCTTGAGATAATAAATGGAATATGCAAAGACCTTTTTGTAGAGACAATCAGTAAGAGGCAACCACCTGTTCCTTTATAGACTTATTTTTCTGCTGGCACCTAATGAGTGTGATAGATACTCAGTAACCATTACCTTTATGGCAAAGTACTCTTGCCTTTGTTCCTTTTAGAATGGCAATTCTAAAAAATTCCAGGAACATACAATCAAGAGGGCTCTCCAGTGCAGTGCCATCTTCTGCTATTGCTGGATGTGACGGCTGCTCAGGCTTCTCTGGTTTGCATTTTGTATGGTTTGGGTGGGAGAGGAAAGAAGTTGGCCTTGTTACAGTTGTTGGACTTTTTCTGAATAGGTCACTCTTCAGACTGTTCAGACCCCTTTGGTTTTCAATCTAGATGTCTTCGTGGCCACTCTGTACGTGGAGGGGGAGAGTTTCACATCTTGTCACTTATCTAAAAGTAGCTTTTCTCCTCTCTTCCTCAGGTGCAAGGCAGCAGCACGACGAGAAGTCGATACCATGGATACATTTGTTGATTCCGCTTGGTACTACCTGAGGTACACTGACCCTCACAACGTGGACAGGTGAGGGCTGCAGGCACAGGGCCTTTGGGTCACAGAAAAGAAAGGAAGACCAGACACTCAGGTGCTTCCAGCATCTACATGCCTTTGCAGAAGACAGTGTAAACCCCTGCACTGACCTCATTATGTGCCTGCCTTCTGGCCTGAGCACAGCACAGGGCGAGATGTGGCTCAACCCCAGCTGGCATCTAAGTACCACACAGCTGCTGACTCACTCCCCTCCAACTCCCTGTGAGCTGGGCAGGAGAGTCAGAAGGAAAAGGAAAAAAGTAAAACTCATGGGGTGGGACAAGAACAGTTTAACACTGGAAACAAAGTAAAATATTGTAATGAAAAGTAGAGGGAGAAAGAGAGAAAACTCAAGAAAAACAAGTGATGCACAATACAACTGCTCACCACCTGCTGACCAATGCCCAGCCCTCCTTCCCCTGAGCAGCAATCAGCCCCTCCCAGCCAAATCACCCAGTTCACATACAGTCTATGGTATGGGATATCCCTTTGGCCAATTTAGGTCAGTTGTCCTGGACATAGTTTCTCCCAGCTTCTTGGGCACCTGCTCATTGGCAGAACGTGGGACACTTGGAAATCCTTTGCTTAGAGTAAGCACTGCTCAGCAACAACTAAAACATCACTGTGTTATCAACATTAGTCCCATACCGAATTCAAAGCACAGCTCTATACCAGTTAGTAGGAAGAAAGTAAATTCTTCCCACAGCCAAAACCAGGACAACAGACTAAGAACTGGTCTAAAAATGTGGCATTTGGTTACTCACGTGCCAGGAGATCTACAAGAGCCGGATGTGTAGACACAACTGTGTAAGCTCAGGGGCTACAAGGCAAGGGGACAGAAGTTTGCACAAAAAGACATTATGGGCAGGGTGCAGAGAAAATGTTCAGCTGAGGAGCTGAAGACAGTCCTTAGTGGAGCTTGTCATCAAGAATAACAGACAGCCTGCTGTGACTCTGAGACTGTGGTAGGTTGCGTGGACTGGCACCTTCATTTCTCTCCCTTTGAATTCAGGTGACTCTTCCTAATTCCTTGTGCACAGACCACAAGTCAAGTGGCATCACAGAAAGCTCCTGCTGTGTCAGCACTTCCACTACATGCATAATTAATGAAAGGACATTTTTCATGTGCTATGCACTAGTGGCTGCAGCATGGACAGTGTGGGAAGACAGATGTAGTTATTTAGCTGTTTTTCTGCTTCACAGTCTGCCTGTATTAATGCTGCTTGATAGCACTGTTTTTTCTAAAGAGGATTTAGTGCAACATCCCTAGTATGTAGTCTGAGGAAGACGGGAGAGTTGCATTTTTAAATATTGATACCACATATAGGGCCATTTGGGAATGTATTTGTTTGTTTATTTTGCAGAGCAGTGTCTGAGAACATACTGCATGTACCCAGTGACTTAGTATTGCTGAGCCAATTATTTTTTTTATATTGGCAGCACTAGTTAAGCTAAAGGAAAATCTTCTGCAATCATTTTTATTTCATGCTAATTTTAATTATTTTGCAGTTATAACATGAATATATTATTAATATTTCTGAGTTGGGCAGATTGCTTCCTTTCCAGTGACAGTTTGAAATATTATTTTGTGCATGGACAAGAGAGACTTCCAGAAGTTGTAGAAGAAATAGTCAGATGTAACATCCAGCTGTCAAAGTAACAGCTTAGTGTAGCTAAATGTTTTATACTGAAATAAGAACATTTATAAGTTCTTCTGGAATACATTGCTACCTGCATTTGATTTATTTAGTTACGGTTTTTAGGTAAGCTACACACATAAACCCTTCATTTCTATAAGCCGTATTTCACTGGCCTACAATTCGTGAGAATTACTCTGTTGATTTTGAAACCCTGTGAACAAGTTAGTTTTGATTTGTTCCACTAAAGACTTGAATCCCAGATCCATTATTTGCTTCGGGGCTGATCTGTGAGGGAAAAAAAAATGTTACTAGTGTTACAAAAATTACAGATGGAATAATTAGACAGACTGACAAAACAAGTAGGTCTGTTAGAACAGGCCACTAGAGAAGAACTTCTGGTGTTTTGAAGGCAAGAGCCCATTACAGTAGACATGGCAATATGTAATGAAGCAATAAGCCGTGCTATGAAACCATGCAGTTGACCTCCAACAACCTAGTAAATATGCTGGAAACGTCAAATTTACTGTCCTTGCACCGAGCTTCCTTCAGTTGAGGTTCGGTGACCTGTCTGACTCTACAGAAGGTTCTGCAGCCTTAAACTGCATCATTGCCCCCTAATGGCAACACTGCAAACCTCCGATTAAATAAAAACATCTTTGAGTGGACATGTCTTTTGTCTTTCACTCTTAATACATTTATATATAAAACTTGATAAATACTAAAAATTTTAAAGCTAGACACAAGGTATTTTCTTCAAAAAATCATTTAAAGAGCAAGCAAATGTTTTCATCACTTTCTCAGGTAATGTGTGTGCAGCCTTAGGTGC
This sequence comes from Pitta sordida, assembly GCA_013390025.1. Taxonomy (NCBI): domain Eukaryota; kingdom Metazoa; phylum Chordata; class Aves; order Passeriformes; family Pittidae; genus Pitta; species Pitta sordida. The sequence continues at coordinate 224,231 of WEKX01001536.1, forward strand.
TTGCCTGAAATATAGGAAAATAACCTTTGTGGATCTGCATCTCAGTGGAAATTAAACTTTTGTCTATAATAAAAATGTCACTTCTTAAAAAATTTAAAAGGTAAGAGAGCAAAATGAAAATGTTATTACACATGTATGGCTCTTTTTAAACAGGATTGTTCAGTCAACCTGATGATGATGAACTGTTTTAGTGGCACTGGTCTTTCTTTTCCACGTTGTATTTTTTCTATAATTGTGTTTTTCCAGGCCCTTTAATAGTGACTTAGCAGACTACTGGATGCCAGTGGATTTGTACATCGGAGGAAAGGAGCATGCAGTTATGCACTTATTCTATGCAAGATTTTTCAGCCATTTTTGCCATGACCTAAAGATGACAAAACACAAGTAAGCCATATATATTTCTGTAAAAATCTTTAATATTTCATTTGACTAGCGAGAATACTAGTGGACATTGTTATAATGGTAGAACATTACATTGAACAAACCTGAATTTTCCCACTTTGTCAGTGTTTGGGTTCTCATAGTTGCACTTTCTGTATGTGTACATACATAACGTTTTTATTGCAAGAATATTAAGTGGCTCAGAGCAAGTGATAAAATGCTGCTGTAGATTTTCAGCCTGCAAAATCATGCAGAAACTAGTTCAGGGATTCTGAGTAGTGCTGTTATTTCAAATTAGGTAACTTCCTACCAGTAATACCATTAATTTCAGTGGGACTGTGCATATGTAAAAACTAAGCACTTCTGTAATTCACTGTAGTATTAGAGCTGAACAATGCAAAACACATCTTGATAAGCAAAAGCAGTATATTCATTTGTTGTCAATTTATTTCAGATATAAAGTTTGATGTAGGAAGGTGAGTCATCTGTTGTTCTGTTCTTTGTGTTCCCAGCCTTAACATGCCCATTTCCACTGAAATTCTGCCCTTTGGTACCCTAAAATGTCATCTCAGGAAAGCCTCAGCTTGGAGGATACCAGTGTCAGAACAAGGAAATGCTGCTCCATGCTCTGTCTTCTTCTCCCAAACGCAGAGATGATTAAGTCAAAATAAGTGACCCCATGAGAAGAACTGTTCAGCATACATTCATTCTTTATTAGTATCCCCTCTGAAAACTTGATGTAAAAGAGAAGCCTACATATATACGGCACTGAACTCACTCCAGTGCGGTAGTTTTGCTACAAAACTAGAATTTAAGTACCTTTGGGCTAGAAAAAGATGGACTAGTTGGTGGAGCCAGCAGAGTATTCCCCCAAGTTGTTTCATAATAATTTGATGAAAATAGACGTTTAAATAACTCATTCTTGCCTGCAAAGTAGTTTGCAGTGAAAGCTGTATTTGAAATTTTGGATGTGGATGACTTGTGTTAGCTGTATTTCACTCTGTTGCTTTCAGCTTGCATAGCTGCAGGAGGAAAGCCATTTTTTCTCTCTCACAGTGGACCTCTTGAGGAAGGTCTTTTCGCTCAGAAGTACTATTCCTTTAAGCAGAGAATTTCAGAGCCTTCCCTTTCAAGAAATTTTAGGTTTATTAATTCTACAAAAGACTTTACAATCCTAATCCATCAGCCATCTAGTGGAGGTGTAATACACAGCAGTAAAATGTTCTCTTGCTAGTCAAATTCTTCCACGTCCCTAAACTACACTAGCTGTGACTGAAGTATTGTCAATATAAAGTGAGCAGGCGAGGTGTTCTTGCAAAGGAAGTGATCCACTTTGGTGTGCAAGAAAATAAGGAGGCTTTTCAGCTTGACTGAACAGAGACCTCCTGTATGACCTTAAGTACCAAAAGAAGTTCGAGGAAAGTGGAAGCGAGAGTGGGCTACAACTGGAGGAATGTGGAACCATTGGTAGGCAGAGTGGAATTAGGAAAGGCTAATTGTCTAAAATTGAAACTGGTGTATAATGCGAAGGCAGTAAGAAAGACTTCTGCAGCTACATTGAAAAGAACATCAAGGAAATTGTTGGCCTGAGGCAAAATCAGACAAAGAGTTTAAGTAGCAAAGAACAGCCTTTGCCTTGACCTTTGCTGTCAAGGTCTGTGCTTAGTAGGAGTTTGGAGAAGAGAGATACTACCCACTGTAGGGTAGGATCGAGTTAGGGATCACTTAAGTAAAATGGACACATACAAGTTCCAGGCACGTGAAAGACAAGGGAGTAGCCCTTGTAGCTGGGAGTAGCCATCATAAATTTAACAAGACGAAATTATGTTTGACTTCATTTGCTTTCCTTCTATACTGAGGTGATTTCCACCTGTGGATGAGGAGAGAGCTGTGCCTGTCTTTTACCATGACTTTAACAAGGCTCTGAAATTCTCCCTTGGCATCCTGGTAGTCTGACAGGGGAGATACAGACTGAGTGGGTGGACTGCAGCATGGATGGAAAGAAAAGCTGTCTGGACTGTCAGGTTCAAAGGGTCAATGTTCAAAGATAACTGTTTGCAAGTGGTATTCCTCAGGAGGCACTGCTGAGACCAGTTGTATTTTACATTTTCAGCAATGACTTGGTCAGTGCCACAAAGTGCTCACTCTCAACAAGGTCATTGTAGCTGCACAGTGAGAGAAGCCACTGATACTCTGTATCCTAGAGCTGTTATGCTTTATTACTTTAGGAGGAGAGAATCAAGTCTGAAGTGCTGACTGGGTTCTGGAATGGACATGGAGCAGATTACCCACAGAACTGGGGCTGTGCCATCTATGTAAGGAGAATTGTAACAGAGAAGTACTTTAGGGACCCTCGTGCAGATTAAGTTACATGTGAGCCAGACAGGTCTGAATATGGTAAATTGTAGAAGAAAACTGTAACTTCAGTTAAAAAATCCCTAGGAGGCACCATGTCTAGTGACAGTAGCAGAAAAAAATCAAAAGTGCTTTCTGTAGAAGCGGTGTGCAAGACTATGAAGCATTCCTTTGATGCCATATACAATCTCAAGAACTCTTACACATGGGAAGATACGTTACAGCATTGCCCTGAGGGTTGATTGTACGAACTGCTTAGGCATGTGCTCAGACTGCAAGATGATCGTAACAAATTCATAATCATGCCCAAATTGCTTGCTTGCTTGAGCTCTATGTAAGGTACTGCATTAGGTGCTTTGAAGCCATGAAGTCAAATTAAGATTTTGTTTTGATGTGGAAATTACAACTCCTTTATAAACGTTACCGCGAGTTTTAAATGTTTTAGCATTGATCAGAAGCCACTTTTCCTCATTCTGCTGTTTGAACTGTTCAAGGGCTGATCTGAGAGATCAGAAAAACGTGATTAGAAACAAGAGTCTTGCTGTTAGGAAGCTCAAAGTCTTGGTGTCAAATCCTACAGCTCCCGAGGAAAACAGTAATACATATGTTAAAAAACACTGCCCTCTTGTGCATTTTCGGTCTTTGTCTGGTAGCTCAGGTCTTGTTACTGATTAAATGAACAAAATTCTGCCATATCTCAGTTAATGAGAGCTGCCACTGTTTAAAGCATTACCTAGCATCCTTACAAATTTTTGTGATTCCCCCATTTATCTGTAGTAATTTTGCATTTTGATAGGTATAGGTTTCCTTCATGGAAATTTTCATTGTTAGGCTCCTATCCCCTGACTTTCAAATCCATTGAAATATTTCTTACTACGTAGTCTTTAATTCTGTACTAACGGGTACTACTAATATAATAATGTGGTTGAAAACAGATGTTAAAATTCCATGGGGTAGATTTTCAAAGCAGTCTCTTCAAATGCACTGCAATGATGACCCTGGACCCCTTCCGGCTCGGAGTGGCCTGCTAGACTGTGAGGGATCTAGGTTGGTGTTATGCTCTGGGATGTGCTCTCGGTCTCTGTACGGGTGTTAGGTGGTGAGTTGGACTAGATGATCCTTGTGGGTCCCTTCCAACTCATAATATTCTGTGATTCTGTGATTATTAGAGAAATATTACAGTCAGCACGCATAACATAGGCATTTACAGACATCACACATGCTTGTGTAAGAAATACAGTGTTTATAGGCATTTAAAATTGTAAAGGTGTCAATATAGCTTAAACATCCCTTGAAGATGAGGCACAGCCTTTTATTTTTTAATGCATTGGACTGAAGATGGTGGGAACTGTTGCTCATTTTCTCAGTAATGACAAGGCAGAATAAATGGCACCCTCTGGATATTCGTACATGTGATATCAGATTAAGCCCAAATTGATGTCAATTTGTTTCAGCAATCTGGTCTGTAAAGTGCATTATTCTGTAATTAATTCACAAGCCAGTGAGCCGTTCCAGCTGTGATCACCACAGCTGGGAGAGGGGCCAGGTAGGCAGCTGAGGCCAGCAACTCCTCATCTGTTCCAGCTTGATCTGCCATGGCAAGTGTGTGCTGACACACTTGGTTACACCTGCTTGATTGTATTTCTGCAAATACAAGTTAGACAGAATTTGGTTCTTCCCTAGACTTCAGTAATCAGTTCTTCCTGATGAATAATTGGAAATGGAATCTAGTGCATTCTCCCTGAAGGATTATAAAGCAATAAAAGAGTTTGTTGGTATTAAGTCAGCAGATTTGACTGTGATAGAGAACAACTCTGCTGAGTAAGATGGCACTATTTTCATATAGCTGAGTTACAGAATAAAAGAAGATGTGTGTGACGGAAGTACCTTACTCTGTGAAGGAAGGATGTTAGAGCTTCTCTCTGTTCATTTAGGACCTTATCACTAGTGCTGATTTTAAGTAAAAGCAGTCAGCTGTTGACTCTGTAGAATCTTGACTGTTCAATATTGTTTCATCTTTTTTCTGCCTAAAATAATCAGTTTCCACATCTTCCAGCCATTTCCACAAGGTTGCCAGATTGTTATGGCTAGATTCACAGATTCACAGAATATTCTGAGTTGGAAGGGACCCACAAGAATCATCAAGTCCAACTCTTAAACGACACCACTGCCTTCCTGGCGGGAATCAAACCCCCGGTCTCTCACATGAGAGTCGGGGACACCCACCACTGTACTAAAGTGATCTATCAGTAGGTTTCACAGCCCCCTGAACTAAGGTGATAGTGGCTGACCAAGGTCTTGGCTTCATTTTAGGGCACAGCATCAGGCTCTCTCGGCCTTTCTAAAGCTGCATAGTGCACATACATGCAGTGGGCACCCTTGATAGGGCTATCCCTTCTTCTGATTCCACTGTTATCACTGTGGCAGGTTCCACAGAGTCCTTCCAGGCAGGTCATTTGTTACTGGGTTGAAAGTTCTGCTGCTCACCTTTAACAGAGCAAAGCAAAGAGCCTGAGGACACAGTAGTGATCAGGAATTCCTGATCTGTCAGTCACATGTGCCCTACCATCCATTGCAGGTATAGAGAGATTGGTCTATCACAGAGATGAGCCTGTACATAAACATTACAGAAAGGAAAATGATGGATTACATATTTCATGACGAGAACAGCTGATCCTTCTCAGAGGTGTCAGACAGACTTCACGGGTGGGACAGACATCATGATCAAAAGCTGCACACAGCCAAGGTCTCAGTGCCCATACTCCAGCACAAACCACTTCATAGACAGATGAAGGCTTATGCCGTTACAGCACAGTTACAATCTGAAATGTGATCAAGCATTCAGAGAAACTCCAGATGCCCCTTCATTTACTATGCCAGTAATGTTCACATGTTCACAGGTTATTCCGAGATGGAAGGGACCCACAGAATCATCCAACTCCCAAGCAAATGCCCTCCCAGGGATCAAAACCACAACCCTGGAGCCATGGGCACCACACTCCATCCATCCAAGCCTCCCATCATCTAGGCCATGTCAATGAGTTCCTCATCCAGTCTTTTCTTAAACACCTCCAGGGATGGCGACTCCACCACCTCCCTGGGCAGCCCATTCCAATAAGAGATCACTCTCTCTGTGAAAAAGCTCTTCCTAAGATCCAGTCTAAACCTCCCTTGGCGTCGCTTAAGGCCATGTCCTCTGGTTCTGGTGCTGGCAGCCTGAAAGAAGAGATTCACACCCACCTGACTGCAACCTCCCTTCAGGTAGTTGTAAACAACAATGAGGTCACCTCTGAGCCTCCTCTTCTCCAGGCTGAACAACCCCAGCTCCCGTAGCCGCTCCCCATAAGGCTTATCCTCCAGTCCTTTCACCATCCTTGTCGCCCTTCTCTGGACCCTCTCGAGTAGTTCAACATCCTTCTTAAACTGGGGAGACCAGAACTGGACACAGTACTCAAGATCTGAAGATGCCTTAATTTTCCTTGTTGGCAGTGGTTTTCAGCAGGAGGTATTTCATCACACCTACTGTGCTGTGGCCGCTTGGAAGTTCCTTTCTACAGCCAAGCACCACTGTCTTCGCAGGGGCAGGTTTGAGGTGTGCAGATTTATTCGTGTAAATCCAAATGTAACTCTGCATTTGAACATGAGATGGAGCCACCACAACACTGACAGAATCACTGTACATTTCGAGAGGCATTCAGTGCAGGGCTTGATTTGTTTCTGAGCCCTGTGTTTATTAGATGGGCTCTGGCTTTCTCATTTTTGGGCATGTCTCCATTCTCCTGCCGTCCCCCACTAGGAACACTTGCGGGGGGGTGGTCCCCATACTTGGTAATGTATTTTGTATTGCATTTTTGTAGCCTCTGTCAGCATAAACAAAAATAAGACATTTTCATTCCTGCATTCAGCTTTTAATAACTTGGTGTATGATCTGAATTAATTCTTTGTTATTAAAAATAAATGTTCCTTGAAAAATCACTTCCAGTGGAAAGCCCTATCTGATTTGCATGGTCTGGCTACCTCATTAGCTTTGTTTTAGATAGTGGGAAATGTGGCTATTTTAATACCTGTTTGAGATCTTAAAGAGAGTGAAGTAGTGAAAGATAGAGAGGGAAATTATTTTTATTTTTCCTTAATGTAATATCTTTAGTTTGTAGAAGAAACTTATCCTGAACTGTCACCTCTTGGAGCAATTTCCCACCAGCTAATATTACAAAAGTTTTGCTCCAGATCTTCACCTTCTAATTCACTTGTATAATATATATATATAATATATATGTGTGTGTATATATATATTTGTATTGTATAATATATATATATAATTTATGATAATTTTTTTTCATTTTAGATTATTTTTGCATCCTATTTTGAAAATACGACTTCTTCTTGCTTATAATGTTTAAAATTGACTTCAGTTCTCATCTCCATAAGTTCCTTTATTTCTAAACAAGAAGATTTTTCAGGCAACCTGTGAAATATAGTCTAGAAAAAAATTTATAGACTCGCTTGCATTGCTGCTTTTACTTAACATTGTTGACAAAACCAGGTGGCATGACAGAGATACAGTCATCATTGTGACTGAATGATACATTAATATGTGCCAATACATATTTGGACAATATTTAGAAGTATACAAAATATTTAAGGACAGAAAGTAATGTTGAAACATGAATATTCTGAAGATAAAATATGAAGCCTGCGACTTTCTCCCAGTTTAAGGTTTTGTCTTCAAATCTTTCCTTACATCAGCCTTCAAAAGGGTTTAATGAGTAGTACTTGGAAGAGATCTCTTTAATACATTGAAAAGATGCGTGATTATTATATAATTTAATACTTTAACTGTATTTTATAAATTACTGTGCTTCAAATAATTAAGTAAATTGTCATTTATGTTTCTTAATAATGTTTAAAATACTAAATTAACTCCTTAAAAGTGAGTAGTGTTCTGGATTATGACTTTTTGTTCATGTGAAGTAAAATGTGGAAATCTGGTTTTACTGTTTCCTCTTCAGATGGATTTATTCTAACTTTTTTAAAAATTGTAGATGAGATTAACACATCCTTTTTCCATAAATTGTTTTGTACATATTTGAGGCTTTGTTAGGTGTAAGTGTGGAGAATCCAGATTGCCTAAAGTTGAGCAGACATGAGCATTAGGAGGTGCAAGTCAGGAGTAACCAGCGCTGGTTAAGGTGTCCTCCAAACTGCTGGTCACTGATGTCTGCGTGCTGGAGGATCCCAGGAGAAGGCTCCCAAACTGTGTGTGCCTCCTGGCACTGGCTCCGTACCTCCTCCCTGGCCCCTGCTGTTCTTGAGGCTGCTGCTAGAGCTGCCTTACTTTCCTGACCTATTCAGAGGGGATCAAAAGCTTCAGAGATGAATTTTGTTGTCTTTTTTTTTCAGTGAAAACAGGGACAGACGTCTTGCTCAATGCACTAGAAATCCAAGATCATTAAAGGAGGTGGCTGCAAGAATGTATCTATCAACCACAGCAGTGTTTACTTAGAGTTTGTTTCTTGCTGGGTGCTTTCTCTAGTTCATTTTTTTCATGCATCTGAGCCTTCATGGCTAATTCTGAAAATGGACAAGGCATGCAAGTGCTTATGTTAGAGACATGATCTTATCTCTGCAAAAAGAAATGGGCAGGAACATTTTGATTTGTTCAAAATACTGTGCTCCTTAGAGGGAAGCTAGAACTAAATATTTGTAAGATAGGGAGGCCAGGTACTTGAAAGCTTTTACACAAGGGAGCTAGCTTCAAGTTAGGGAAATTGCATGATTGGCCAAGTTTCTTGTGTATTATCCATATGCTAATTTGAAAAGTGATGTTAGAATAATTTAGTACTAAATCAGGGTGCAAGAATGTGTGCTGAATACAAGTAAATACTTCCTGGCTAGCCTGTCACCATGAATAAATGCACAAAGTACTCTTTCTAAGGTGACAACTATTTATGGTAGTCAACTTGAAATTCTTCTTTCATTAAACAGTTGTGCTCGATTGGCTCAACACCTGAGGCTTATCGTAAAGTATGTTCTTGACAGCTCTTTTTAACAGTTTCTGTTTCCTTCCATCCTTAGGGAGCCTTTCCATAAACTCTTGGTTCAAGGTCTTATCAAGAATCAGACATTCAGACTAGCAACAACAGGCCAGTGTTTGAAGAGAGAGGAGGTTGATCTCACTGGTAAGAGAAACTGCATTAGAAACTCAACACAGGTGTATCCATAAAGCCAAGGGGTGCTTCAGTGTACAGGTCTCAGTGCTGGGAAAAATTGAAAGAGAATGAATCCTTGTAATATTTAAATTGGTGAACAACTTCTGTGAATTTTGGATTCATATGCACTGCTGAGTGCACAGAGATCCTACTAATTCAGCACCTTTTAATTGCATCCAAACATAGAAACAGTGCTATAAACAGAAAGAGTCATTATTTTAGCTCCAGTACAGTCCAAAAGATCGAAAGTCAGTTGTGTTAAGACAGTGATCAGCAGCTTGATGAATGGAGCCAGTAGTCCCAGCAAACTGGCAACCTACAAAAAATGTCATGGCAAAGCTAACACAGATGCAGGTGTATTCAGTATATGTTAGGAATGTAAAATGTGTAGGAAACAATGCTATTTCTCAAGTTCTTTGCAGAGCCTTCACTGCATAAGCTGGACCAGCAAGTCCTGGCTATGGGACCAATAGCAACAGAAAGGGTTTGGTCATATTTGCATTCCTTAAGCACTCTTCTTATGCTACTTTGTTTTCACTGTTCTTCTCCTGCGTACAAACTCTGTAAGTCAATTAAAAAACAGCCAACCAAACAGCCCTCTTAAGTTTTGCCACTGCCTGCTATCCAGTTTTGTCCAGAAAAGGTCAGGCTTTTCTGTAGCAGATGGTTTTGCTCAGTTGCATGTTTTCCAGTGTAAATGCCCCATTCTGTCTCTAAATTCGTGCAAGAGAAGGCATGTTCTTTTCAGGATAACTTATGGCATTTAAAACCTATACATCTGTTATTTGTAAAAGCTAAGTGCAGGTCAGAATTGTACCAAGCCAGTACCTATCCAGGAGGGTTTAAACGTCGTGGTTATAACAGTGCTTAAATCTCAAGGGCTATCAAGGTAGGACATAGGAGATTTTTTATCATAATGTGATGGAAACATTGGGATATTACTGGTGTTAAAGCAGGAAAAACTTGGGAGAGAGCAGAGTGTTTAGAACAGATGTTTTCCTCTTAAACTGTTTTGAGGGGAAAAAAAACCTATGAGAAACAGTGTGTTCTTATGCTTAAGGAAAAAAAATAATTGCTGTTACAAGTAAGCAAAATTTGTTTTATTTTTTGTGTGTCTTAATATTTAGGAACTGAACCAGTTCACGTAAAAACTGGTGAGAAGCTCCAAGTTGCTTGGGAAAAAATGAGCAAATCTAAGTACAATGGAATAGACCCTGAAGAAGTAGTGAAAGAGTATGGCATTGACACCCTACGTCTTTACATTCTGTTTGCGGCTCCTCCAGAGCAAGATGTTTTGTGGGATGCTAAAAGTAAGTCAGATTGTTCCTATTGTTTGTTTTGTTAGGGTTTTTTGTTATCTTTTAAAAACAGAATTAATACAGTCCTTGATGCCCAAGTTTTGGAACAAATGATTCAAAAAGGTATAATAAACAGGTTTAATTGTTTGTTTCTTTTAAAAGACAGGGGGGTCACAAAGCTGTCTCTGAGAGGCACACGTGCAAGATTCTTGCAAGCTGCTTATCACTTATAATCTAAAAGCTTATCACTTATAATTTAAAAGTGTGTATGAAAAGTACTTCAGTTTTATTTTCTTCTGAAAACTTGGACCTCTTTCTCTTTTTTTTTTTAATTAGCGATGATTGGTTAACTGAAAATTGTTGTTTTAATACTATTTTCCTCATTATAAGATGTTTTTTCTAATCATAACAGATCATAGATAAAACTTAACAGTATTTTGTTATTTCCATTTATTTGCACACATGTACAATGGCTCTTGTAAGGTGGACTATGAAATACTTCTCAGAAGAATCTCATTAGAAAATAATCAGAGTTCTTAGTAATAAATATTTGTAGATATTATATTTTTATGAGATTATTTCTGTCTCCCTTTACATTCATGTGTGTTCATTTATATATTGTTGCACTATTGTATGTACTGGAGGGCTGTCCTCAGTGACTTCTCAGCTGGCTTTCTGTCCCCATCTAATCCAACAGAGTGGAGAGCTAGGCACTTGAAATCAAACTTTAACAGCTGCATCCCTAATAGTACACAGGTACACAATTCCCTCTGAAGCAGCTCATTAAGTGATGCACAGTCTTCTTCCATCTTGAAAATAGAATAATTAAATGAATGTGAATATTGTGTGTACAAAATCTTAATTGTAAGTATACTAGAGCTTTGTGGTTAAACACTTTTTAAGAAAACTAAGCACATGCAGGCATAATGCTAGTAAAAATGTATCTAGTCATTCAAACTAAATTTTAGAGAGCTCAGACACACCTTTTCTAGTGTCTCTGCACCACTCCACACAGGGGACCTTGCTGGGTGCAGCAGTAGCTGGGGGTCCCTCTGTAGCATCATCCCACAGTCACAGAAACACATTCTTGGAGCAGCCATGGAGCAGGACTGATGTCTTCAGGGTCAACTGCTTTGTAACCTCCACATCCCAAACTAAGCTGTGTCCAAAGATGGTACCAAGGATCAGAGCCCATACTCACCAGCAGAGTAGCATCTCTGTAGCAACAAAAGTATATGTTAATTTCTAAAATAAAATTTTAAAAGAAACTACTCAATTTGAAAAGTATGTGTGTGTGTGTATGTATGTGTTTAAATGTTTGTATTCTTCCATGAGTTCAAAAAATGAGAGCACATACAACTCATTTGTTGAGTCACTGAAACAAGAGATGAGCATTCAAACACTAATATAATATTACGTTATTTTACAGATTTTAGCAAATATTCTTGCTATGTATGCTATATTCTTGCTATATATATATTTTAAAGTCATTAGAGAAAAATACTTTTATTTTATCTGATGGATTTTTTCCATTAAGCAACCCAGAATTACTTGTATAGGCATTTTTAATTGCATTATTTAAAATACAGCAGGGTTTTTAAAAAACATTTAACTCTAGGGGTCTGTGTCCTTTCTGCTTTCCTTTAAAGTTTTGGATTTGTTAACTGTAACTGAAATTTGTTTCTGAAATCTTTCATTAATCTCAGCTGATGCTATGCCAGGCGTTCAGAGATGGCAGACGCGCCTCTGGGCACTTGTAACCAAACTCATTGAAGCGAGGGCTTCAGGAACCGTACCCAACCCCGAGCTTCTGAGTAAGAAAGAGAAGACTGAAGCAAGAAAGATCTGGGAGCAGAAGAATCTGGTGATTTCTGAGGTTAAAAGAAACACTTACATAGTTTGTAAATGACTAAATAAGTTACTGCTTATGATAAAACCATATGTTTGATTTACAGAGCCAAAAGCTTTTTCCCCAGATCTGTATCTCATTATTTTTAAGTGGATTATTATCTGTATAAATTTATTCACCTACAAATTCAATGGGGCAGAACTTGTGTAAAGGATGCATCCCTTATTTACGGGGTGAAATGATATGGCATTAAAATATTATCAATCTGGCATTCAAATAACTCAACGTCCACTAGCAAAAACTGTAGGTGAGTTCTGTAGCTTATCCCTAACAAAAGGTTTTGCTCTGTTTGTTTCATACCTTGTTATCATGCCTGTTGTTTCATATAGAATGAAAAAAGCCATTGGTGAAAATGTATTATTATATCCTAAAAAAAACCCACCCTGAAATTATTGTTTATCTCTTCTTATGTGTTGTCTCCTGCTGTGATTAGTGTCAATTCAGTTATCCAAGACTCAGAAGGAGACATAAATACCTGCAAAATTAACTTAATTTTTTTTTAATAAAAACTTTTGCTGTAGGAAGGTAACATACACATATTTCACAAATTTAAATTGATTATCAGTAATTCTTTTTCATTTAAAAAGCCAATATTCCAGATATTAGAATTCTGAGTAATTAGTGACAGACCTTTTCTTCTAATACAAGGTAACTGAGTACTTCACGAAGGACCATTTGTTCAACGCAGCTATTTCCCGACTGATGAGCCTCACTAACACACTCCATGTAAGTACGTGGTATTAATGAAGGTATTTTTCTCTCACACCCTGTTCCTGACAGTCTTTATACAAAACAGGAGCTGCCTGAACTATATATCCAGCTTTCTGTAAATCATTTACTGTCATGAATGGTGTTACTAAGTTGAGAGCCTTGTAATAAAGTCTGCAAATTCCTCTTTTTAAAACAAATGTGAAAGTAACTTTAAGTCTTTAGCATTTTTTGTTTAGATTATATTGTTTATCAGCTAGATATGATACATGAAATATAATAAACTACTACTATCATTATTTTTGTTACTATTCTTAGATCAGATTGAGCAATCCTTCAGGCAAATAATGGCAACCTGATCTAGGCCAGAAATTAAGTATCATTTTTAAACTTTCAACTTCTTTATTAAAATACCAATTTCTACCTTATGATTTCCAAGGAGATTATTGGCAAAATCAAGGCATTTGGGGCTGGTGGATAGTAGAGGGAATGTTTTTTAAAAAAAACATTGCATAAGCAAAAATCAGTGTTCTACACACAGCCAGATGTTCCAACAGTGACATATTTCTTGACCAAAGAAGTCAGTGCAGTATCTTTGAAGAACAAGTTTCCATGTGGCATGCTGACTCTTCCTCTTTTGCTCCCAGTGAGGAGGTGGACAAAGATTAAATGCAGAAAGCAGGTAAAAGCTGCTAAAACTTACTCAAGCATAGTTTGCACTGCCCTTGTTAGTGTCAGTAATAAGAAGATGCTCTCTGACAACATTTGTGGTTTGTGTCAAGCAAATCACTGGTTTGGGACAATTTCCTAGCAGACAGGAGTGGGTGTTCATCACACCCACCACATAGTTCTCATAAGCTGGCATGTATTGACATTTTTCTGTGCCATTTCATTAGAGAGGTGGATTACAAAATAAATGCAGCAGCTGAATTTTCCATGGAATGTAATCTCTCACACAAAGAAAGGAAAAGTTCATCCAACTACTTTTAGTGATATATCTTTTATTTTAAGTTACAACTGAAGAATGAAGATTCAAATTTTGTCAGTCTAGTACCTTTTGCAAGGAATTGAACATTTTCTGTACTAGAGAAGAACACTTTACTCATACAATCAGAACATCAAACAGTAAAAGTGTGCTGTGCCTTTCACTCCCAAAGCTCAGCTCTAAAACCTCCCTTTGTCACTAAATTCAGCTTTACTTAAGCCACTCTATGATCCTGTATGACTGAACCTTGTCCCAACCAAACTTAGGCTGCATTCAACAGTTTGACTGTGTTATACAAGTTATACAAGTACTTCACCTCTTCAGAGATACCTCTGGTTTTATCTAAAATCATACTTCTAGAAATGGAACCACTCAATATGACTTTGGGGTCCACTCTTGTCCACATGAATCTGTGTTCAGACTGCTTTGCTAGAGCTAGACCCCAAGGGTCTTCATCAGCCACTTCAGGATTAGCTTCTGAGTGTTAGAGAGCACTCTGACCAAGAGCTGTGGTTTTAATTCTCCAGAACTTTTCATATGTTTCCTATTTCTTGTGAAATGGCACTGTCCTGAGCAAGACGTTGATTTGAGGTTTTATTACTGCATTTTCTTCTTAATTGAACTACTTCCTCCTCTCCTCAGAACGTTGACAATTTGTTTTCTTTTCCTTGTCTTTTCACTTAGCAAGCCTCTCGGCCTGTTATTCTCCACAGCGCTGAATTTGAAGATGCTTTGGCTTCCCTCTGCATTATGGTTGCACCTTTGGCTCCACACATTGCATCAGAGATGTGGGAAGGTATTTATAGAATTAAAGTTTATATTGATGTTACAGGGAAAAAATATCAACATTTTTCAAAAATGTCTAACTTAGTACACAAATCTCTTATCCCTGAATTCTTCATCTGTCTTGTCACCTTGTCATAATTCCTAAACAAACGTGGAACTTGTGGCATTCCCAGGTCTTTCTTTTCTGCCTTTAGTCCTTTTTGCTTGCATACAAAGGTGGATTTCTTTGAACTAGGCAGAGAAAGGGAGAAGGAAGTCAATTTCAAGACAGGATTTGCAGGAGGAATTCATATATCAACAGCTCCTGAATATGGACAGCATTCTTAAGAGCTGAACACTGGGACACAAACAGCCTTTTCTCAAATAACTGTTTCAGAATCTTTGGACTACAAGTATTTTCTTTCAGGAATTCAGGCAAAGAGAACCATGTGAGAGGACTATATACTAAAAAGTCTAAAGGATTTTTCAATTAAAAACCCTCTCTTGTAGAATGCTCCAGATGCTGAGGGATGTTATGCTCTAAATTAACCTCTCACAAAGAAGGGGAATGATAGGCAGGATATCTTTTTAAAGCTCTGCCATGGCTGTACAGGTCTGAATACCAAGTGGGCTAAGTTGCGTTGTGCTGCTAACAGTTAAAGCCTGTGAAGTACGGGATGTGCATGCCAGAGTTCAGCAGTTGCTCTTAATGTTTATTGGGAAGAGTCTGAAGATGTATGTGGGAAGGTAGGAATATATTCTGCATTATGGCTGGCCACAAATTGCTGTGTGGTTTCGGACCTAATGTCAGCTTTTGGATGCTGTTTTTATGGTTTTATTTTCAACAATCATCCTAAACTGTTGTGCATTCAAGTGTTTACAAAGCAGTGCTACTGAACTTTTGGTGTTTCAGTGTTGTAGTAATGTTAATTGTGAAGGAAAGACTGCTCTTGTTCAACGCAATAACACAGAGGCAGGGACTATGGAAACAACAGGATTTATTAGGGAGAGTGTGTTGGGGTTTTGTGTACGTGTATTTTCCTTTCCAGTGGTTTTAAAATATCTTAATAGAAGCTTAAGTGTTTAGAATAAAGAGTGGCATCAGACATGATACATCTGGAGAAAGCTACTTTCATACTAAATGAGAGTAATTAGCATGATTTTGTTTCCCACCTTGGTTGAGATGAAGGAGGAAGAGATCCAGTATACACAGAGTGCCTTCTCAACTTGGAATTCTAATACATGTTAGGGAATACAGAATTATAAAATATGATTGACAAAATGATGAAGAATACTAGGATGAATTAATTAACAAGTCATCAAACATACATCTTAGTCCTGTAACATTTTGAATGTTAGATAAGGAAGTATTTTCTTGCTACTCACATCACTGGAGAATGAGGATGATAAACATCTTCTGGATCTCCCTCTGATGCAAGAATGAAAAGGAAGCTTAAAAAAATTGGAAGTGTGTTGTCCTCAGCCACTGTCTGCATTGAAAGATAGAATTTTACTTATGCGGTCCAAAGACTGTGCATTGTAATTCAGGGCAGGAACAAAAAAACCCACGTTACATGGTGATTATTTCATGAAGAATTGTATTGCTAAACTTGAAAATCACACTCTCTTTTGTCATGGTAATCATTGTATCAAAGTTATTAAAGAATTTTATTAGTCAAACATGCACATTTAACTGCTGCATTGTGCTAAGAAGACTATATTATTTTGAAATATGTAGCCAGCATTTTGAAATAGCACTTCTATTCTGGGATTGGGATTTCTGGTGAAAACCACCCAAATATAGTATTAAAGATTCCCCAAATTCATGGTTTGAATTGCACTCTAGTTCCACCAAGTCCTGTTGCTCCTCTGATGTAACCAATTTCTTGAACTTTATATATAGGTAATGATGCTTTCATATTTTAAATAACTACATGAATATTACATAAATGAAAATTAAGCTTTCTAAATACTCTGTTTAGTTTGTTGGGGGGGTTTGTGCCTTAGTTCTGCATACACACTCAGAGTAAGTCTCTCCTTTTGTATGCTGGCTTTGCATCTAAATGTAGGGATAATGCTGCTTCCTGTCTCGTAAATTAGTCAGGAAAAGGAGTTTGTATATTGTTAGCTCTATAAATAGCACCTGCAGGACCCCCACTTTTCGATGGAAGCCTGCCATTGTAAGGACAATAATAAACAACACACAAGCAACCTATTTATAATTAAAAACTGATGTTTCATTCTGAAGTAACTTGTATGCAGCCTTTACATTTTAGTGATTAAAACCAAGACCATTTTTCTCTCCACAGAGGAAAATGAAACTGGGAAATTTAGAAGCCCTTTAGTTAATATCAAGCAGATAATTTTGCAGTTGAGTAGGAATGCTGGTAGGAACAGTGACTTGTCTTAACTTGGAACCACATTACACTCCCTTGTGTATTTAAGCTTGTTTTTTGAATAAAAAGGATTTTCCTTTCTTACTAGAATTTCTCATTATCAAGTGTGGAGTACCTAGAGAGATAAGCTTAATACTCATTTACTACAGTCTTAAAAGACCAGAAAAGAGCATCCTCGGTCATTTTTACCGCTTACACTGTACTTCACAGAATGAATAATACTTCTATTGTTGCATTGTAATCTCTCTTTTATGCTTTTCTGATCACTGAGTATGGTCAAGAAATATTTAAGAGGAAAATACAATAGAATTTAAAACCTAATGTGAAATAATGACAACCTACAATAAAACCCTAACAATGTAATTTATTATATTAAGTTAATTCTGCCAAAGATTTGAAGACAATTAAACCACGGAACTACAGAACTTTCTGGCTAAGCGCTTGGAATGAGACTGTATAGAGGTAATAAAACTACTTTTGACAACTGGAATCTCTTCTGCAGGTGTAAATGGTTTATTTCACTTTAAATGATAGGTTTTGTGGAAATTGAAAAAAATTAACCAACATTTTCTCCTTTCCTAGTCTTGGAATAAAAAGCTAGGCAAAAGCTGCTATCATCTTTAAATACTAGAATCCTGAAAGATCTGATGTCAGAAATACCTGTTACTTTTTGTTTTATTCAGTAGTTACATAAAATATTTTCCTTTTACTCAGAAAATGTTTAACTGCAAAATATGATATGATCAATTTTAACTATCAAACACATTTCCTTAAATATTTGCACTCTGAATGCATTTATATTTAATTTGCAAAAAAGGCCTTTTTTCATTTTAATTTACTACCATTTCAGTCTAAAAGCTATTTGACACATAAAATGTAAAAAAAAAAAAGGAAATCAGTGTTTTCTAATACAATGTCTTGTAAAAATTAAAACTTGACTAAGTGTATAAATAGGAATGTAGGTATCATCTTGATTAGCAAAAGCCTTCTTTACAGGTGGATTGAACTGCAAATGAGTCAAACTTAATGGTTACCAAGTAATGAAAATATTATGGAAATTGCAAAGATTATTTTAGAGTGTTAATTAAAGATGCTTTGCTTAACATTTTAAGTAATGACTAGCATCTATGATACATGTATAAGTAAATTTGATTGTAATAATGCCACCCTGCTTTTCAAGAGTTACACTGGAGTTCATTTGAAATTTTAGCTTTTCAGTCCACTGTGTTGTCTTTGTTGGCTTGTTGATAAACCGCAAACTTAGAAGTTTTAGAAGTACAGTTTGATAACACAAGGATGCTCCTGATGTAATGTGCAACTTCTAAGTTTAATAAAGTAAAATTAGATTCCATGTGCAGCAATTTTACAATTATTCTCCCATGGGGTTTATTTTATATCTGACCATCATGGTTTAAAGCATGGGCTAGGAAGAGTCTGGTCTCTTTGTGAGCAGGCTGAAAAGCACACTTCAGTATTGGCAGTAAACCTTTCCAGCTTGAATGAAGGAAAAGCTGCTTGAGTGCAGTTCTCCAAGTGCTTCACCTTTCAGCAACTGAACAATAGCAACCCAGTGCTTTGATATTTTTTGTGTGAAGGAGTTCTTTCTCCTGCTTAGAGGAGGACCAGTTTTGGGGATTTTGGTGTGTCCACCTAATGGTCTTAATTTTTCAGTGAATAAACCAGTGTAACACTTAATAACATAAAAAGCAACTGTAGCCCCTCAGTGTGGAAAGAGTTCATCCGGCTGATATCTTGGCAGTTTATGAATTCTAACAGGATGAGGAAATCAGTTTCCTTCCTGAAACCTTGTGTCTAAGGAATATACAGACACCATCTGAGACTTTTTCTTTTAGTTTGTTTGTAGTAGTACAGAGTTTGCTGTTCAGACAAGGATATGAAACTGCTTATTGTGACTTGTTACATTTTTATTAGCCATGGGGCATGAAAGGTATATACACTGATGATAAACACTTCTTAAGATACAGTGAAATGAAAGATAATTTTTGCAATTTGTAAAAGTGTGATTGTCTTAGCAATATTTTAACTGTCACTGCAGTAGCTCTTCTGCAAGAATGTCTTTGTCTGAATTCAGTCCTTGCTCAAGGAGGCTTCTGTAAAACATTGAGGTGAGGGAAGCTAATTGATGTTGCAGATTTTAGTTGGAAATCTGAATGTAGAAATCCCCCTTCAAAAATCCAATAAGAAACATGATTTGGAATTAATTTTTTTCCCCCTCCAAAAGTAATATGTAATCCAAACGGAAGCATAGGTCTGTCAAGTGGAGGAAGACAGATCATTTTCAGAAGATTAAAAGGATTCATGTCATGTTTGCTGGGCTGGAAGCACATTCTTAGTTAGCTTATAGTAACCCAGGCTTTTCCAAACTTGTTCTGTACTACTATTCTAGTAGAATAGTTTTTCTCAGAGCTGTCTGGAAACAGCTGTTACCATTTCTTTGAAATTGCAGACTGTTTCACATATGACTAAAAATTCTTCCTGAGCGGCAGAAAAGTATTTCAGAAATGCAACTTGCCTGAATCTGTCAAATAGGGCAATTCATTAGATAGTAAAAAGCATATAAAAAACCAAGTAACATGGTAACAATCGCAGAAAGGGGCTGCAGAGGTGAGTAAGATACTGATTCAGAATGTATCTCCCGCTGTCCTTACGCTCTCCTGAAGTGAGCTTTTAAAAAACTTTTTCTGCTAGTGTGGTGGATTTTTACTTAACAGATTTCTATTGTTTTGATTTAGCTAAATACAAAAGTTAGCATAATGCATCCTCATAGTTACCTTATACTTTTCCCTCTGATCTTGTATTTTCTCTTAGAAAATCCCTAGTCCTAAACTCTGGAACTGGCATTGTTTCAGATGCTTGCATTAACTTCCTTTTACCACCCGTGAAGGCTTCCATCCTCCTTCCCTTTTCTGCTTTAACCTCTCTGTGCCAGTGCTTGTCCTATGCCAGCTCTTTGTCAATTTACTTCATAATCACAAATTTTCCTCTGCCCTGCATAAATTTGTGTCCAAGTAGCTGCACAATTGCTGGAATTTTACAGATTTTTTTTCCCGTAAGATCAGCGTTACCTTGCCGATACACAATTGCTTCCACATCTTCCTTCTTAAGTCTTTTTAAAATGAGGATCTGCTCTTCCCTGCCGAATAGCACCTTAGGGGAAATATTACGCTTGTGAATACTCATGTAATGCTTGTAAAACATCACCCAGAGCTGAAAAGTTGTTAGACTGGTCCTGTCCCCTCCTCTCAACTCACTCATTTACAGTAATATAATACACGTTTAACTTGGCATTTTAAATGGCGTTCCAATGCCGTGACTTACTGGTTAGGGAAACCTTGTTTTAGCATTAACTTCCTAGTCAGGAGAAGTCCACTGAAGCAGATCCAACAGCAGGATCAGGGCTTCAGACTGAGCACACGTATTATCTTTGATCTGTCCTATACAAATGGGTACGTGTTAGTAAACTGCTCCCAGTAAGATCAAATGTACCCAGTTGGCTTTATGTCCTGTATCTGCAAGAGAATCAATAGCCATTAAAGCAAACTGCATCAAAAAATATGGGACAAAATGCACATCACTTCATAAAATGAACTTCACTAGACACTTTCTAGTACAGTAAATCAATAAAATAGGTTTTTCATATTTTCGTGGTAAATATCTGGGAAAGGGTCAGTTTTTAACATCTCAAATAGTGGTTTTATCTAGTGTCTCAGAACTGAGTGGGAAGGCTGGAGAAGGGTTATTTCTAGGTCCTCACAAGTGGACCATCACCATTCCGGATCATGATGCTGAAGTTTCTGATCTAGAGTGTTGAATTCTGAAAATACAAACCAAATCATTGCATTGTCTGTTCTCTACAGCTCCCAAAATGTGCATTAAGGCAGGAAGCCAAATAGGCAACATCTCAAAAACATTCATTTTGGTTTCCTGTCAGACTGTTTTCTATAACTTGTTCTGTTGACTTTTGTACTTCTCTTTTTTGTATGGATGAGCTCATAGCTCATTTTGTAGGAAGAAAATGAAGCAAAAGATTGACATTGTGCTTAGTCACACTTTGCTTCAGAATACATTTTAATTACTTTTTTATGAGTAGGTTTATTAGAACTGACAGCCTCCACAGGAATGAAAAGTGACCCTGGTTTTGCTTTTGTAGATAGAACCTCATACGTATTAGCAAGTGAGTTTTAAATAGTTTGAAGAATCCTCTTCAACAGGAAAATGAGGAGTGGCCAGTGTGCCTGCTTGCCACGAGGCATGTGATCAGTTGGAAAGAAATGAGCTCATCTGGGTGTTCCAAAGCCAAAAAGGAAAGAATCTAACAGCTGTTGTCTAAAGTCAATGTGATAATGAATCATCAATGCGAAGACTTTTCTTTCTGCTTGA
>WEKX01001536.1:245664-324548 GCA_013390025.1 Pitta sordida
TTCTGCTTGAGCTCCTATCTTTTGCTCTCTGTTTCTGAGCTACTGCTGCAAGAGAAAAAAATACACAAAACCAGATCCACTGAAGTGTTTTAATCAACTATTTACCTAATAAATGGTTGTTGTCGATAAGAAATTGCATGTTCCTGCCTGCCATTTGAAATAGCTCCCGTTGGTCCTCCCCGCTGCCCCTTTCTGAGTCACTCCGCCAATAGCACGGCTGTGTCATTTTACCACCGTGCTTTGTCTGCAAAAGAGCTGACAAAAATCTGGTGGATTTTTCTGGAGGAAGTTGCATTCTCTTTATGTCCCTGTTTGCTGTTATTCACTGTATTAGTCTAAACAATCCGGCTAGGTGAATTCATGTATGCACTGTGCATGGGTTGGGTTTGCTCCTATGTCTGCCCTTGTGCTGTGTTTTGAACAGCTTCGGGTACCTCCGTTCCAATCGTGTGCTGATGGGGTTTTCGTTATGCTTTTGCTGGAGTTTCCCTAAACCAGATGAGGTTTCACAAACATTTTGCAGTTCTGAATGAAGCGTGTGCTTATAAAAAGTACTACTCTGTGTTCTTAGGCATATACAGAGAATGTTTTTAATTTAAAAATCCCCAGGCTTTGTGAGAAGAGCAAGAGCAATCATCATCAATATTGATCATATTTGACAGCATCTTGCTAAATGAAATCTTTGTATTTTATTGTACAGCTGGAATAAACAGCAACATAAATTCAGGAACTTTTATTCAGTTAAAGAATGAAACTTCATAATGACTTGCTTCCTATTCTCCTATTACTCAAGTCAGGAATTAATTATCTTGGGAGGAGCACAGCCTATGTAGTAAAAGATCACTTATACCCATTTTAGGAGTTTTTAAAAATAAAATCAAAGGATGAATTGTTTCAGAATGTAAAAATCGTAAAAAGGAAAGCAAGCTGTGCTCAGCATTCCTTTGTAGCACCTTTAATTTGTGAGAAAATACAGTTCACAAAATCTAGAAAATCCTGCAAATCTTGCAGATTTAGAAACTACCCAGCATATTACAGGTGGTAAAATAATAAGCCGTAATAGTTTAGCACTCTTGAGTTATTAGTAAAATTTTATTCAGACTGATGGCGTTACTGAAAATAAATCCTGTATTATGATTGACTTCTATAAGCAGAGGTCAGTTTGCGTTGCAGTATTCCAATTTAAAATAATAAACAGTGGTCTTCTGTGCTTATGGCAAGGTTATGGAGCAATAACTCACGTCTACAATGTGCCCACATTGTTCATGTTAACGTCCCTACACACAAAGATGTGTATCTTTCTGTTTATAATGTGTTACATGCTAATCTAAACAATGTTATTTCCCCCTATGGCGCTTGCTTTTAAAGTCAACTTTATCCTGATCTTACTTGTCAAACAAATTCCAAAGACCCAACGTTCTTGTTGCAGTACAGCTGAATGTTTGACTGGTTTCATTTTCCAGGTTTGGCACATATGCAGAATAAACTTTGTACTCATCATCACTGGCATGTTGAGGTACTGCATCAGTCCTGGCCCAAAGTAGACCCAGAGTACCTTCAGCCATCAGATGTTGTGGAGATGTCTGTACTGGTAAGGGCACCTTGATTTATTTTCAGTAGTGGTCGACTAATGTGCTGCAGACTCAGAGGATGGATGAATTTTTGCTCTTGTGGAAGTCAGTTCCCTTATTAGATGCCTCAGAGAAAGTTCAGAATGGTTGTTCTAAGCAATTATGGTTGCAGTGAGTAATTTAAATGGTTTCCTAAATGAAAAAATGTAGCAAGTCTGGAAAGGAGACAACCTAAATATGAACCTTTCAGAGTGACTGCATACTAATTCCTGAAGAGATTTGACCTTTGAACAGATGTGAGCAAGGACGATGCTGTCAAAACTATGCTTCAAATGCAGGTCCCTCCAGGTTTTTTGCCTGACAGTGCATTTCTGAATTTGGCCACGTACAAAAATATCTAATTAGGTGACATTTCTTTTGGTACCTGTAATGATATGGTTGCCTAACAAAACCTATCAAAACCTGGGTGAAGTTGCTGTGATTTTTGCCAAATCATGTTTCTAATCTGCCTTAGGCTGAACCTCTGGCACATTTCAGGGCAGTGTATTTGCAGGAATGAGGATAAACAGGTATCTTCAGTAATGTTATAACTGCATTTCAGTTTCTCTGAGCTCAGACACCTTTGTGGCGTAGGGGAAGAGCTGGCAGTTCAGTAGAAGAGTTGGACATACATTTACTTAACCTGTGCTTTTCTACACATACATGTGCACATGCAGTGTCGTTTACTGTCTTTTCTCCTATGTCTCTAGCTAACTAGTCTGTGTTCAGCATGCTCCCAGGCATCATAAAGCTTTTATCACTAGGTAGTGCACAGCAGGAACAAGTGCCACTGCAGGCCATGGAGGGAATGCCTGGAGCCAAGTGCAAGGGATCCCTGAACTGACTCCTGGTCAACTTGCCTTCAAGTTCTTTGTGTTCAGGCATTATGATAGTCTGTAATTAACACAGCTGCATGCTATTAGATCTGCAGGACTCCTGCCTTTTCCACTGGTCACCAAAGAATGACCTTTCATATACCACACAGACTTCCTAAACATAAATGTTTTAAATTTTGTGTCCCTGGACACTGAATGAAATGGAGCCCCTATAAGAAATGTCATTTGGTCATGTAAAACTCCATGTTCGGTGTGTGTAAGAGAAACAGAAGAAATGCATTTTATCTGTATTTTATTCTATTTACTCCTTTGGGAGAAGGAGCAAGGCAGTCGGGGTATTTTTGTTGAGCTGAGTTTTCTGAGGAGGGAAGAGACTGGTTGAATTTAGAGGAAGTCATGTTTCTGTAGATTTCCTCAGTATCTTTGCAAATAATTTCATATCTTGCCAGATCTCTCAGCCAGTATATGTGAACAAAATGAGAAATACTGCCAAAACACTTTTTCCAGCATTAAACATTTCCCCTTAACAGAGGCCATGAAGTATGGATTTTTCCATTGGCATCTTTTCCCAAACCAAAGAGAAGGACTCCATTGCCAGCCGGGGTTAATAGCTGACTTAACCTACTAGTCACTACGGATGAATTGGGGGTTTCCCCTCTTCCTTGCCCTCTGTTTCTTGCCCTCACTTTCTTTAAGTGATAAGCATTTACTTACACCAGTAAAAATCTTCACTCAGGTATAATCGCTTTTCTCAAGCTTAAAATAAACCTTGACATCCAAGCACAGCTAGCAAGCATCTTGAATTCCAGTGTTCAGTTCATAAGGAAGTCATGAATGAGAAATCATGTAACTATAGAAATGTCTTTGCAGTTGTGGTTAAAGCAAACATGGTATTAAATATAAGCTCGATGTTAAGAACTACACAGCCAAACATGATAATGCCTAAACATTTCACTGATATTTTTTTCTGATGACATTAAAATTTCCTTTACAAAATAGAAACCAGAAAAGAATACTATTTTTTCTTTAAACAGACATTATGAAAATTATTATTGTTTCTTTTCCTAGTTGACTTTGTCTCTTACTCGTAGTAAGAGAAAAAGCAACTCCTTTTTCTATGACTCATATAGTCATAGAAAAATAAGATGCATGTAAACACTTTCCTTAGTTCTGAGAAAGCAAGTGACTGGAAGGCGAAAGAGAGGAGTTGCTTTTTTGAACTGAGGATAATTCTTAACAATAGTGCCTATGGAGTGTGCCTGGCTTTCTACTGCAAAAGTAAGGCAAAAGGGAAATATGGAGGAGCGGGGAATGTGAATATGGATTATAAAGTCTTGTGGACACTGTAGGTTTTTGTATGGCTGCAAAAATAAATTGCCCTCATTAAACCAAGAAACACTCCACATATGGAGGGATTGGGTAGTTGCAAAGAGTTAGTGTTTCTTCACAAGGCTGTACAGTCAGACCGAGTCCTTGGGCTACAACCCTATTCTTCTCCAGACATCAAACTGCCTCAGGCTGCCAAGGATTTGCCTGCTGAGACATTTTGGTTTTATTTCTCTTCACACAAAATGCTTCATTATTTCCTGTCTGTCCTGGAGTCATGCCTTTCCATATTTAACCCAAAGTGGCAAAAGCAACCAACTCACAGTGTCCTTGGCTGATACAATCCAGATTACCTACAAGAAGGACATTTAAATTCACTGGATGTACACAGTATCTGTTACTATGAATGTTATTGCAAAGTGGAGTATTTTTAATTTTATTTTAATTATTTTAATGTATTTAAATTATTAATGCTGTGAAAAATCTGACCTGAATGTACTGTGCATTTCGTCCTGTGAACACACTTCTGACTCGCATTCCTCACATTTTCTAGATGGTGCAGAACTGTTAGCAGATGTGGTGCTATAACTGATGTTTTCATAAATTAAAAAAAAAAGTCGGTGTCATTTTCCGTGCTTTAGCCTATGAGGGAGGCCTAACAGTGAGCAGATACTTATTTTCTTTTCTTACTTCTCAGAAGGATTATGCATCAATGGTAAAAAAATATTTGTGTTGAATTAAAAATTCCTTTCTGCAGCCTCCAGGTGCTTATTTTTCAGTCTTTTGTGATTTCCTTTCATCTTTTATAACTTCTCTAGTTCCCACTAGCTCCTTGTAGATCCAGAATAATCTGAAATGTGAAATGTTAAAAAAAAAAAAAAAAGTGAAAGGAAAGAAGAGGAGAAAAAAGCAACAACTTCCTGCCTCAGGGGAGGAAAGCACCAAAGACTCATGTATTTCTCCTTTTGCAGTTTGCCATTTTTTTTCAGAGAAACTCAGCTATCAGTATCAAAGTTTCTTGTGCTGCCACCTTTACCTGGAAATGCTGAGGGTTCTGCTGGTCTAGTAAGATATATAGAGAGAGATGGAGGTATAGCAGAAGGTATTTGTCCTGCTGAGAATCTCAGTCCTTGACTAACGGGGTATGTGAGAACGGTGCTTGGTACACACAGCGTGCAGTTAAATCTGCAGATGCCCATTTTAAAAATAGGGCTAAAATGCTTTATGATATCTACAAGGTAACGAAAGTCATGCTGCAAACATGTGGTAAAATCATCACCAGTCTGCTGTTTGATAGGAGTTTTGGACTCCGCTCACAGCGTAGTGTGGGAAGGTCAGGAGACATGCTGTGGGAAGGGACGCAGTGCCAGGTTGCCCAGGCTTCTCGACCTTTGTAGGAAACACAACCACTAGCAATCATTTATTCACCAAGTTGATTTAGACCACTTGGCTCTTCTGTTGAGAACAGCACCAAATAGGTTAGTTGTGGAAAATTTCCCCCTACCAACATCCATCCACCAGGACATATTAATTTGCATGATGGAGAACAGTGAACGACATTTTAACTAAGTGGGCATAGTTCTGAACTGCAGGCTGCGTGTCCTAGCAGCAAGCTGAGGAGCTTGCTTTATATTCTCACCAAAACTATCTGTTTGGATTTTACTGTTTTCTCTGTCCTGTGGAATGCACTTCTCTGAAGTGTCCTGTCAAAAAGAACCAATTGTATTTCTTTTTCACAAAAGCTTTTACAATGAGCTCCCACGTGTTTTTCAAGGGATTTACTTTGCACCAGGTACTAAAGGCAAAGTTTAGCACAGCCAGTCTTTTATAATGTCACATTATGGATGCATGCAGGAATAGTTAAAAGTCTACCTACATTATCACTGCAAATTAATGTCAAGTCTAGTCAAAAAACCAGAAGTACATAACTCATCTCTACTGCATTTGAGATTTCATCTTGTTCCTTAAAAATCTGTCCCAACTTCCTTTCTCAGAGCATTGCACAGATTATTTTAATTTCAGTAAAACACAAACTAGGTAAGTGAACTAGATCTCTCTCATTTGTCACCTGTTGCATACAGGTATCCTGAATAAACTCCAGGTAAAAACCACATTTTTATTAGGTTAGGTAATAGGTAATAGGTTGGACTTGATGACCTCTATGGTCTTTTCCAACCTTACTGATTCTGTGATTCTGTGATTTTTATGTCCAGGCTGCATGAAGCAACTTATGTTCCTTTTCAATGATTGAAACCCCCTTATAATTATGTCTAAAGGTCAGAGATCTGCAGTACCTGCAGCAGATTTTTATGCAAAAAGTATGATTAACCGGATTTAAACATTCAAATTATTTCTTTTTTCTAAAATGTGGGATTGATATTCTTCTAATTTATACACTGAAAATAGTCCATATAAATCTGAATGCTTTTGTAGTAATTAAATTTACACCAGTTCTGAAAAGGCTGACGTCTTTGTGGTCGATGTTGGATTAATGAGCCATGCTTTTAGTACAAGTGCAACAACTTAAAGCCTATTTTTCTAAAAATAATAAATCATTGCATTTGAACCTCTGAAAGGCATCTCTTAGCTGTAAAATTGCTGCCCAGATGTACAAACCGACATTCTCACTGGACAAGCCGTTTTATCCAGCTTACATAACTGTCACGTTTTTAAAATTAAAAGATTGCTGCTTTGCAGAGTCACATGCTCCTTGCTGTCTTCAAAACTAACACTTCCCCTCGCCACTTCTTCAATTTTTTTTTTTGAGTATCATGAGTCAGAGTTTAATTTTGTTATTTTATGAGAGATGGACAGAAGATAGAAAGAATTTTATCCTCCGCTTACAAAGGGTAGTGTTGGAAGAGAGAGAGTTTATCCCACTTTCCCCCTTGTGTAAGGGGAATTGGATTCAGGAAATGAAATTGTAGAAATCAGCCTAGTAACTTCTGGTTTTTCTTGTTTTCTTGTCTCTTTTTTTCAGATCAATAACAAAGCTTGTGGCAAAGTTCCTGTGCCTCAGCAAGCAGCCCGCAATTTTGAAGAAGTCCGCAAGCTAGTTCTTCAAAGTGAGCTTGGAGCCAAGCATCTCCAGGGACGAAACATTAAAAAGGCTTTTCTGTCTCCCAGAACTGCCCTTATCAACTTCTTGGTGCAAGAATAGCAAGGATTCTGCTGGGCAGTAAGAGGGAACTGGAATCTTTTGAGGTGAAACCAATTAAAAAATGCCAGTTAGAGTTATTTCAATCTCAGGTAAAGGTGGGGAAGAAATCTTATTAAAATCAGGTTGATGCTAGATCTTCAAAGTGGAGAAATGTGCAGAAATAAAGTTTCTTATTGAATCATAGTAAGATGTTATTTGTCCATATTCTCTGGGAGAATGTGCAGGAAAGCTAAACAATTGTAACAGAATGTCAGTTTTATACAGCGATTGGGGGCTGGTGTCAGCCTCAGGAATACATCCTGCTGCCAAGTTCGCTTGGTTAAATGCAGAGGCATAAGTATGATTCCAGGACTAAACAGCTGCCCTGAGTCTGTGCTACCCCAAATGTTGGGTGTGATTGAGCACCCTACCTTTAACTAACATTGTACGTTTTAAGAAAATGTTGCTATAGAGTGTTAATTTAAAAAATATTTTCTTTGCACTGACCAATAGCATTGGGCACAGCAGGTAGCCAGAATGGGGTGGTTTGATATATTTCACATAAATTTCAGAGCCAAGCCAAGAAAAAGGTCAGATTATTTAGCCAAGCCCTGCCTTTGCCAGAATTCTCATTCCTAGCTGGCATATTTGTGTTGGCATATACATGAGAGGTTCAACTTCAGCGAAGTGATGATGGTTTTTTCTGCCTGGAACGGAATGAAAGTTGCTTCCTACACATAAGTCATCTCAGAGGCTTTTGGAGGATTCAAGAAAAGGCTGAGTTGGCTGCTAGAAATGCAGCAGCAGGGAAGGCAGACAGTGTGCTTTTTGCCTCTACTAGTTTGTGTAGTGCCTAGATGTAAAACTTGAATTGAAATTCTTTTTTTTTTTTCATTAAGTGAAAATACCATTGTGTTTCTAAAAATCAATCCGACTTCATTAAATGCAAAGCCGTTCTCATGCCTCATTCCAACCATGTTATTTTCACTCTGCCTTGCTGTTATATCCACATGGAAATGTTTATTGTATTTAGCAAATGCTTGAAAAAGAGTTTGCAAAGAAACAATTACAGGGTTCATTGTGAAAGAATGTCTTTTCTTTAGCAGTCATTAAACGAGCTAGTCCAATAAGCCAGCCATTTCTGAGCCATCCTGACAGTCATGAAGGGGGCAGTAACAAGGAGCTAGGCAAACAGGGTCTGTAGTAACCGTCCAGCCCAGCAGGCATCCAGACTTTGTATGTATGTATTACATTAAAAGGAAACCAGGCAAAATCTCCACATAACAGCAAATAAATCCAATAGAGCCTAAGCAACTACGATCAAGACAGATCACATGCCATCCCAATATTCCTTTTGATTTTATCTACTTCTTAGTACCAAAGATACATAACAGAGATGCCAGGCTAGGCGAGCACATTTGGAATTCTTACTTCTGCAACAGAACTCTTCTGAATTCTGCTTCCTCCTGGACCACACTTGTGCAGATTTTTCTCTCCAGCAGACCTTTGACACAAGAATGACTAAGAAACGGAATATACGTATTTATAATGAAGATATGGTCTTTGCAGTTTTAAGACTTCAGAAATCTTAGCCACAAAGGAATGCATTCAGACATTCAAACACAGGCCTTTAGTTGGAGTTAAAATAATTTGAATTCCAGTGTCTGCCTGACATATATGTTGTTATAAATTCATAAAACTCCTGTTCAGAAGCCCCTAAAAGGACTTTGAAAGAGATCCTTTAAAGTAAAAATTTTGGCACAGCACAGTCTCTTGCTTTTTTTTTTTTTCCATTTCTGTATAAGAGTTCAACACACCCTGTGGAACCATTTTAACAGAGTTTTTCTTTGGGGGAAAGGTGACATGTTTGCTGTAAATAAAAACTTCTAAAATTTACGTACAAGAAAGGCAGTTATAAGCCCAGCAGTCCTGTGGTGCCTTGAAACAAAAGCTGCAGTCACTGCAGGGCCAAGCTGCAGCCCACAGTGTTTATTGGTGTTAGCACTTGAGGGTATTTGCTCTTGCCTGAGGAAGTGAATTGTAGATGTCACTTGGTGATTCAGGCAAAAATCAAAATAAGAAATGGATTTCCACAGGCTAAAAAAGGAAAGGTGGTGAGCAGCAATCGCACAAAAAGCTTTCGGTCAGAAGTCACGCCAGTGTGTTTACAGCAAGCTGTAATTCAGTGTGGTCTAGAGGCTACAAAAAAGGTGGTGAAAAAGTGAGTGAGAGAGATGATGCAGACAGCGTGACAGCCTAATCCCCTGGTAAGTGTATGTTTGAAAGATGGCAGAGGTGCCAGCTGCAGAGCTCTGCAGTTGTCCTGGCAGCTGCTGACATTTCTTACAAGGTTGATCTGCTCTGAAGCACGACTGCCATTTGTCTTATGATAATTGTGACTCACAGGTTTGGTCTGTGCCTAGATGGGCCTGATAATGATATACAGGCTCTATGTAGCCTGTTACTAAGCCTTTGTAAAATAACTTGCCACAGACGCCTCATTTATTTAACAGTTGTTGTTTGTGTCATGGTACAGAGGCATCTTAATGCTGAAGGTGGTATATGGAGTCACCACAGATAGCGTGCCCTTGAAGAGTTCAGTGGGTAATTAGTGCAGTAGTTTTGAATCTGGGAGGGGGATACTCGAGAAGTGAGAAGGAAGGTGCTGGTGGATGATCAATCGAATGTGTGCATTCATCACACACATTAAAAAGGATGTGTGTCGCTATTCCTATTCTCTAAACCTTTTACAAGCAATATGAACTAAAAAGAATGTTAACTCGTGCTTTGCTGGTCATTCCTTCACGTGAGATTGTTCTAAAAGCTTGGCTATAAATGAGGACAGGGTGGGGGGTTTTGTTTGTTTAGGGGGGGTTCGATAATTTTGCAATACTTACTACAGTTTAGAGAGACAGCATTGGTTTTATTTCTGTATGTTTACTGACTCAGACGAGTACATACACTGGTTTTGCTGGATGGTTTTTCTGGTTCTTCAGTGTTTCTTCAGTTCTTTCCTATTATCTGAGCCGATTTTGTATCAAAGGACTGTGCTGTAAGACAAATGTTCAATGCGAAGCCAGGTCTGTCACCACAGAACCGAGTGGTGAATGTACTCACTAGCCCACTGACTCCTCTCAGTCCATCTAACATCTGCTTTGACTTTAAAAAATGCTATTGAAACTACACCATGGGTTGTTTGGGATTTTTTTCCCATGGAAATTAGGTTTATGTCTCAAAGAAGGAGGATGAAGCTGATCGCAGTAGATCAGAGGGAGTCTTTAGCAGGAGGCGAACTGAACTGGAGCATTATCTCTGTGCAGGAGAGGACAGGATCAGAGCTCTCATCTGCAGCCTGGATGATAAAAGAGGTCTTGCCTGACATGTGGAGTAAAGGTGGGATTTTTTTTTTCCCTTTCCTGAATAATGTGACTTTCCGGTGCCGCTAAGTGGTCTGCAGTGCACTAACCCCAGGAGGCCCTGAGTCACACATAGCATTTGTGTCTCATGGCACTGTCCTCACTCAAGTCAGCCTTGGGATGGATAATTTGGATAATTTCAGGTCTGGTTTTAAGACCCAGAGTGTTGTAAAGCAGCATCATCTCCCATACAAAGTCAGCTCTACTGTTCCTTGTAGTCAGAGAGTTTAAACAGGTTTTCCTGGCTTTATAACTTGCTAATGCCTCTGAACGGGATAATTTTGGCCTGGTTGTAGCAATGTTGTAGAAAGAAGTCCTCACAGCATCTGTTCTGTCAGCCTTTACATTGGCCATGAGATACTGGAAACTCAAGTCAAAGTCAAGTGGATACTTGATTTTGTTTGCCAGGTGATCATGGCCGAAACCTGTGAGAGGTTTTGATCTCATAAAAAATACCCCCCAGTGTTGAACCCCGAGGACATTTCCTTGCATGCTCATCTACCTGGGCCACACCAATTAGCTCTCCCTGTTGCGCTGCTGAATTGCTCACTCAGCAAAGGAACGTGCAAATGGAACAGGCCTAAGTATAATGAGTTGAATATTCACATTCTGTTTGCACTAGTGGCGCTCAGCCTCGGCATAAGAAATTCTTTTGTTTCAGAAGCCTGGCCTTCTTCAGTATAACTCTGAACAGAACCTATACATAGACGTGAGCAGAAATGCGTGCCTTTGTGCTTGCTCTCTTACATACAGGCACGTCTCTGGGCTGGCTGCAAGGGGCTGGCCCACACTCAGATCTAAGGCTCTGAACTTCCTTATCTGCCAGTAGTTTTTCACACGTGCCAAAACCGAGCGTAAAAGGTCCCGGGTTCTCCCAGTACACCTAGCTCCTGCTGCCAGAAGAGATGCACAAACTGAGGGGCAAGGGGAGTTGCTTTTCAATAACTGTGCTTGGTGCCAACAATATGTGAAGCGAAATACTACATGCAGTCATAACAGCTGTAGGTGATCCAATCCACTGCTCAGGAATAATAAACACAGGGCACATAACTGGGGCAGAAAAGAGAGTGATTTAATAAAGGAACGTGACACATTACTGGCAATGGCAGCCTGGGTTTGTTTCTGATGAAGGTTAAGAGAATTGGCATAACAGGAAATTGTTTTCTGCTACAAAGGGAAATCAATTGTCTTTAAACAAACAGCAGTGTAATTAGCAAATCTTACTAATTGCCACAGAACAGAAATACAAGTGTGCATTGCCAGGCTGGCTAAGCCAAAACATATTGTGAAAAAATCTGTAGAAACTTCTAGAAGTGAATATTTTTCTTAAGTACGTCTCCATCCCTGGAGATCCATGCGGCTGGATGAAATAGCAAGGGTGCAATAAAAACATATAATACTTCCCAATTTTCCCATGTGAAAGAGCATTTAAAAACATCTGTTAGTCAGAGAGCTTCTCCCAGGACATGCACAGAAGAACAGGGTGGATGCACTGACTGCATCTGGGAAATCCACTCGAAGTCCACCAAGCCACGTGAGGTCGATGACTGATGGCAGGATGTCGTCTGACCTGTGGAGTGCTTCCAGCCCGGCATTACTGAAGGCCACGTATGTTGCTTAAAAAGGTCACGGTGCTGTTTGTGTTAATGCACTGATAAAGAGGCAGGGAAGCAGAGCTGGAAAATTCTCCAGGCAAGTTCTTGTTCTGATAAAAGACTCTTTTCAGTGGAAAATGGAGAAAACAAACTATCTGTAGTCTATTGAGCAGGGGTAGGAAAACCAACAGAGCTATCTGCATTGACAGACAGACAGAATATTCTGAGTTGGAAGGGACCCACAAGGATCTTCAAGTCCAACTCAATGGACAGTATCACTGGCAGGAGTCCAACCCCCAGTCTCCGGCATGAGAGGCGTGGACCCTCACCACTGTACTAAAGTGGCATTGTTTGGTGCAACTCTGCAGCCACTAAAAGCAAGTGTTTGACCGCAGGGAGTGACAGCGAAGGGAGAGCAGTGTCTCCACCACCACTGATGGCACCTGGAGAAACTGAAGAAAGGAAGGTAAAGGGAAGCACTTAGCATCCAGCTCTGGCCTTCCTCAGGGAGACAGAACCGCTG
Organism: Pitta sordida; assembly: GCA_013390025.1. Taxonomy (NCBI): domain Eukaryota; kingdom Metazoa; phylum Chordata; class Aves; order Passeriformes; family Pittidae; genus Pitta; species Pitta sordida. The sequence continues at coordinate 258,110 of WEKX01001536.1, forward strand.
CATCTTGGGGATCTTGGGGATCTGCAGCCTCTACTCTCTTTCCTGCTTCCTGGACTCCTGTTTGGGATCTCAGTGATTCCCCATGGCTCCTCTAACCTTCCCAAGGTGTGGCCTAGCAGGTAACCCTCTCCTGCCTCAGTTTACCCACTTGTGAGCAGGGCCCTCAGCATCCTCAGTGATGCAGGTGCAGCTATTTAAGGAACACGGCCCTGAAAGCCTTTCTGTGAAGCATCCATACCTCTCCTGAAAGGCAGAGTGAAAAGCTGTCCCTGAACTGCCCGGGCCCTTCTGTGCCCTTAGTGTTAATTAAATTAGTGTTAATTGATCCTCTTAATATAATCACCTGCAGAGATCATGCCCTGTAGTAGGCACTTGTACCACAGCAGGAGCAAAATATCTGTCTAGACCCATTTCTGCCCTCACCCCACGGGCAGAGGGTGTACTAACCCAGGCAGCATGGTGGGCACCTGGGCTGATGCTGCAGCTTGGGGGTTGAACGTGTGAGCAGCAGGCAAGGCAGGTTGCAGGCAGGGCTGGCAAAGCAGGCAGCAGGCACGGCAGGCCTCCTGGAGGAATGCAGGGGCCCCTGGGGAAGCTATGGGGAGGAACAACATCTCCCAACCCTGCCCTGCCGCTTTGCTGAAAACCTTTTGGGAGGCAGATGCTGAGGTCTGGCCTCTCCATCTTCACAAAGTCCCTTCCAGCAGCCTAGCCCCTACCTTGAGCCAACCTTTCCCACCCACAGCAGCCCCCAGGCCCTCCCCTACAATCACCTTGCCCATCCCTCCCTCCTTCTCCACTCTCTTATTTGCCCTGCAGCCCTGTGCATGCATCATCCTCTTGGAATAAAGCACCTGGCTGGTGCAGATAAATGACGCTTTTATTGAAACACTCTATTAGAAAGCTAGAAGGAACATTCATCATTTCCCTCTGTGACTCAGCCAAGAGCTCAGAGATGCTGTGGCACTGCCTTGCGAGAAGCTGAGAAACACACTTGCTCCTGCTAGAACCGAAAGTCTCCATCCTGGAAATACTTCTGCCTTATAAATTTGCTCACTCTGTTTATACTCTAGCACTGAAGCCTTTATTACTTTCCTGCTAAAACACACCAGAGCACATATCTCAGGTGCTGCAGAGTAGCATGTGTAGGGAAATGACCTGCCTGGGACAGCTACACCCTTGGGGAGACACGGTGACCAGGGATTAGAGCTGGAAATGCTCGCAAAGAAGCTGGTGTTCTGTCAGCCACTGTTTCCTTGCACTAGTTTGGTTGCAAATAGGCACCATGAGTATGAAATAATTGCTTTTAAAGAGAGATCTAGCTATAAATTGGCACCCAAACACCTCCTAATCATGTTTTTCTATAAACTATACAGCCTCAGGCTGTTGTCATGCTTTAAAATCTGAGGGCGTGTTCTCCCAGATAGAAAAATGATCGCAGAGGGGGTGAGGGAGGAGGGGTGGATTTCTGCACATTTTCTCCGTCTCTTTGCAATGTGAGCCCAGAGCCCAACGTGGCAGCAACAAGTAAAGACAGATGATCCCCTCGCTGCTCTCATTCGCGACTTCCCTGTTTACCCGGGCAGGCAGTGCTTTGCCCCATCCTGCCGGCCCTGCACAAGGCTGTGGGGATGCGCCCACCACTCCTGCCGAGGTGGGGCCAAAATCTGGGACCAGCACCCAGGGCTGCTTCTCCCCAGACCGGTGCCTCCCTCCACCCCATGGGCAGCTGCAATTGCCACGTGGAGTGGGGCTGAGTTACAAGCTGTCAGCATTGTTTTGCATGAGTAAATGCAGTGTGTAAGCCTTGCTCGCTGGAACAGAAACAGATTAAATGAACGATGTTGGGTTTTTTCTTCGAGGGACAGGCTTTAGAATAAGTTAATCCAAACTTGCACGTAGATTTTGGTCCTGTGCTATAACAGCAATCATGGACCCCTTAACTTCTTAATAGGCATGGGCTGTAAAAGTCACAGGAACTATAAAAATGCGGGACCATATCTAATTGCAGCAGAAGGGTCTGTAAGTCAGTGTAGTATTACATCTCCAGTCTAGAAGAAAGTTCAAGTTAATCATCTGCTCACTTGGGAATAGCCCTAGCCCAAATCTCACAGAAAGAATAAATCTGAGCATGAAACTTCAAAGGTATTTTGCTGCCTAACCGTTCACTGAAAGCGTTGCGAATTCAACACCAAAATGCCTTTGAATCGCTTGGCTCTGATCCCCCTCTGAAGGCGCTTTGCCATCAAAGTGTCTGCTCATGCATGCGGAGCCTGGAAGGAAGCCAAGCCCAGCGCGAAGGTTCCCTGTGCGAAGGGCTTCAGCAGCCTTTTCCACATCGTCTGCACAAGCATTGTTCTGCAGACAGCTGATTTGATCCTTTGGCATAGGAAGGAAATGTACTTTACATAGCTGGTGAAGGTCAGCAGCATCCAGAGCGGCAGCTTGACAAGAAGACTTCTTCCCCCCACTCCTTCCCGCCCCAAGGTGGTGAACTCCTATGTGTCTGACTGTAAAAGGACTTACAGATGTTAGATAAAAAGTAATGGCACAAAGTGTATGCATGACCCTCCAGAAAGAAAGTCAGAAAAGAAACCCCATGTTCTGAGGGAAGTCACAGATTCTTCCTTGGTTTGTCTGTCAAAAGGTGAAAACAGATGCCTATTCCCAAACACTTCCACCAAAGAGTTTGTTTCCTAGAGGGATGAAGAGCCTAATTTCAGTGTGTTTGAAGAAAAAATCTCCAATAGACACAAGTCTGAGTTTCTGATACGCTGGACAGGAGCACGCCTCCCCTTGATTAACTTCACATCCTTTGGTAAGAAGGTGCGAGAGCAATGTGTAATTTCCTTTTCAATTGCTCTTTGTCCACTAAGGTCAGTGAGTACAGCAGTGGTGGGGCTCCCACCTGCCACTCTGGTTCCTTTCTGTCATTCTCCATACAAATAGGGACTCAAGCAATCCATGGTTCGGTACCAGCTTTGATGCTTATTGTTTTAGCTTTGGACTCTCCCCATTTTAAATGAAAGTGGTCATACTGAAAACTGAGCATCTCAGCCAAGATGGTCTCCAAAAGCAGCCTGAAACCACTGATGAAGAGGAGGTACCCCACACTCCAGTCCCTTTCTCTGGTTCTCCTCATCAGCCCAGGATGTTGCAAAACCAGACTTGAATGAGACCTTTCTGAGGATGCTCCTTAGAGACTGAAACTGTTTTGGCTTTCATTGCCTCAGCTGAGCTTAACCTCGAACTCAATGGTCGAGTCCCACAAAAGAGGTAGTCAGTCTCACTCTTGATAGCTGGTGGCTTGAAACAAAACACACACACACAAAAAAGAAGCTGGCACAGAACAGCTGCTGGCGGCCACCGTAGCCTCTCCCAGCCACAAAAATGGGAAGCAAACCCTTTCCACTCCAGCCAAAAGGGCCCAGGGCAGGGGCTTGGTGTGCTCTGCACAGCAAGACATCCAGATGGAGGCTGAACCCTCCCCCTGAACTGCCAGGGCTTGTGCAAAGCAAGGTTAATCCCCCAGGCACCCAGCTTCTCCCAAAGTGAAACAGGGCTTGTGGGGATCAGCCTGAGGGAGCTGTGACACCCCTCCTTCCCTCACCCCCAGAGCAGAGGAAGGCTTGGAAAAGTTTGACAGATGGTATTTCTTGATAGTTGGGACATTTTCCTGATACCGTGAAAAGCCCCAATGCCATCAACCCCTTAAAGAAGTGGCAGGCTATAGTCAGCAGCAACATGTGCTTGGGTCCTCCTTCTCCAGGGGACTGAGGGAGCTCCACTGCTGTGCTTCGCCCTGTGCAGGATTCCCATCCGCCTCTCTTCCCTAGAAACCATAAACCCCCTTATCTAACCCCGTGCTATGGCTGGGCTAACTTTTATGAGTCCGAAGTTTATCGGCTCAAGCTCCAACCTACGGCTGTTGCTGCAGGGATGGGCCTCCAGCTTCTCTGTCCTGCTCACAGTCTCTTTGGAGGCACCAAAACAACTCAGAGGTTGCTTTGGAGGGAGAAAGGCACCATTTCCAGAGGCTCACAGTGCCATGATTTCTAAGTACATTGGACCAAAATTCACTGGAAGAGTCAGGAAATCTTAGATTTGGCCTCAGTCACTCAGAAATTCTTTTGTAGGGAACTGGTAAAGAGAGGAGGGGATTATTTCTTTTCTGACATGTTTTGGTCACAGCCCAATTCACGATTATTAAAGGCAGCGAATTTCCACATTCCTTAACATTTGGCCCTACCTCCTGGAGCCTGAGGGAGTATTACAATAACAAGTTCTGGGAATGCAGGACATGTGCCTGGGCCCGTAGGATCATCTGCACAACTCGATTTAGAGGTACCGCAGCTCCCCCTAAACTGTCCTCTCCCCCAGGCCCAGCAGTTCTCGTTGCAGCCCCCCACTCCCACTCTCTGGGTGCCCCCAGCCCTGTTTTGCCATGCAAATTTTTCAACTGGCTTATGCTGACAGAGGGAGGCTGGGATGCAAAGTGTAGAATCACAAGGGTAAGTGTTTAAGCATGTGCATGAGGTGTCCCCATCACACTAGGGCACGTTTTACCAATGGTTTTTATACTCTTCAAGCATTCGGGAACAACATGGCTTGACCCATCCCTATGTAACACACATGCCACTGTATTCCAAAGCAGCTGTAATTTTATGACATCATGATCCATCTGCATCTTTCCTCATCTAAATGTCCCTGGAGTTGGTTTTGCTACAGTTACGTGTGTATGATGCTGGATAATGGGGTGGGGCATTCCCTAAGGTGGGAGAGCCGGGATGCCAATGCTATCTTGGCATCCAGGGGTATCCTTCAATCTTCGGGTGAGGGGCTTCGCTCCTTGCAGCGCTGCGGGATCCTTTAGGCATGCTCACTTAAGCGTGACCATTTAATGCAGAATGTGTAACTGTAAGAAAAGCCAGGCAATTTCCTACAATACAGACTAGTTGCTCCAACAGTTACAGAGGTTTTCGTCACAGTTTCTCACGGGAGATGGGGACTGGCTCGCTTCACGGCGGGGCGGCTGCGACTTTTTACAAGGGTTCCCCGGGAGGGTTTCCGGGCTGGCACGGCCAGTTCCGCCTGGTGAGAAGAGGAAAGTGATGCAGAGTGGGGGGGCCGAGGTGGCTTTAACCACCGTGCGCACCGCTTTCCGAGCCCCTTTCCCCGCCGGGACATCCCGGCAGCGCCCGGCGCGCGCGGGGCGGGGGTGGGCGTGGCCGGGCGGTCCCGCCCNGAAGCGGAGCCCGACGGGGTGCCCAGAGCCGGGGGCTCCCAGCCGGGCATGGGGCAAGGGGAGCAGCGGGCGGGGAGCCCCGGCGGGCAGCAGAACGGCGGCGAGGGCAGGCGAGGTGGTGGCGGCTGCGACCCGACGCCAGCCGTGCAGAGATCCTCCTCCTGCTCGAACGCCCGGACCCTCCCGGGACCCTCGGCAGGGCCAGGGGAGGCCCCGCCACAGCAGAGGTCCTCATCCTTCTCGACCCCGTCAGCGCAGCCCTCCCGGGGGTTTCCCGGCTCCGCGGAGCCCTGCGGTGCCAGAGCCGGGGGCGATGGGCAGCAGCCGTGGTACCAGGGTGTCTCGCTGTCCTTCCCGCCCAGCTCCGCACCTGTCGCCCCCAGCGTGGACTGCCAGCACACCAGTGCCCATCCCAGCCCTGGCGGCCGCTTCGTGGCCCACGGTCAGAACCACAGGCCCGGCGGCAGAAGCGTGAACCCGGAGCCGGGCTCCTCACACCTGCCCTCCCGAGGGCCGGCGGCTCCGAATGCTCCGCAGCCGCTGTTCCCTGAGAGTGCGAGTGGGCCGCGGTCAGACTCCGGGCACCTGGATGGCTCCAGCTCAGCAAAGGTGAAGCTGCCCTGCCAGACCCTGCTCGCACAGCCAGAGCAAGGGCCGTCGGCCGCCGAGTTGAAGCTGGAGGCGCTGACCCAGCGCCTGGAGCAGGAGATGGATGCGCGGCCAAAGGCTGATTACTTCGGTAAGGAGGCAGTCCACCCTCCGGCGGGAGCAGGGCTCGTTGCGAAGTGTCACTGCAGGGTTCGGACTTGCAGGGATGCATTTTTCTGTACGTCTGCTTGGTTGTGCTATTTCCGTTGCCCGGGGAGAGGGGGTCTTGTTGTTTAACTTTTTATTTATCACAGGGACTGGGAGCTCTTCCTCCTGCGACACCTTTTTCTTTAACCCTACCTCTTTAATTTTAAGGCGAAGGTAGTTTTAGCCGCTCTGGGGCAAAGGCAGTGCTGAAATGAAGCTGGAGCAGCGTATCTTGAAGTGCCCTTCGCTGCCGGCAGGGAGGCACTTAACTTTCCTTGGACAGTGCTCCCGGTGCTGTGAGTTGTACGTAGAAGGATGCGGCCGAGCCACGTGTGGGCGGGAAGGCAGGAGTCGTGCCTGCGGACACTGCAGGCATGGAGAGGGCACAGAGCTCGGGGAAGGCTTGGTGACATCCCCCCGCCTCCCATGGGGGTGCTGGAGGGGTCTCTTCTAGAGGAGTTGCTTGGGGATAGGTAAGGGGGGTGGTTCCCACAAAGTTTCCCTTTGCCCCTAGGTGGTGGTTCCCATCAGCAGAGGAGGGATTGGTGTATCCTGCATATGCCAGAAAAACAGGCGGTAGGCAAATTTTTCCCTAAACCTCAGGTCTGCGAGGAGTCCGGACCACCGCCGGAGATTTTCACTTCCAAGTGCCAGCAGTAGGGAACAGCTTACGTGTAAGGGTCTCCCAGTGAGAACATTAAATGTCCCGCTGGATTAAACTGATTTTGTACGCCAGGATGGCAGAAGGTTGGGAGCAAATTCAGCCTTTCCTTTCCCTGCTGTGCTGCAGTTTAACAACAGAGAAGATAGTTCAGCTTTTGGGAGAGGGAAACCCAGAGTTGTTGGGAAGGCTGAAAACTCCGCGGTTAGCCTAACAAATGACAGGAACAGGTCTAGTGGATGGGTTTTCCTTAAGATTTTAGATGCACAGTCACAGAAGTGGAAGCAGGGACAGGTTAAACTCTCCAGCTTGGTGCTGAGGAAGGGTCTGCATCTCAGGCAGGTCCTGTTGCACGGGGTCCTGTCTGGTGGGGTCGGTGGGTGGCTCAGCAGTGGTGTGAGGCACACCAGGGCTGTGTGGGGATGTAGCTGGAGGGGCCACTGAGTGCCCAGCTGCAGATTGCGTAACAAAATGTGTTTCTTGGCATCGGGCAGGGTACTTGCCCACAGAGGGCTGTGCTGGGGTTGTTTGTCTTAGTATCTGTGACTGGATTCAGCCCTGTGGCAAGGCAGGCACATTTTTATCCTGTCCACAGAAAAGAGATGTGTCGAGCTGCTGCACTTAGAGTGTTTTGGCCTGGGAACGTGTTTTGGCACTTTCTGTCCTGTGCAGGCAGTGGGGTTTGAATGAGCTCAGGGAGCCTCGTCTGAGGGGGCTGGATGCCATGACAAAGAGCTGGTCACTGAGATGGGGTTGGGACGGCAATCTCATGGGAGGTGGTGCTCAAAAGTGGGAGTGTTTTTCTGGAGGTGTCATTCAGCTCCACCGGAGAGGTGTCAGGAATCTCCCAGCAGAGCCTGCTGTGTGCATCATCTCCTCATGGAGCAACTAGTCTGGATTGTACCTCACCCCAAATGTGCATGGGGATGGGGTGTGTAAGCAGAGGAACCCAGGCGGTGGTGGCATTATTTTTGCATTTTTGTCACAAAATAAGAGTTAGCGGCAGGAGGAGGTTTTTGTTCTGTGGCAAATTTGTAGTGATGCTGGAGTAATTCTGGCAGCACAGAGAGTCCAGCTGGTGGGGGAGCTGAGTTAGTGATGAGCTTAGGGGAATGAGGAGAGATGGATGCTGCCTGATCCCCAGTGAAGTCTTTTGACATCCTGCTGGTGGGAGGTTTCACACCAGGATGCAGTGTCTGAGCAGTCTGGTAAAGAGGAGAGGGAACTGCAGCAATGTGGGGGAAGGCTCAGTAGATCTGCCCCGCGGAAGACCAAGGAGCAGCAAGGGGCAAGTACTGAGGTATTTTAATTCTGGACCTCCACTTCCCCCTCTTTCTCACTTTTATTTTCATTTTTTTCAGTTACCTTACTTCCTCTGTAGGAGTAAAGAACCCAGCTGGTTTTTTGAATCTATGTTTGCTATGCCCTGCCTTCAAGGTACCAAACTTTAAGATGGAAAGTAAACACTTCTATGCTATAGCGATAAAAAGGATCAATAATTGGTTTTGTTGCAGACTTTTCCCCTAGTGAAGGGAAGGCTCTTGCAGTGGCTTTGCAGTACATCAGAGCCAGGAAATGAAACCAGGACTAAAGTGCAAATGACTGAAGTGTTTTGTAAAAAATGTTTTCAGTTCTCCTAATTTTGTGTGCTGCATTTGTTAGAAGGGAATTTTTTTGAAGACGAGTCTGTCTGTCTTGTTAACATACGGTCCTTCAGTCTGTTTCAGTCAGGACCAGGTATTTACAATGAACGATTATTTCTGATCACAGTAAAGGAGCTGCTGTTCCCTTCACTGTGTGAAAATGTGTGTTTTGTAAATGAAAGCCTAGGAAAGGAGAAGGTAGGGTCTAGGCATAATACAGGTAGGATGCTCTAGCTGAGGAGTAACAACCTGGTTATCTGTCAGCACCAGCTTGCTGTGCAAAATGCTTTTGTCTGCTCAGAGTACTTGTAATAAGTGAACAGAAAGAGGCAAACAAAGCCAAGAATTCCTTTTTTTTTTTAAATAGTGACCTATGTGTGAGCTGCATAGGCTGCATCTGTATCTGGAGGAATGTGGGTTCTCCCAGAGGGCTTTTGAAGTGCTGACTTGATTTATGTGGGCTGTCAAGGAGGACATAGGGAATCTCAGGTATCATCCAGGTCTTAAGCTTAGGGAGAGAAAACCTAAAGTTGCTCCTGGGAGAGGCTGGTTCCCATGCAGCAGAGAAGGGGCCTCACATCCTTGGGAGGTGTTGCAGGAAGCCAGTTTTGGATTTATTCAGGTTTTTGGTGGACTGTTTTCAGGGAACATGCAGGGGTGAGGAGGCGCCTGAATCCCACTTATTTTCCGTGGCGGTTCTTTGAGGGAACCAGCCTTCATCTCCCCTTGGCAAAACAGTGAGTGATGGAGTTGCAACACTTCCACTGGCACCACCCTGATATGTAGGTATTTTGGGTTAGGTGAAGTGGCACCATCCCAAGGACTGGTGCCAGATGGGTTTTCATTTGAGGGCCACACAGATGCACAACCAATCCAAGCATCTGCCTGGAGGTGACTTGGTAGAGGAGAGGCCTGGCTTAGGCGTGCTGGGGTCTGCAGAGGGGTTTGACTATTTGTTTTCGCAGAGCCCCCGGTACCATGCGGTTGCTATGTCTGCAGGCACCAATAGGTGCTTTCAGAGGTGTAACATGTAGCATCAGGTTTTTACTAGCTAGATGGAAATTTCCACCTGTTGAGGATTATCTACACCCATACCAAGAGCTTTATTTAAAACCATTTTTATGAACGGTTTTCTCGTTACTTGTTGGATGCTGAATTGTGGCTTCTTTATTATTTACAGCAGACCTGATAAGCTGTGGGTGTTTTAGGAGGGCCCCAGGCATCTTGTTTTGCAGTGAAAAACTGGGATGCTTCCCAGCAGTTGGGCAGAGAGATTCTCATAGCTGCAGATCTTATTTTTTTTACCTTGGCAGAAGCAGAGCAGTAGCTGAACAGCTGGGGCCCTGTGGAGACCTGGAACACCAGCACCCTTGAATGGGTGTGAGCAGCTCAAAGGCCAGCACCACTTTTTCAAAGTGTTGTGCACTGTAAAGTCAGTGTTTCACCACTGCTGAAACCACAACTCGTTTAACTTTAGGGCGGTACACACCCACAGACTTTACTGAACTCTGATGATGATGCTGCACCAGGACACTGGTGGCAATGAGGGTATTTTCAGGTCTGACAAGTGGGAAATTTCTCACTAAAATGAAAGTTCCTCTGAGTTTGTATGTGAGTGATGGTAACATGGTTTCCAGTGGGAGTGAGCAGAGGCATCCTTCACTACCTGCTCCTGGGAGAGTACCACAGCCGAAAGGAGGTGCCTGCCAGCAGCAGAGAGGAGGGGGAGGCAGGGTGGGACAGGTGCTGGTGGAACAAGGAGAGCTGGAAGGATCAGGGCACTTGGACCTAGTGGGTGTGTGCAGATTGCAAAGCTTATCTCACTGCAAGGACCCAAGCAAATCAGTGTTGGCCTGGGATACAGTTCTTCAAGATTACAGCAGTATGTGCTCCTCCTCCCTTCCTCTTAGGAGCTCAGCTGGGTTTGCAAGCTAAGGAAAAATCTACCAAAAGGAAAGAAAAAGGAGTTGAGGCTGAGGAACAATCAGTCTTTCAGCCAGCATACTATGGTGGTGGGAACTGAAAGGAACACGGAGCCTCATTCATGTGGCACCGGAGTTATCCTGATCTCAGGCGTCACTATAAGGTACTTAAAATGTCACTGACGTGAGTTTGATGGCATTTTTGTCCTTTGCTGAAGGTCTCCAGCAAGGTCAGGGGTCAAGAACATGGCATGAAAAAGGGTACAGAAAAGCTTGCATTTACCAACTCTGTGGCTCTTTGGGCTGGGAGTATCTGTACATCCTTGCTGCCACTGAGTGACAGCCCAGTCACCCAGTGGTGAACAGAACCAAACTGCCAGGATTTCCAGGCACTCCATCTCCCCTGGGCCTCCAGATCTCCTTGAAATCATGTGTCCAGCAAGGGCAGTTGCACAGTAGTGGAGAGCAGTGTAGCAAGGCATCCAATGTGTGTAATTCATAGTTTGATGTGGAAATGACTTGGTTAAGGTGAGCCACGGGTTGCTGGGGTTCAGGTTGTGGAGAAATTCTGAAGTAAAACCAGGAGAGCTGAGCATCACATCGTGTATGACAGGGTGAAGGCTTTTCTCATCAGGCAGCCTTTGAAACACGTGTGTGCAAGTGGAGAGTTTTGTTCTCTTGGGGTAAATAGGTGGGTTGGAAATGCAGAAGCTGTAGCTTCACAGGGTGCTCCCTGTCGGAGTGTCAGAGCAGCATTCTAACAGGGAGGACCCTTGTGAAGATACAACTTCTGCCAGGAGGCATCCGGGTCTACTTCTGGATTAGCTGTGCACATGTGTGGACAAATGGGAATGATGCTACCAGAGGTATTTATGTGCAAAGACTTGTGGGGGTGGTGTTCTTCTGAATGCAGACGGGGATTCTCCACCGTAAATCCAGCCCCCTGGAAGGAGGGGGGAAAAAAAAAGTTGCATCTGGTGAAGAAGAGTCAATCTGATCGTGGAAATGTGGCTTGCACAGAGTATGTGCAAGGGGTAGGACAGAGTTGCTCTTCCAAGTGCTGTTTCTGGGTTAGCCACATATGGAAACTCACACCACCACAGTCATTGTGCCACTGCATTCCTCTTACCTGGCTTCAAATTGACATGGCAAGGAAATCTCACCATTGAAGCAGCACACCATCACATTTGGCCCTTCAAAATTAAGCAGCAATCTTAGCAAACACAACCACGAGCATGTGTAGGAAAGCTTGGCTGTACTGGGTGTTGCTGAGAAGGGGGTGCTGCTAGAAAAACACACAACTGTGTTCTTGGCTTGTAGATCGATGTTTTCTGCTCTGTGGAAATAAATCATACCAGCCAGCCCCTGAAAATACTGCTGTTCATCATGGCTTGTGTTGAATTTTTAGCAAGTGGGCTGTAGTAGGTAACTGAGCTCCTGCCGGTGAGTGTGAAATAGCAACACTTGGAGGGGAAAAAATGTCTCCAGAAGCTTTGAGTCTGGTGGTAAATAGAAACACACTTGTTGAACTTTGAGGGTGGGACTGACATTTCAGACTGAGCACCGTGGTGTTCGCTTTCATTTCGGGCAGTCCTTGAGGTCTGCATCAGACCTGTTCGATCACGGGAGCCAAGGCTGTTCCTGGTTTGCAGCGCTGAGATGGAGTATGGCAAGTGCTGGGAAGTGGCTTACAGGGCATGTTTTCTGTCCCAGCTCTGCCCCAAAGGTCCCTTTGTTCAGACACTCAGCTGCAGCACGGGCGGTTTCTTGCCGCCGCATGATGCGAAAGGGAACAGAGATTTCTTTGTTGTCCGGGGCCCGGCTGCCCCGCCGGCAGAAATTGAACCGAAATCAGCAGTTTCCATCCCTTTCCCTTTCCAAATCCAGCTACCATTCTGCCTGTGCACTCGGGCATGAATTTACCGGTGCTGTGCATGTGTGGTGCTTTGGGTTTGTCATCCGGGTGCTAAAAGAGAAACCTTTCCTTTCTTCTTAATAACATCGTCTGAGGTTAAAACTTGTAATTCCGGAGGAGATATCTGCTCGAGTCGGCACTCACATGAACTGTTATTACATGTGGCAGAGTTACCAAGCACAGGAATCAGGCATCTTCCTGAGCTGTGCCTACTCAGGATCACTCTGCTTTGAGCAGAGGGCAGAAGTTTTTGCTGAAAGCTGCTGCATGCCAAGAAAATTACCCGGAATTGCTGACTAGTGTCAGCGGCATGTGGGGCTGGACTGATGCTGCTGACATTTTTACACTACGCCCTGGCTAGCAGAAAGCACACTCAGCACTGTTTCGGGAAAGAGTTGTCAGAGCTGGCGCAGAGCAGGGCACGGAGCCCGTTTTGCAGCAGGATGGGGTTGGAGGTGGCCCCTGCCTTCCATCAGGCTGGCTTTGCACATGTGTTGCCAAGCTCAGCGACTGGCTGCCGTCAGCAACAGGTATTGCTTTCTCCTTATGTAGCCTAAGCCAGAACAGGATCATTGTGACAGCAGGAGAGAATGGTAAAAAAACCCCAAACCCAGCACTAAACAAAAGGAAATGAAAAATCAATAAAAATCTTTTTTTTTTTCCTTTCAGACCAAGTGTGGGGAGAATCAGAGGTGAAGTCTCAAGTATGTTGCTAGAAATACTTCAGAATATTACATGGAAAAAGCAAAAACTTACTTATAGAGTGACTCCACTTGCTACTGAGATTTAATAGACTTTCGAGTAAGATTTAGCAGATATATACAAGAACATAAACTAGATACAGATGTGCCATAGTGCCATTTTTCAATTGTCAGCCTTGGCACAGAACATGTATGAATATTTATAGCATTGCTGGTTACTACATCGTCGGGTAATTTGGCACATTATAGTTTTTACAGACAACATTGTTAATTTATTTTAAAGGCCCTTTCATTCTGAAACCTTATTCTCCATGTTTCAGGGACCTAACTATTTTAAGTAGAGGGTAAAAGAGTTAATTAGGGGATGAAACAGAGCATGTAGTGACAGGAAGGAGGAAGGACTGTGGGTTTGGTTGAGGTTTGGGAGGTGGGGGAAGGTGGAGGAAGGTTTGGGTACGAATGAGGAAGCCTGTGCAGCTCCGTCAGGCTCTGGCTACATTGTCATCTGTCCTGTTGGGGAACCACAGGGGCTGTCCCTATACTGTGAAGCTTAATGAGATGGACAGGAGACAGCAGAGGTGACTTCTACCCTCCATGGGGTTTGTATTAGCGTATTTCTTAGTTACTTATGCCTACCAGTATCTTTACTGGGCGCTGTGCCTGCACCCAGCTGCTGTGCCTTCTGCCTCCTCCTTCTTCTTGCTGCTCATCCCAAGTCAGTGTCACCCGGGTGCTTTGTGGAAAGGAGGAAATCGGAGCACACTGGTGAATTTTTCTGGACGAGCCACTCCTCGGCACAGAGAAGGGGAAAATGCAGCACTTGCAGTGCAATAAATAAGTCAGTTCTGTGGAAAGCTTGGTGGGTGTCGTGGAAAATTGGCAGGTTTTCTGCTCTCAAAACTTTCTGCTTGGCATTGCTGTAGTCAAGAGGGAATGTTGAGTCGTTAGCTCTTGTGTCAGATCATTGCACAAAAACTGGGGCTGCTGCTGAATGTGTGCATTCCTGAGGGAGCACATCCATCTGAAGAGCCAAATTTTGTTATCTTTGCCTTCACTTTATTTTTTAATCTTTTTTCAATGCCTGCATGATTTATCTTTTGCTTTCTTCAAATGTTTTTCAGTAAGTGAGATAAACCTGCTCACTTCAAGAAGACCTAGTAAGTTTTGCTCTCTTGGTGCCAGTCTGCTTGCTGGAGTGGGCCTGCAGCCAAGCTAGTGCTTCAGTTCGGGTCAAATTTGGACAAAACAAAGTAACTAATTATTCTCCACAGGTTTGTGTCAGTTTGGACTCTGGCTCTGAGTGCAGTGGGGCTTGGCAGAGCACTGGGACGGTTTTCAGTGTCCTGGTCGAATGCACACAGGCAGCTGCAGCACAGAGAGCCAGGTCTCCTCGGGGAAAATCAAGTGTCTGCTTCTCCGCAGCCGTGAGTCTGCTACTGCAAATGACTCCTGAGTGGTTTTGTGCCTGTAGTGGGAAAACTGATGGCTTCGGCTGTGGGCTGCAGGAAGAGATTGTTACCCACCCTGGGACTGCCAACGTGGTGCTGCCAGGCTTCAGAGTTACTTTTCAACGCTGTCGTAAGCATGTTGGGTCTCTTCCTGACTTTCTCCAGACCTTTCCAATTACTCCGGAGCTGTGGCGCCCCTAACAAAGTAAACTTTTGTTAACCACATCATAACTAAGGATCTCCAGCAAGATGATGCTATTCCTCCTCTAGGACTAGTAGGACCAAGGTGTGACTGACAGTCCCTTGCTCTGGGGAGTTTAAGAGCCAGAGTGAACGGCACTGAACAAGAGTAGAAGGAGAGACCTGCAGGTCGAGTCACATCAGAGTCATCATGGACCAGCGACAGAAACATCTGTTTTTCCTTCACGCTGCCCCTTTTGTGTAGAACTACATTTATGTGCTTAGACATGAATTAAAGTTTCTAGTTTAGAGGTAGTTAAGGGTCATGTTGCTTTAAAAATGGTCTGCTACAATCCCAGGGTAGTGTCTGAAGTAAATAAACTGGCTTAAGGTGTCATTTTCCTTGGTAAAGGCCTTTCTCTCTCCCCAGCTTGTAACAGTGGTCCTAGGTGAGCACACAACAACCTTTGTGGACCTGGAGTGCTAAAGTCTTCTCCCTGTGGTCCCTCCCCATCACCACCACTGCACATCTGCTATTCCCAGCCCCTCCAAGCAGGGCTGTAGGGTCTCAGAGGCTTCCTCATGAGGTGGAAATCCTCATCCTACACTCTGCCCAGCTCAACTTTCAGGTTGGAGCGCCACACCAGGGAAGTGTACTTGGCTGTGCAAACAAGTGACTGATGTGAGCTGAGTGCAGTCATCTCACTCCTCTGGAGCTCCAGGGCTGACCCTGGTCTTTAGGTAATGGTGGGGGCAGGGAAGTCTGGTTATGAGTGTAGGGGGATTGAGTGGACTGTTGTGCAAGAGATGGCAAGGAGACAGGCTGATTTAAGGGTTTATCTTTTTATTCAAGAGACTTTTGGTAGCTGGGAGACTTAAACTTGGATTTTTCTCCCTCTCCAACCTTGCAGAGCAGTTAATTCCCTGAAAAGATTACTTTTTCACAGTAAACCTTGGAGCCCCCACAAAGGAGGGCCAACCAAGCTCTTAAGAAGGCTTGGAAAGGAAAAAGTTCTGCATTCTTTCATGCCTGCTGTACATGCTATTGAATTTAGCATTCTCACCTTTGAAAAGTAAATTCTCCTAAGTCCTTCCACTGCCTGGCATTTTGGGGATACCTGCATTATCTTCCTTTGGAATGAGGAACAGCTTGAGCTTGCCCTTGGGACAGTTCATAGCTGATCTGCATGCTTTTCTTGGTTCTCCTTTGCCCCATGGGCCACCTGAGAGACAGCCCTTCTCAGCTGCTGTCAGCAGCAGGTATCCTCTCCTTAAAACTGACTTTTTTTTTGTGCCTTGTCCTGCAACAGGCAGGAAGAATGTCTACAGACATTAGATAGCACCAATGTGACTGACAGAGAGAAGAGAGGTAGGTGTCATGGAGTCCAGCTGTTTTGGTGGGAAATCTTTAGGGCCTTCAGCAGACACGACCAGGGGTTGAAATTGAGGATTCAAAGGAGCTAAGTGACAAGTTTTGGTTTTCCTCACATCAGTTGCAATCAACAAGCTTCTCTTACACAGTAAAGTAGCAGAAACTCTTGGTCTGTGAACAGCTCTGAGCACCACTTACTAATACCCTGGCTTTTGTGAGGGTCCTTATGCAGGTTTAGATGTTTATAAAGGTTATCGGCAAGGATGGGAGAAGGAAGGAGATGTCACTGTAGCCAGACAGGGCTGTTCTCGTGCAGTTTATTTTTTTTGCAAGATTCTTTCACTGTGGAGGGTTGATGACAGTTGCGACGATAGTTAACAGTGTCTTTCAGGGCAGGTGACGCTGATGTCACCTGCATCTTGTGGCTTCAGTGTTCCTAAACTGTCAAACCACCACGATGAACTACCTGTGTTGTCACCCAGCCGGTAACCCCAGACTCCCCCTCGGGTCCCTCTTCTGACCTCTGTCTCCCTCTGTCTCTCTTCCAGGCACCTGTGTGAAGTGCAGCAAGGGGGTGTATGGAGCAAACCAGGCCTGCCAGGCCATGGGCAACCTCTACCACGACAGCTGCTTCACCTGCGGAGCCTGCAGTGAGTACCCCCTGCCTGGCCTGCTGCTGGTGCCAGGCCCTGGAGCTCACGCTTTGGGCCTAACATTTTTCTGCTGTAGAATGGGGGAAGAAAAGAAGGTGGTTGTTGAATTATCTGACAGCTGGGGTCTGCCACAGCTGTATGTTTTGGTGGTGGTGATTGCTGTTTGTTTTTGAATGGATTGTTGCAAGGAATGTTGTAGAAAGGATATTCTGCATTGTGCCAAGCTTCTGCCTTTTAGTGTGGGGAATGGTTGTTTTCATTCCTCTGCCTCAGTTATAGCCACGTTTTTTTTTACTTGAGTGAGTATTTTTTCAAAGTGGCAGCGAATATACCTTAGCTGGTATGTAGAGGGGTTTTTGTCGCATCAGACTTTACAAACTTTACTGGCCTTTCAGTCTGGGACCCCAGGGTTATTGTGCAGAAGTATCAGGCTGGAAGCAGCCATGATGAGCCCTGTGAGATCTACCCAAAAACCAGAGTAAATAGTTCAGCCGGCCCTGCTGAGCTCCCTGCCACTTGTCAGAGCCACATCTGAAGCTTGCTGGAGCATACAGCGTGCTGCAATGTGTGGATTCTCCTTTTTTGAGGAGGTCTGTAATGGAGCTGGAGGGAGGAACAGGCCACTTGTTTTTGAATCGTAAGTGTAAGAAAGTGTTTTTTCTACTTTCTTATGTTTAACTCCAGTGCTAATAGCGTATTTTTAGAAATACAGCTGTATTGTAGTGGCAGGAAAAAAGTAATCTGCTGGTTTTGTATATGTGAGTTTGTTTTTCCGCATGAGGCTTAGGGTTTTTTCTCCTGTGTTGTATTTAGAGTTGTAAATTCATCAGGACTGCATGTGTTTTATTTGGAGCTGTAAAGTGAGAATAAATATAGAAAGATATGTGTGCTTTTTAATAATAGCTGAGCCTTGAACTCTGCTCATTTCCCAGCTGGCCTGGCTCACCTATGTTTTCAGTAGAGCACTTCACCATCATCTGACTGAAAATGGGAAAATTGAAAAGAAAAAGTGGTTTCTGCATGTAGTGGCAGTTACCTAAAGACTCAGAAGGCAGTTGCTCTCTCTTCTATCCTCTCTTATAAATTAATTCAAAATTAATTCATTAATTGTCACCCATGGAGAGGATTCCTGGCTGCAACCAGGGCTTTGCTTCAGGGACCTCTCGCCCTCTGTGGCTGGGCAGCCTCTAAACTGCCCTTGCACCCAAAGCTCCTGTTAAAATAATCCAGCAGCAAGTTTGAGCTGTCTTAAATTTCTAAAACAACTACTACTGTGCGACTGGTGCTTTAGAAAGAAACGCTTTCAATCCTCTTTTAAGAATGAATTTTAGAATCTTGGAGACCAGTGCTGGAAAGGTACTTGTGATTGCAGAGGTATCCATGGTTACTTCTGTTTATGTTTGTCTGTGTTTGGTTAAAAATTAGCTTAACCCCTTTTCTAATGAGGTGGGCTGGTGAAGGTTGAAAGAACAGCTGTTTGCTGCTTATTCTAAAAGTCAACCCCTTCCAAATGTTTTCAAGGCAAACAAAAAGGTGTGGATGTCAGGTTAGACTTAGAAAGGTAGAAAGAAACTAAGGTTTAGCAAAGTGAAGTCCATCCTCTACCCAGGCTGTAACTGAGATATCTACTGATGTGTTGAAGCAAAGGGTTTCAAGTGGAAAGTAAAATTAAAAAAAAAAAGCTAAGGAAAATGGTGGGAAGGGGAAAAAAGAAAGAGGGGTGGAAGCAATGATAATATTTCTCTGAGTAGAAAATTTGTATTCCAGTACAGGATAAAAAAGGGGAATGCAAGTCATGGAAGTGCTGAGAGCCTAATTCAGCTTGTTACGTGCAGGAGAGTAGTCTGTCATGAAAGGAGAGGAGGGTATGTAGTGGTGTGGTATTGCCAGCGCTCCAAGAGGAGTGGCACCAGAGGGAGGGTCCCACGGTGTGCACTCACCTCTTCAGACAGCCAGGAAACCCTCCAGAGCCGGGGGTCGTTTCCTGCACTGTCCCTGTGGTCTGCAGGGCCCTTGTACATCAGTCACTTGCTCCAGGGCTTTGCTGCCTGGCTTCTGCTGGGCTGCCATTCTGAGTCACCAAGCCACTTTGCATTGCCTGGGGTGGTACATGGTGTCCTGCCCTGCCATCCAGGAGGAAATGTATCCGAGGGGAGTACCCTCCCCTTTCACAGACTGCAGGAATTTCCCAGTCCCACAGGCCATCAGTTGCTGTGGGGATAAAGGGCACACAGCTCTGCCATTCACCTAGAGAGAACACATGCCTCTCTGCAGGCTTTCTGTCATCTGTGGCACTGCAGTAAATGTGATGAGACCATTTTATCTGCCAGAAAAATAAATGTTTGTTTGGATGGTGCTGTTTGTCGAGTGGAAACTCTGGTTTCTAGCCGAAAAGTAAGTAGTGCTTTTAAGGTCAAGTGGAGTTCATCTTGGACACCACCCAGTACAAACTTGACTTTGAGAAGTCAAGGTTGCTCATGATTCCAATCCTAAAATTTCTGCTCCGATGGAAGACTGACGATCCTCTAATCCAATAAATAAAACATACAAAATTACCTATTAAGGTAAAGCATATTGTCCTCTAGATATTTATAACCACTGTCCTGCTGTTTTCGTTTTAGCGAGGATTTCTAATTTTGCTCATAGTTGGATTTGTGTCCAAATGTGCATTAGTCTTCCTGACAGAGAAAATCAAGAGGGTCTAACAAGCAAGGGGCTGTGAGGGGGGTGATAGCTCATATTGCCAGATTTCCTCCACACTCTGCTTCCTGATACATGTGTTCAGAGATAAGTGATGGAGCAATTTGTTGAACAGAGCTGTGCACATGTTACAGGGTTCAGTTGGCAGGAAAAAAATGTTCTGTTTTATCTGAGCCAATGGCATGTAATGCAGAAAATTTGGCTTAGAGGTCAAAACAACAGATTTAGAATTATTACTTTGGCATAAATGTCTCATTTATCTTCTTGTTTGTTACAGAGCAGAGGCACAAACAAGGCAGCCTTTTGCAGAGAGAGAGAGAGGTAAAAAAATTCAGGCTCTTTCTGCAGGATTAGGAATAAATTATGTATTTGCTTTACAGGAGGGCCACGAAAGTAGGTTAAAAAAAAAAAAGGCCTTGATACGCACACAGCTATTTCCTGCAAGGTCAAGGTGTGTTTCCGTCTTGAGTTTTGAGGAGTTTTTTTTTCAGCTTGTTGGACAAACAGTTGTAGCTGTCAAATGGTTTGTAACATGTTAACCTATTCAATTAAATCACTGCTTTATACCTCCTCAGAACGTGAAAGATACAGGTGTTTCCAGATGTTGATATTTATGATTTAGGTAGTAAGGAGACCTTATAAATTACATACGTTTAACTAGACAGTGTCACTCTAACCTATTGGGATGTTTTAGTATTTTCTCTAGGATTCAACTAGGCACAGGTTGTCTGGAAAGCATGTTCTTAAGTCTCCTAGCAGTGTAATTCAGAGCGTAAGGGACTTGTCCTTGAGCCACTTGGTCCTCAGAGGAAACCTGAAAGCAAGGGAAATGTCACAGAGGGCTGGGAAGGAAATCAGAAGCTAAGGAAGGAAATCAGAAAGAAAGAACTGATTGCAAGGTGGTGTGAAGGAAGGTTTGATGCTGAGCTACATACAACACAAGGGCCCAAGTGAGGACCAGATTTTGGCCCCTTACTGCAAAGAGCTGGAAACCTTGCACAAATTATAGAATCTGAACTTGGACATACCAGTATCACTGCATTACTTTCTTTTTCTTTCATTTTTCATTTTAACAAGCTCAGATTAATGTTGATGTCAATGTAGGCTGCTGTTTCAGTGAAAGAGCCTGAAGTAACATGAGCTGCCTGCTTCTTGCCACCCTCTGGGTATATTTATTTTTTATTTACTATTTACAACATAGTTGTTTTTAGGGGTGTCAAGGGTCATTTGCTAAACCAGGTAGCAAATTGAAACAGTATTATCTGCAAGTGTGGCCCTTTGCTTGGGCTAGTTAATTGTGCTGCAGTGATTACAGAGCATGGCTACTTAGAGCAGTGCAGCTCTTGGTGTCTTTGGGCTAATCACTTTGAAAAAGCATGTCCTGTATTGGTATGTAACTCCTGGAACAGCAGGGCCCTAGTTTTTATTGGCGCCGCTAAGTAACTCTGCAAGTGGAAAGTCACCTTTTTCTGCACGTGTGGCTTAATCCCAGACAGCAGGATAGCCAGCCTTGCCAATTTCCCTGCAGCACATCTATGCATATGGTTATCTTTAGATGCAGAAACTGCCTTCTGGTCCAGTGGAGGCAGAATTCACTGCCTGTAATTGGATATAAACCCACTACATCAATCGACACAATTAGGAAATGTTCAGATCTCTAAAGTGGAGAGTGCAAAGCATTGCCAGACTCCTTTCAAGAAAATTATCATGCCAGAGTCCTCATAGTAAACAATGTAGTTTTCTTAGCAGAAGTAATGTCATAAAAGGTTCAGATGTGCCTGAATTTACAGTTTGGGAGACAGGAAATTTATCACTGCATGTGTCTGCTCTGGTCTAAATTGCTGCTATTCTCTTGCTTCAGTCTCTCAGCTTGCTGGTGAGAAACCCTGTTGCTCACAAGTGCTTGCCTTAGATGAGAAAAGCAGGGCAGGTTGTACAGTAGGATGACAGTACTTGTTCCTCTCCTGGCCAGATTTCAGGGCAGTAGTGATTCGGGGCCTGAGCTGAAGGGACATTGGCATGGTTCACATGTAGATATCCTTGATGGAAAGGTGCCAATATTCAACTCACACAAGGGAATGCAGTCAGGGATTTATCCATATACGTACCAGTGGTTTCAGTCAATTGCATGTGTTTTAGTGGTGGCTAAAAGTTTGAAATCATAAGGACAATACGAGGAAAAAAGTTGAAATCTTTAGTGGAGTAGATTTCCAGTCCTTCTAGTCTTTTTTATTTTATAATGTCATCTTCAAAGTACTGTTTGCTGTTCAGAACAGTCATAGGATTAATCATGCTGTAAAGATTTTAGGGGGGTTCTAACTATGTTTTGAGGGTACCTGTGAGTAATTTTCTAAGTCGTGTCTCACTAAACACTGAAGCCCCTTCCATACAGAGAAATTTAAAAATTGCTCTGTCATGTAGTTTCGATGCAGTTCCATTCACTGAGGTCACAGAGATCGCCTCCCCCTCCTTCCTCCTCTGGGGCTCTGCACATTTCAGTGGCAGTCACTGGGTGACAGGATGGGAGACCAGCTCTGATGGCCACCTAGTTTTGGTGCATTTTGGGCAGCGGGGCAGCAGCAGTCCCTGGTGTGGTGTAGAGTGGGCTGAGCACTGTGGTGAAATCCGGTTACTCGTCAGAGACTTCCTGGATCATAACGCTGCCTTGATCCGGGGGGATTGTATCTTACCTCTGAATTTTGAAGCTCCTAGGGGTTTTCTCTAAGAAAGAACCCTCTTGAAAGTCCTCTTGCAATGGTTTGCCATCAGCAAAGGAGAGGTGTTGCTCAGTTGTGTGGAGTGCTGTGGCTTCACAATGTTTGTCTCTGGGGATCCTCTTCTGCTCACCTGTGGTTGCATTGCTGTTAGCAGCAGCTGCCCTTTCTGGCATGTTTCTGGCTTTCAGGCATCAGATAATTTTTTCAGAGCTTTGGGTTTTGGGGGGGTTTAGGGTTTTTTCACTCCCTCAAATGTGTAGTAAGGGGATATTTTTTTAAATCTTACCATGCAGCTGGTATACTTGAGAGACAGACTGAACATCTTATATCATAATAAAGTTACTGTGTCCTGGCAGAGTTTCTTCTCAGAGATATCCTATCCTCCTGCCCATGTTTTCACCAAGACTTTGGTCTGTCCTGAAATGTCAGCTGGTTGGTCACAGTCTGAGTTTACCTGGTTTGAAGCATGTGCAGGCATTTAAGTGACCCTCTTGTGTAGGCCCAGTTCAAGAGCAGATTGGAAATATGTACTGATGCTTCTGTGTCAGCCTCAGTGCTGCATCCAGCTTTAATGGTGGCCAACAGAAATAAGACTGGTGGTAGAGCTCCCTTGTGCTTGATCCAGTCTCCTGCACATGGTAGGACACCACACTGCCTGTGAGCAAAGTATCCAGGAAGGGCTCCAAAAACACACATGCTGGCCAGGGACAGGTGGGTCTCATGTCTGTACTGTGGGCAGCAGGTACTTTGGAATGCTAGGGAAGAGCCAAGGCCTCTGAGCTCTGCCTGCACCCATTTTACTGCCTGCAAGGTATGCATGGACCAGAGGAGGTTCTTTAATCCAAGTGTCCTTGCAGATTTACATGAGGAGAATGAAAAGTGTGGGAAGGACTGCAGCTTGAACCAGAGCAACCCAGGACGGAGGAGGAGCTTCTTTCAATCAGTAATTGCGTGTCCAAATTTATCGTAAATTTCTGTGGTACTCTAAAAAGGATTGATTTTTGTAATGAGGGAGGCCCAGGGCTGTCTTCATGGCCAGGGGCAGCTGCCAGTCAGCCGTGATTCATGTCCATCTGCTGTGCAGATACCAAGGAAGTTCCATGGTGCTTAGACAAGTGACAAGTGAGATCCACACACTGCCTCCCCAGAGTGCAGGATCCTGGTGTCACACCCCCTTGGGGATACATATGTGGTCCTGTATCAAAGTATGCATTGAGAGCTATCTCGTATCTTTGAGCGTGGGTTTGTGCCCCCACTGTGTCCTTTTAGTAAATAATTAAAAAGCAACTTCAAAAGAGAAAGTTAAGTCCAACTCCCCAGCAAGCAAATGATGCATCTCCCAGGATCCTCCTTGGGCCGTTGCGAGTGCCTGAAGACCTCTCTCTGTATGAACTTCAAAAGGAGAGAGCTGTCGTTTGAGAAAATGGTGGACAAAAGCTCCAGCATCCTGGGAGTGCAGCCTGATGGTATGCATATTATCAGCTGCTAAGCAAAGTGTGTTTGTTTTAGCCCAAAGGTACTAATGACTAAACTTGAAATGTTTCGAAATTGCTGGTGAAATAACCTCGAGGTCACCCTAAAGGTTCCACAGCAAAACAGATTAGAGAGATGTGTTAGGGATGAGCAGTGCATAGAAGCTCAGGGTTCAAACTCCCTGTTAGAGAGATGAACATATCTTGTAATAACAAGCGAAGACAGTAAGATTGAAATGCAGAAGAATTTTAATTGTCTGATTTTTTTCAGGTGCAAGATTTGCTAAACTCAGGGTGAAGTGAAAGTGAAATACAGTAAGGAACCAACAGCATAAGACACGTAGTAGAGCAATTGATCCTGAACGCAGCAAGCCACACATTAATATTCCTTGGTTTATCATTATCAACTTTATCATTTAAGTTCTCAATTCTTCCTTTTGGTGAAAATACAACAGCATCTCTGTGTACAAATGAAACCTGTGCCAGCCT
This sequence comes from Pitta sordida, assembly GCA_013390025.1. NCBI lineage: Eukaryota > Metazoa > Chordata > Aves > Passeriformes > Pittidae > Pitta > Pitta sordida. The sequence continues at coordinate 282,023 of WEKX01001536.1, forward strand.
CTGCAGGCACAGTCAGAAATATTGCTTTTGAGATGGACTTGTTTCTTTTAAGGCACTGTCCCGTGGCAGGGAGCTCAGTGCAGGGACAGAAGCTGCTGCCACCCTGCTCTGCACTGTGGGGCGGCCCCAGTGCTGTTTCTTTTACTGGTGCAGCTGCAGCCAGAATGTGCATTTCCTACTCCATCGGGACAGTCCCTAGCACAGCCTGGGGAAGTGAGCTTTTCCTGCATCTTGCTTTTTCGATTGTATGATGAGAAGGTACTTCCTCATCTCAAAGGGACACTAGGAAAAGTCCATCTTTTTCAAATGCCACCTCTTCCCTGAAAGAAGTAACTAAATCACCCCTGCCCTCCCTCAAAGTGCTCTTGGTGTCAGCAGCATTTCTGCATGGACTCACGTACGTAATGACAGCGACCAACTTAAAAATCCTTTGTTAAGAGGGTTTATCCCTATGCTGAATGAGTTTACAGCAGAAGCCCAGACACAGCACGCTGGCTGTGGCACTTAGTCTGCAGGTCTGTTGCCATCAATCTTAACCTGCTAATGTCATGGGGTTAAAAATACACTGGGTGCAGAATGGCTGGTAAATGCTTTTTTTGACACTGTGGAACAAGGACGTCGTGGCAGCGATCCAAACCTCATCCCTTCTGCTGGAATGGCTGCTGCTCATGCACCAGCCATTTTTCCAAAGAAGCATATCTTCATTCCATGGCCTCCTGTGTATGTTTTTCCTCGCCAATGTCAGCTTATCTTTAAGGAGAGACATTGAATGCAGGTAGAAAGTCACTTAGGCACCTCCCATTGCACAGGAGAGCCCACTCTCCTGCATAATTTAAAATCAAAGTTAAATGTTTTTGGTTGGTTTTTCATTTTTAGGAGTGCCAAATCCCAGTGCTATATTTAAATCAGCAGGAGGTTTTCAGGAGTACTTCTTGCTGCATTAGGCTTGTTGTTAACTTGCTTAGGGCTGCGCTTGACAGATACACTTGCAGATCTTTGGTATCCACATGCCTCCCTTCCCTCCTCAGAAACTGGGACTGTGCAACTACTGCTGAGTGTGCCAGGCTTACCTGTGGACAGGAGGGCTTGTCATGCAAACACACACTCTGAGTTATGAGCCAAAAAGATAATGCGTCCGAGATTAGATACTTTCTATTTTGGGCTCTGGGTCCTGTATTGATGTCAGCAACCTTGGTGATATCAGGGTGGGTAAAAAAAGAGCACAGTGGGATGCTTTCAGTCTTGTCAGGTTTTTGCAATGGTACAAAGATGGGCTGGTGCTCTGGGTTGTGTCTGGTTATGTGGCTGTCCCCAGCAGGGAGAATGGAAGAGAATGGGGAGCAATGAGAGTGTTGGGGTGGTGTGCTTTTGCCTCCTACACTGCCAAGCAAACACAGGGCTGAGCAGTGCCTGCAGTTTAACCACGAGGGTCCTGCACATGCACACCAGGGCTTGTTCCTCAAGAAAGACGCTGCTCTGTCCTGCCCCTGCCTCGCTGGCTGAATCCTGGGCAGGGCACTAAGGGCTGCTGGTGAAATGTTGGTCTGGCTCAATTCGCTGACAAAACTTGAGAGCTTCATCGGATCATCTCCATTTCCCGAGTTGTTTCCCAACCCGAAAGTGCCCTCTGGCGTGTGCAGGAGACCATAAAGATTGTACGTAGCTCATTGGAATGGGTTTACTTGGCTTTCTCCTTTTCTTAACACTTTGCAGCCAGCATGGTTATTCACCGAGGGCTGCCAGACAGGGACATGTGCCATAAAGTACCAAGATATGGCCCCCAGACCAGTCCCTGGTGTTGTCCACGCTTATACACCCAGCAGCCAATGATCACTTTTTTATTGACGCTGGCCGTGTGCAGCGTATCAAGCAGGAGGCTTCTGGGCCACAGTGTCTCAGATCCGATTTCCTTCCAGCAGTACCCAGTAGGGGTCCGAACCCAGCCTACAGCAGGTGCTGCTCTGGCTGTGCCCAGGCATGCTGCTCCCCCCAGTGCTCTGGGCACTGTCTCCAGGCACAAACCTGTGGCTCCAGTGCAGAACTGTTCCAGTGCTTGGCTGCACTTCAGACCCTGGGCTGAGTAGGGAAACTGGGCTTCAGTGAGGTACGAGCAGCTTTTTATAAGCAAACAAAACTTAGCTCTTTTCTCTCAGAGGAAGGCAGGGCATTTAGAAGTGCTGGTAGTGTGAGCATACATTGCCATAGTTACGTGGAACTGAAAAGAGACAGTGAATGTGAGGCATGAAGACAAAAGCTGCAGTAAATACAAATCTTCACCATATGTAGAGTTCCTTTCTTGGAAAAACTTTGCCATCTTGTCTCTGTTACGATGCTTGATGCATTAAAAAAACCTAATTTTTTTTATGATTTCAGAACTTTCTGTTGGCAGCTGCAGAAATGAATGTGCTAGTAGGGAGCAGAGAAACCTGTTGAGTGCTCTGGTGTTTCACTCAGCTGGGAGCAGAGCAGGTGGTCAGGTGGTCAGTGCCTTATCTGGCAGCTGCTGGTTGAAGGTCCCTCATAGTGAAAGAGCAAGGTTGTGGCATTTTGAGGAATTAACTCAAGTATGGGTCACTCTCTGCATGCCTTTTCTTCTTTCCTCCTTGCTTCTGTCCTGGGGTGTTTTCCAGTGTGAGTCACAGTATCCTCACTTACTGTTTCCCAGAGTTACGATGTGTGTGGTATTCTCCTAGGATGTGATCCAGACTTGCGTATCTACCACCTCCAACCTGGAAGTGGGACTCTTGTCTGGATCAACTGACTGGCATTTATCTGTGACCACCAGTGGAAAAAGAGATGAGGGCTGGAGTCTGGAAAGACCTGTGCTGGGGTTGAGTGATTTTCTCCAGCTGTGTGGAGGCTGTCCTTGGATGTCTTCATTGTTGTTTGCTTCTCAGCAGCCAGGTTTTGCTCACATTTTCTCCCTGTTCTCTGTTGACCTTTCTTTTATCTCTGTATTTTTTTTCCCTCAGGTCGAAAGCTGAGAGGAAAAGCCTTTTATTTTGTCAATGGCAAGGTGTTCTGTGAAGAAGACTTCCTGGTGAGATCCCAGCTGACCCTTGTAATGACACATCTCATTTGCCTGCATTTCACATAGTTCTAGTCCAGCATCCTGCCTGTCCCTTCTGCTGCAGTATTTACCCAGAGCCAGTCTCAGCCATGGTGGCTGCTCATGTGTGGTGCATGGGAGAAGTGAGAAGCCATGGTTTTGTGTCACAGAGCCCCTGGCTGAAGCCATAATCTGTTGTGGTGGCTCCTTCAAAGTCCATCTCTTTGGCCATACTGTGGAGGCAGGAGCACGATAAATGGCTATGGAAAAATGAACGAGTGAATTTTTCTTTTCAGCAGGCTGAGTTTGCTTGGGCAACTTGAGGGATATCCTTTTGTTGCCCTCAATGGATTTTGTGTGATGTAAATGAGTATGAAACAAACCCACAGTCCTGTCCTTGGCTGGTGGAGATGAAAAGCCATTTACCTTTCTGCCTCTGAGTCCTGGTGAATATTCACTGAGACTTGAAAAAGTTGTATTTGCCTATTTATTGGTCTAGTGATTTCTGTCAGAGACAGGTGAATTAATCGTTGCTCTTGTCAGTATATTCTACACAAGCTGAAAATGGCGAGATTGATTAAATGCATCTAAAACGTTTAATTTTTCGAGTTCGCATTTCCACCATTCAGACAGATGATGTGCCATGCCTGAGGTGCATGTTATGGACATGACTGACAGTTCCTTACCAGTAGATCTCAGCAGTAGCAGCAAAAAAAGGTTTCTCTGGGCCAAATTTGTTTGCTATCCTAACAGGGAGCTGGGACAACACCACTGACTGCAGAAACACACAAGTTCCCGACTTGCAGATTTCTGTAGTGTAATAAGAATGTACAGAATAAGTTTTATTAGTAAATGCCTTATCTGCATATGCTTTTATGATACTTACTTTTTATACTTAATAAAAGTTAACTTAATGAAAGTATTTAATAAAAGTAGCTTGAAAGTTACAGGAACTCATACTCCTTCTGAACTCAAGCAGTCTGATGTCTTTATAGAATGTCCTCTGGGGACCCGTCCACACCTTCATATAACGAAAAGAGTGTTGGGAAGTTTAGCTTGTGTAAGGAGCACAGAGAAAGGACCAGTAACAAATATGCAAATAACGCCCCACAATCCACTGTTGTTTATGCTTGACTGGCCTTGTGAAAATTCAAGCGAATTCTTTTTTGTCCTTGCAGTATTCTGGCTTCCAGCAGTCAGCTGACAGGTGTTTCATTTGTGGCCATTTGATAATGGACATGGTAAGTGATAATTGCTTTAGGAGAAAAAACTCCCACAGTTTTTTTAGAAGAGTGCATCAAGACCAAAATATATTAGTATCCAGTACTGTCTGTTATCATCTGGTAGTCTGCCTGGTGTGAGATTTGTAGCAGAAAGAAAATCCACTAAGCCTTTTGTTGATTTTTTTCAAGGAAGTGAAGCTGGCACCCTGCTGTTGGTGGTGCAGAAACTGCTCCGCCTGTTTGCTGTGTGTGTTGAAAAGCAGAGCCTTGAACTCTTTCATCTCCTTTCAAGCTTCCCCAGACTGTGTATTTGAAATCCTGTTGATGCTTCCTGCTCAGCAGTGCCGTCCGTGGCTCTGCAGTGCTCCCTTGCTGTGAGGCATCAGTGCAGCTCTCAGACTGTCTTTTCCATCCTTCAGGATGAAGCCACTTTCTTGTCTTTTTTTTTTTTTTTGGATGCCAACACTTTGGGGAGCAGGTTTGACCCAGAGCATGTGGTCCAGACCTCAGCTGAGATCTCCCCAAGTCCTTGCAAACTCTTCAATGTGTGGACATGCTGCTGAAGCAGGATTAGGCAGCCACCATCCATTCAAGATGTGCAAGGAGCAGGGAAGAGCTCAAGAGGTCAGCCAGCCCCAGGCAGCATTCAGATACAGGTTGTTTAGAGGGAGACTGGTCTGGCTGGTGGTGTGAGAGTACAGCTGAGGAAAAGAAATTAGGAATTTCCGGTTCACAGCATGCCTCCCAAGATCTTCTAATACTTGTCATTAATTGTCTTTTTTTGCCCGCTTACCCTGGAAAGCATTAAAATTGGAAAAGATATTTTATACTCTGAAGTCTGAGCCCACTGCTGATGGACCATGGTGTTCCACGTAGTAATTGCTACCCCAAAAGGTGAATTGCAGCTGTTGAACACAGTTTCCATAGTCTGTGCTAATTAGAAAACCAGGCTAGTGAGTACAAAGCTCTGCAATATCTAAGGAATTACGTAAACCTAGTAACATTACATATTTGCCTTTCGGGCTGGTAGACCTTGCCTTGTGATCCTGCTAAGTACTCTCTCCCTGTTGGCTTCAGAAATTATTTTCTTTCCTTTAAATTCTGTCACTTCTATCCTTTGTCATGCTAAATGTCTTTCCCGAGTCTCTAATTGTTTTCTTAGCCATGCTTAACTATTAATTTCTCTGGAACCAGGTGCTCTATATTGATCCCAGCTGCCCTTTCCATCCTTGTTAACTGATTTCTCAGAAGAGGTGGAGGAAAAAGGCACGAGTCCTACTGATGAATGTGCAGTATTGTCTGGTGTAAAGCTGTGTGTTTATTATTTTTGCCCTTATAGGCTGCTCACATGCATTTTTCCTCTCTCTTGGTTTGTTTCAGATCCTGCAGGCTCTCGGGAAATCGTATCATCCAGGCTGCTTCCGATGTGTGGTCTGCAATGAGTGTCTGGATGGTGTGCCGTTCACTGTAGACTCTGAAAACAAAATCTACTGTGTCAGAGATTACCACAAGTAAGGACAAAATAAACAGCAGAGAAGTTCCAATCAAAAAGCCTCTAATTTAGCTTTTCAGGTAGTTAGGAAGTGTGGATTAATAAAATAGGGACAGAGTTAGAAGCTAGAATTTTGAGAATGGGGCTAGACCCTAGAAATTCCCTGTCTCTCCTCTTGTCCTAGCACTGACTCCTGTGTAAGTCTGAGGAAGTCACATAACCCCTGGGATTTAGTTTCCCCTGCTGGAAAGCAGAGAGAAGTGAGAAACAGTGCTCATGAAGTGTTCAGTGATGAACTGAACAAAATCAGTTCCTCTTTAAAGTAAGCCTGTGGCAATGAATGTGAGTTACTTTTTTGATAGTTCAAGGGCCGAGTTTGACTTTTAAAGAATCACCGCTGAACCTGCAAACCAAAGCAAAGCTAAATTAAACGACCGATAAATCCACTTTAAAAATCACTTGTTATTTAGACAGTCAAATAAAATGGCTGTGCTCTTAGCTGGTAGTCATGATATTAGACCTGCATACATTTTGAGGATCCTTCCAGCTTGCTTTGCTCCTTGCTCTGTTTTTGAGCAGGAAGAGTATTACGTGTCACTCAGGCAGCCCTTGGAACCCTTCTATGTTGTGCCAAGTTTAGAGTTGTTATAATCTTGTTTCCAAGATTGTTGCCTCCTCATGCCATCGTTTTTCTGAAGTTATTCATATTTCCTTGCAATTTAATAGAATGAAGTTATAAAGCCTTGAGAAACTGTGCAGTATTTTCTCTGAGGTTTCCTGCCCCGAGGCTGCCACTTTTGATGTGCTTCTCTGGGAATGGTCCTGCTCAGTTTCTCCTCATTCTGTTTCTCAGTAGCAGCCAAAAATTTTACAGGGAATTTCATACTTTTTCTGGCACTAAGTGTAAAATGTAAGGTCTCTTTTTGCCTGATTGAGCAACATGTTCCAAGTACTACTTAAAATTAATGCTAAAATGAATTTATGATCTCGGGATGCAAAGCTTTCCTGTGGATAAATTATTTATTGCTGCAGATTGTCATCTTATCATTAAGAACATACAGGCCTCTCTTTTTATGCTGTTTTATAACTTGCCTTCAATTTCTCGTCACTCTTCCAGGGTTTTAGCTCCAAAGTGTGCAGCGTGTGGACTTCCCATTCTGCCCTCCGAGGTGAGAGCCTTTTATTCCATATTCCCTTGGGAAGCGAGGGTCATGTCTCAGGTCTTGCTCTCTTTCACACTTGACCCTGTGTGAAGACGAATGTGTTTGCTGATGAGGAGAGATGGTCACTTCCTCTGGAGTGCAACCTTTTGACCTCAGCTCATACACTGTTCTTGAGATGTGACCCTTCTTCTGCTCAATAATGAATTTTGTTCTTCCTGGGCCAGGCTGCTTCTTGCATCTTCAGGATTATGCTGCTGCTGGTTTTATGTTTGGGATAATTTTCCTTCCTGTCAATAAATGCTGGTGACACTCATGAATGACCTCTGTGTGACCCCTCTGGGACTAACTCATTGTAATACTTGGCAAAACTTAATTGGAAATGCTGAGTAATGTAATCTATTGAAATTACCAAATCGATAATGTGTGATTTGAGGTAGATGTTACTGTTAAACAGAGGGAGTTTCACCTTTCTTGTGTTACATTTTAGAGGGTATCTGCAGTCAGTTGATGCTGAAGCTTTACTGTAAAAATAACTGCAAGTGACAGAATTTATTTGTGGTCTCCAAACAGCTGCCCAAATGCATTTTCTCAACATTCATTTTGATGCCGGAAGCAATCTACAGAGTGCATGTGTCTGATCCTGCTGTAATCCTTTGTAATTTCTACTTTGCTTGAATCCTTACAGGGGTCTGATGAGACCATTCGGGTTGTGTCCATGGACAAAGATTACCATGTGGAATGTTATCACTGCGAGGTGGGTCAGCAGCTTTCTCAGGGAGTGGGGGCTTCATGGTGATAACTACTATTATTTTTAAGAGAGAAATAAATCTCCTGCCTTCCAGTGGCAGTATATGAGTGATTCAAACCTTGCATGTGCTACTCTTTCTATCAGTGGCTTAAAAATTTCCAGTTTGAGAACAAAAGTTTTTGCAGCAGTGTGTTTCAGCTGCAATTTCATTTGCTATCCAAAAAGTTATGGGCAACATATTACTTATTGCTTTTTAAACTTGTAGTTTTTCTGTTAATGAGGGAAGCATGATGACTGAACAGAGGTTATTTCTGCCTTTCAGAAGCCTTGAGCTCCAGATCACATTAGTATATCTGATTTCCAAGTGAGATTGTTAAAAAATGCTAAGGTGATGTCTGATCCTGTGGGGTGTACATTACCTTCACTCTCATGGGAAATGAATGTGTCACTGGGACTTGAAAAAGGATATGGCTGCACAAAACCAAATAAATTCAAGGAGGTGCCCGTTCTTAAAACACCATTTGATCTCAGTGCAGGGCTTTCCAGAAAGCCTCCCTACTTCTGCACTCTGAATTAAAACAAATTGTTGTCCTCTCTCACTGAGCTCATAATGGAGTGAAAAGATGTTGGTTTCACATCAGTGTAACTGTGATGTGAAGAGGTGAATCCTACATGAGAGTGTAAGGAGACATGAGCACATTTAAAATACATAGGGTTGCACTTCGCCAGGAGACAAAGCTTATTTAAATAGAACTGCTTAAGATGAATTTGTACAAGGCTGCCCATCACAATGCCTGTGTCAGATGTTTTCCTTCTCATGACACATGTTGGAGTTACCAGGAAGGAGCTGTTGGCTGGGTATCTTCTGTCCTTGTCACAAAATCACCTTCCTGGAAGCCAGACCCAGCTGACACGGGAAGATGAGCACAGGCTCTAATAATTTGCATGGCCTCTCGTTGCAGGACTGTGGGATGGAACTGAACGACGAGGATGGGCATCGCTGTTACCCACTAGATGAACATTTGCTTTGTCACTCCTGTCATCTGAAACACATAGAGAATGGCACAACCCCAGCAGCTGCCTTCCAGCACCACTACTAGCCAGTGTGGCCGACATTTGAAAGCCAGAGCAGAAGACTCGTTACATGATCTCCCTCTCCCCACCCTCAGTTGATTTCCTGTGCATGGTTTTCGCCAGTCGACAACGTTCCTATAAAAGGATATGAGAGATGTTTGCTGGATTTTCCAGAGTTTGTAGGCCTGTGGATTCCAGCTGTATCAAACCATGTCTACTTCAGCAAGAATGTGGCATGTTCTAAACTGCTCAGTTTACTTTCATGTGCCTTTTTCTGCTGCCTGGAGATTCCTCTTGGCTCATTTTTGAAAGTTCTTCAGTGAAAGCACAATTTGCTTGTGTGCCTATGAACACAGATCATATCATCCACAATTAAAAAGCTAGAGGCTGGCTTGTCTGCCTGCCTGCCAGGGACATCCTGTCAGTCTACTGTTTCCTGACAAGCACACTTCATCCGGTTCCCTGAAGGACATCAACCTATTAGTACCAGTTTTTAGGCATTCTCTCTTTTTATTAATTTTTTAGGAAAAGAGAAGAAAGGGGTCTGTGCAAAATGGCACATTCGGACCTTTCAGTTCGTTCCCTGAGCTCCACTGCCAAGTCTGGCTGCCAAAGCACCAACTTTCCAAGCACAAACCAGGCATGCTGTCTGACAACTGGAGGCCAACATCCCGTTTCAAACAGAACAAAAAACTGGAACAAGCTAGGCTGAGCTACTGCAGCAACTTGGGTCCTAGGCCCAGGCTTGTGTGTCAGCGTGAAACAGGGGCCAGGCTGCTGTGTCAGAGTCTGAATGTTTGATCATATTTGGAAAGACAAGGTCAGCATGATGAAAGTGTGGACACGGGAAATCATCCTCATTCTTGCTTGCAGATCTCACTTTGGAAAAAAAGCTCTCTATACACAGACACTTCCCTGAGTTTTCTAGTTTGCCCCCACAGCCTGGCCACTCCTTTCCACGGTTGTTTACACAGCACAAAGCCATTTCATAATGGTGCTTACTTAGAGCTCAGGGAGCAAGTTCGGGATTGTTATGAAGGCTTTGTTACACAGGGATTTGGAGCCCAGCTCCACGACCTGAACTCAGATGAGTATGTTGTTATAAACAGATTTGCTCCCATGAATAGCTTATCTGAGCAAGGGGTTAGAGAGTTTGGCCCTTACTTTCCATTCTGCTGAGAAAGTAGAAAGGCAAATCATTGGGTTTTATTGACACGCCCCCCCGCCCTGCTGGCCTTATAGTCAAAGAAATCTGCTCCCCCACTGTGTGTTACATGTGTGATAGGTGTGCCTGCAGTGCGTGTTCTCTACCTACTGAAGCTGTGCAGTGCCTTGTGTACAGGTACAAGGGTTTTGTTTAAGAAAAAGCTCTTAATTTGAAGGTTAGGATGCATTGGGGATCTTAGCTACTCTTTCTGACATTTGTGTGGGAAAACTACTCAAATCCTCATGTATCTGTGCTAAAGATGTACATTTGGTTGTGGCTGGCAGAGGATGGGATGACATTCTTGAAGAGCTTTTTGGTGAGGAGACTACAATAAATTAGCTAAGCGGTGGCACTGGGACTCATAAAAAGTGTCCATGCCGGGAACCAAATGCAGTTCAACCAAACCTCTTTTCCAGTAGCATGGATGTAGCTTGAACTTCACTTGATGTAGTGAGACTGGCTCTTGTACCCATCTGGAGCAGCACAGGTACCAAGCTGCCTGTCTCTGCCTGTGCTAATAAATCAGCATGCCATGGTTGAAATGTGAACATCCAAAACTGCACAAACCTCAGGAACTTGGTGGTTTTGGCATGATGTTGCAGGGGGCTGATGGACCATCCAGCCTTCTGTCCCATTCCACTCTGACCAACTCTACCTGTTGCTGCTGCTCTTTGGGATGGGAATTGCAGCTTATGGCTGGAGGTTGGTCCTCCACGGGAAAGCAGCCAGACATGCAGCCCCTCAGTGAGTGACTGAAAGCTCAAGAGAGGGGACTTTCCCACTGTGAAACATACCTCTTCTGAGAGTTTTACCTGTGACTTTAGAGGAGGTAAAATTGACCCCAAATATTTAAGCCCCATGTAGCCTTAAACTTAGCCTTCAAATGCTGGTTAGCAAAGGGGTAGGAGCTGACATGAAATATAATCAGTGCTGTATCAGGTCAGTGTGGATCAGGGGCAACAAAACAGCCAGGGCAGGTCCTGTAGTGTTCTCCCCTTGGTGCATTGTATCAGCTTGTGTCCTGCAGCACAGTTAGGCCAGAGTGGGAATGGGAGTGTTCAAGGTGTGACTGTGGTATTGGGGCTATTTGAAAGGACTGAGATGGAAAATAACACCAGCTCACATCCCTGGTAAATAATTCAGATAGTCCTGGGCAGGTGGCTCCCCTCCCTGAGCTGCTTTTGGATATCAAAGTGGCTTTTGGAAATGAGCTGGAAACACTAGCACTGGTCATCTGGTGCTGTCTGTGAAATACCAGCTACTGTTTGGCTCATGCTTTTGCTAGTTCTTGACTTTTTAGAGCAAGCCCTCATGCACATTTTTGGCCTTCATTTTATAAAGCTCTGAAAACACTAGTGGGACTGATACTTTCTTTTTAAGCTACGATTTAAACTTCTGTCTCACCCTTCCAGCCTTCCTCGCAACCTCAAAATAAGCAGGAAAGAAGGGGATGGGGAGAAGGACAATTTCCTGCGTGGAAAGCCTTGGGCAGCCAGTTTGTGGCAAGCTGTTTTGCAGGAACCCTCTTTGCGTGACAGGAAAGTTTGGCCTCTGCTACCACCACAGTGTCTTCTTACCCCCGACAGCCATCCCGTATCCCTCAGCACTGGGGAAATGAAAGCTGCCCTACTTTGAGTTTTTAGGTCCCCTATAAATTATTAAGTGCCAACGCTCTTCTTTCCTGTATTTACAAAGAGCCAGAAATGATAGTGTGAAGCTGTTGGAAAAGGAGCCTTGTGAGTTTGAAGCTAAAGCATGTACTGAATTGCCCTGCACCCCTGTGTGCATTAACCTGCACCACATCTGTCTTTGCGGGTTCGAATTCATGTAAGTTCAGTATGGTTCCTCCCAGGCTGTGGGTGTCCGAGTCCCTGTTGATTTTCCCTGGCTTGTCCTTGGCTTGGCAGCTGCCTGACAATGTGTCCAGCGTGGGGGTAGGCAAGGACATCCTGCACAGGGAGCTTACTTGTCCTGACCCTCTGCCAGCCATCTATGGAGCTGTGAGCCCTCACTGCCAGCCTTCAAGCAGCACCCTCAGAAGGACAAATGTAGCTCTGGAGCTGGAGGTCTGAGGCTTTGTGTCCTTTGCAGAAGAATTTCAGAATACTTTTAAAGTTCTGACTATCTCCTGGCTGATAAGTGTTGGGTTTTGCTGTTCACATGAACCTTGGTGCCTTTTAATTTATTAAGATGCTGAAACGTGCTATGAAAGATTAGTCTTGATTCCTCTCCCAGTGAGTTCCTCTGACTGGTTGCAGAGTAAGGGACCCTTGGAAGTCCCATTGTGCTGGTAATGAGTAACTCTCATGCAAATAGTTATTCAAGTGAATTCCTTTCAGGAACCGGAGCTTAAGAGATTTTCTCATTCAGCTCATGCTGTTAAATTTCTATTGCTTAGAATACAGAAACTCATTTAAACAGAGATTTTTGCATAAGAGCCGGGGGAAAACCCCAGCTATAGAGGAAGCAGACATTTTTGTGTAATTTAAAGTGTAAGAAACACCTGTGATCAAAACGATATAGGAAACTGCCCTGATGTTAAAACACAGTGAACAGGAGTTTCAAACACCGTGGTGAGGAGTGATTGAAGAGATCTGTGGCTCTTCAGTTTCTGAGTTTCATTTGGGGCCTTTTAAAACATTTTCCCAGTCTTTCAGTATTTAAGTGATTTTTTTGTAGATCTTTTTATACAAAGTGAATAGCTGCTTAGTCTGGAGATGGTGGAATTTCAGCAGTATCAGGTGTGCTGTAGCAGCCTTGAAAGAGGGAACCGGGGCTCCCAAGAGCTGGTATGGCTCTGGCTGGCCTTTCAAAAGAAAGGATTATCTTCGGCTGCCAAGAGAAAGAAGTCCCATATTGGCCTTGACTGCTTGTTATGTGTTCCCTTTTGGGGTGGTGTGTGCTGTCGTGTCTGTGCACGGGGACATGTGGCACACGCTGACTGTGAGACACCTGCCTTTCACACCTCTGTGCCCATGCCAAGTGCTGGTAGGTGCATTTTAAGCAATCTTCTGAATGAAAGGATGAGTTGACCCAGGCTTCATCACTGGGAAAATATCTTTGGAGTTCAGTACCTGCAGGCAGGGAAGGGCTATGGGAAGATACATATCCCTCTTACCCCATCCTCTGAGTGCCTGTGTCAGTGGGAGAAGCCGGGAAGGGGTTTGCATCTCTCATTGTGCAGCATTTGTGTGTTCATTTTTCTTTTCCATTTCTGTTTCCTGCTGCTCACTGGCTGCGGTGGCACTGGGTGTACTTGCTGGAGCTGACTGGGCAGACATCTTCCTGTCAGGAGCCCAGACAGAGCCTGGAGCTGCTCATCTGCCCTTTCCCTGAGGAGAAGCAAAGCTTTCCCGAGCAATAAAAATCTTTAACCACTTTCATCCAGGGCAGCCGGAAGCACACACGGCAATACTACTCCATAGCCCACTAAAGACAAGATGAGAGGTGGGAAGTACATGCAAGTACAAGGCATAGAGGCTGGTGGAGGCAGACATGCCCTGTGGCGCTGGCAGAGGGATGACTGAGCTGCAGTGCCCAGCCCTGCTGGCACCAACCCTCCTCCCCACGCAGCAGGTCTGCGGCACAGGGCCAGGGGCACACACACAGGCTCTGGCTTTCTGTATTCAGTGAGTACATCCAGAGCCTCGCTAACGATAACGAACGGTACTAATTATTTTATGTCTCCTTCAAAGCTCAAGTCCAGGAGAGAGTATTTTAGGATTTGTGCTGGTGTAACTAACCTTAGCCTCCTGTGAACACAACCCTCTTTTTTCTTCCTTGTTGTTAAGTATTTATAAAGAATGAAGACTGGTAGCAGAAAAAAGCCACTGCCCTGTTGTGATTTCACTGATTAAAGACAGTATCTTAAGCAACACTCGGAGTCAAGTCTTTCCTAAAGTCACTGTGATTGTCATCACACAGAGTCCACAGGAAGGGAGTTATGCTGCTGTGAAATGATGGTTTCCCAACCTCTGCCTTCCTCCTGTCCCCCACGTCATGGGGTGAAGTAGGGACTGATGGGGGGAACGTCCTCAGCAGGGTTCACTGGAGATTTCCAGTCCTTTGCAGGCAGGTGGTACAGTTGACCCTCCAATACCACGGTACCGTGGGTCTTGCCCCCTACCCGCGTAGCCCTCCCTCACGTAGAATGGCAGCTCATTAATATGCAAATTTGCCCCGCACCCTCACACTGCCCCCTGGCACTCCGGTGCTGTTCTGGCACTGCCCTTCTGTGTATCAGTGTTTGTGTTTGAGCCCAGGTGGGGCAGGTGCTGTGGTGTGGGCAGAGCAGTGCACCCATGGTCCGTGTGGCCTGGGGAGGGGGTTGATTTGAATATTCATGACTGTCTAATTTGAATATTCATGCGTGTCAGGTCATGCAGGCGCAGTTGCGAAACAGGCCTCCTTAATTGCTGAAAAATCACACCGCTAAGATGTGAAGCCACTATCTGGGGGGCGCAAAGTGCAAGAGGGCTGGCTGTATTTGCTGTAGCCCCATCAGAGGCTGTGCTGCTCTGTATCCATCTGGAGAGGCTCAGGTCCCAGCCTGAGGAGCTGCGGTGTGTGCTGCACATGGGAGCAGACTTCAGTCGTGGCATGGGGGTGTCCTTTGCAGCATTGGTGGGGATGGATCCTTTATAGGGTTTTGGAGAGCAGTGCCATGGCTCTGGGGGCAGGTGGCCACATGGTGCCCCTCTGCTGTCACAGACCATGACACCTCATGTCTGAACACTGCGTGTTACTGGATACTGTTGGCCAAGCAGCCCCGCATCAGCATGGAGAGCGATCAGATAATATGAAGCAAATAAATAGGAATAACTAATTAGAGTTTGGGATTCCCCTGCCTTGAGGGAAGAAGCTGCCCAAACCCGTGGCACCATACACAGAGGGTGGATCTGGTGGGAAATGAGCTGGGAAGTGCCCCAGGCTCACAGAATCACAGAATCAGTAAGGTTGGAAAAGACCATAGAGATCATCAAGTCCAACCTATCACCTGTTGCCTAATCTAATCTAGTCAAACCTGTTACCTAACCTGACCTGTTGCCATCCTACTACCAACACATCATCCTACCTATAACAGGGAGCTCCCTGCTAAGTCTGATGACCTGGGCTCGTCCACGGTCGCCCAGGTGGGCAACAGCTGTGCCAGAGGTGGTGCCGTGGTGGGGGTGCTGCCAAGGACAGGAGCCCCCTGGAACGCCACCCAGCGCTGGGGGTTTGGAGGTCCCCACGCTGCGGCCATGACGGCGGCAGCGATGGGTCTGTGCAGGAGCGCAGGGGCTGCAGGCTGCGCCATCGGCCCGAAATCCACGGAGGTAAAATAGCGGGGGAAGGGAAAAAGTAAAAAGGAGCAGCCGAGCCAGCCAGGAGTCGAACCTAGAATCTTCTGATCCGTAGTCAGACGCGTTATCCATTGCGCCACTGGCCCTGCTCGAGGAGCCGCTGCTGCCCCCGCGCACTTCACTGCAGCCCGCGCGCGCTGCCTCGGCCAATGGCGGGGCGGGAGCGCGCGCTCGGCCNGGCGGCGGCGGCCGGGGACAGCTCGAGGGGACGGATGGCGGCGGCGGCACCGGTGGGAACCACGGCAGCGGCGGCCTACGCCAGCCTGAAGCTGTGAGTGACCTGCCGGGGCGGGGGGGACGCGGCTCTGGCACCTGCCGGACAGGAGGGAGGGAAGGGAAGGGAAGGGAAGGGAGGAGCCGCTGGTGGAGCGACGGTCGCCCGTCCCCTGCTGTCCCTGCCGTCCCTGCCTGCCCCCGGCCTGGCCGCTGCCCTCCCCGGGTCACCGCCAAGGGCTCGGCCCGAGGCTGCGGGACTTTGGCCTCGGGCACGGGACCGATCCCCTGTCGCCGTCCTTCCGTCTGTCCGTCCGTCTGTCCGTCTGTCCGTCCGTCTGTCCGTCCGTCTGTCCGTCTGTCCGTCCGAGCGCTGCGGGCCGGCGGCTCCCGTGTCCCTGTCGCTTGCCTCCCGCACGGGACGGAGGGCGATGGCCGCGGTGCTGCCCTGTGCCCGGGGCTGTGCCCCCGTGTCTCCTGGCGGCGGTGCCCCCGCCGGGGCAGGGGCTGTGCTGGGTGATGTGCGGAGGTGCCTCCAACCCCAGCAGCGCTGGGTTCGGTGCCCCCTCGCTGGGCGGTGGCAGCCGCAGGCTCGGGGTGCAGCGCTGTGTGTGCCAGCGGCTGCAGGGTCCCCAGCCGCTCCTGCCACAGCCGGGCTTATCTTTTATTCTGTGCTTTGATTGCTTTGGTGGCTTTGAACTGGTGGGGCTCTGCTATGCAGTGCCTGCTGTGGCTTCTGCAGATAAATTCTCATAACCTCCCGGTGTAATTATTTTGTTAACACAGCTGTTTTCCTAGGGGAGGACGTGTGTGTGTGTGTATGCCAGATGTTTGCTTGCTGCCTTTAACACAGCAGCAAAACTTGCGTAACCAGCAGCAGTACAAAGTCAACGCTGGAAGAGGCGTCTCCCTTGTAAACTCTGACATAGGACGGTTCAGATTTCCAAGGAAATCACTCAGAGCATGAGACTCTTTGTGACAGTCTGTAGCTAAAAGTGAAGTATTTTTGTGTGTCCTGAAGGTGTTCCCAGGCTCTTGGCCTCTAATTAGCAGCTGGACACTCCGTCATTGAGTTCCTGATGCCATTTCCAGGCGGCAGTATCTGAAAGTGATTCTTAAGCCTGATTTAACTGTCCTTTATGCTCTGTTGAATTTCATGTGACAGTCATCTTTTGGATTCAGAGCAAACACACTTAGATCTTTTGAAGGTCTGTATAAACAGCTTTCTATAATGCTGCTACGTGTTTCAAAGTCACTGGGCTTCTTATTTGGCTTAGCGAGTTATGTGAGGGTGCACAGACACTGGAGGTAATTGAGTATTGCTGAAGAGTAAGATGGTCAGTGTTGACCGAAAGACTTGTTTATTTGGCAGAAAGCCTTTTCTTCTCTTGTCATCTAAACAGTATTTGTCTTTCTTTAAGCTGATCTTGTGATCTTTTTTGCCTGCAGAGGAGCAAAGGTGAGTTGTGCAAGTAGCAGTTGTGTGACTTGTAGTACACAGTTGTTGTTACTGAGAATTTTGTTGAGCAGAAGCACTTTTCTGGATACAGGGTAGTAAAGAACTCTCTCATTCAAAGTTTAATCTTGGCTAAAAGAAAACTTTGGTCTTTTAAAAACTTTTTAGAAGGTTGTTTCAATTGTAGTTTCATGTGAGGTTTTTCATAATCAGAATTGGTTTGTCTTCTGAAAAATGAGCTGCTTTTTTTTTTTTCTTGTTATTACACCAAACTGCGGTAATGGCTGCAGACTTTGTACCAAGCATTTGAAGATATGAAGTCATAACTTGGGTGATGAATCAAACTTACCAGCTTGACAAGGTCAAAGGAGAATGTTCTTCTGAGAAATCCAGGCTAGACTTCACTTTGGGGATCTAATGGGAGCAGTGTTTGGTTTAGTTTTTTTAACCAACTCCTCTTTAACTACCTCCTCATTCTTGCTCTGAAGAGATCGGACTCCTCAAGTGTAGTGATGTCTGGAATCTGTGCTGCTGTTGGAACTAATTGAGTTACACCAACAGTTACTGGGGAAAACGACGAACCTGAACACTGCTATCCATAATTATCTGTCACTGCCACACTCACTTAACTTCATCTTGTAGCCTCAGGAATAAATTGTAAAACTCAAACAGCTTTTGCAGGTATTGCTTCCACTACTGTTGGATAGCAGTGCAGTTACCAGTCCAGTTGGTATATAAAAACTGATTGCCAAAGCTGCTGCAGAATAGAGAAAATCCTGGCTGTTGTTTTGGCTCAGTTAAAATCACGTTTGTTTTTTTTTCCCTACTTTGTGCTTGGATGAAGACTTACATTGCTGATGGCCTTCTGAGTGTCCTGTGTGTCCAAATTCAACAACTCCTGCCCACGGTATTGTCAATCTTGAGTAGCTACTGCACATGGACACAGTGCCTTCTGCTTGTCTGCATTTGGGGAGAGATCATAAAGTGCCTCTTGTCTCTGGCTTCTTTTTTAGCTTGTTTTCTAAACCGAGTTTTCAGAGCTTGGATAATGTGCCTACAAAGAAGTGCTACACATCCCTTTTTTTCCTGCTCAATCTAAGAGGCTGCCATGGTGAGGCTCAGGGATGCTGGTTGAGCAGGAAGTTAAAATGAAAATAATACATTGCTTAAGTGAAACTTCACTGGAAATAGATGTTACATAGCTATGCCTTTAATATATGCCTTTTTTATTTTTATAAACGATCCTTTCCTTGGTGTTTTCTAAATTCTGGGATTCTTCTCCCTGCTGTATGGGGGATGTTCCAGTTCCTTAAGCTGTTTCTGAGGAGAGTAATATTTATGGGAGATGTATAATTAGCACACCTGCTCACCTAGAAAATCTGGAATCTCTGGAGTGCCAAAACCACCAGCATGTTAGCACTGTTACTTAACATACTGCTGGAGCTCTGTGCATAAACTGCCACCTTTCCTGTGTCTCACTGCAGGCCAGTTTGCTGTGCTCAAGGTACCAAAGGCATCGCCGTGCAGTACAGGGTGTGCTTTTGTCTTGCTTTATTACAGTATTTAGGGGCTGACATCAAAGGCTTTCCTGCATTAGAGCGCTGTTAAGTATTTATGGTGAAATAATCAATTGCTGAAGTAAAGGTTTGGCTGTTGAGGCCTAGAGGGCTGAAGTGATATTGAGTGAAGCACTATCTTTAGTGGCCATTAGAGCATGATGGGTCCTTTTTTGTGCTGTATCTGAAACACAGGAATATTACTATTAGTAAGATCAGCCTCTTTAAAATGTTGGATGCAACTGGGCATCGTCTTCATGATATGGATGGTCTATTATAAAGCACAGTACAGTGAGGTGAGACTTTACAGCAAATATACAAACAAAAAAGAGTACCATTTCACCTGACTGTAAATGAGTCTGACTTTGCACAAGCAGTGGCTTGTTCTTCTTTAGGTTTGTGTTTCTGTTATGTTGGGAGTCAATACTTTTTTCCCTCAGCTTTGAATTGCAGGAATGAAATCTCCTGGGTGAGGTGTTTTATCTTTTGGCAGGAATCCAGTTTCAGTGATTATCAAAATGAAATCGAAGTCACGCTCAGTAGTATTTGAAACATGAATTTCATGTCTGCACTTCTTCAGTACCTCTCCTTGAGTATAATGAGTTATGCTTTCAATGTAACATATTTGCATTTACCACTCCCTTTGTTCTCTAGAAACACTGAGAAGTAGTTCATGGTAACAGTGGTCAGTTTTCCTTTATTAAAAAAAAAAAGGAAATAAAGGAACTCAAATTTGTGAAGATTTTAAGCTGTAAGGGAAGCAAGATACTGCTGATAAAGAGTTCTTGATGTTTTGTATGATTCTAGACAGCAGTGACAACATAGCCAAGGAGGAGGTGCCAAACAAGAGCAGAATGTGGCCTGGTGTACAAAAACCAATTCTAAAAGTAACTACAGGCACTATGGGATTCTATAAAATACTGTTTTCCTGGTTGTTATTTTTGATACATATAATACTAGCACTTGGACTTTCATCTGTTCCTTGCTTCATTAAAATCTATCTGTAGCTTCCTAGTCATTGTGAATTATCCTTTCTTCACCATTTAACATCTTCTCAGATAAGTAAGATTAGTGTGTGTGCTGTCTTTCTAAGCTTGAGGTAGACATACAGATTCTGGTAGTGAGTAGGGTTTGTGAACAAACCTGTCCTTGCATACGATGTTCGTCAGCTTCCTTGCTGAAAGAGAAGTGGCTATAACAATTTTATGACGGCAAAAGTCATCTAAGCAAGGATGAGACTGGCAGCCTAGTTCTGGGACTTGGTAGGGTTGTAAATCAGCATTCATGCTGAAGCTGCCTCATGTCATGGCCTCTTCCTCAACTGTGATTATTTTGGGAAACTTTGAACTTCTTGCACAAATGAAGCAAGGACTAAGTGAATCATCTTTCTGTTAAAAACTTTGAAGAGCATCAGTTCTCCCACTTCTTCTGAAGCAAGGATTTAACATTTTACAGGGCATTAGGCTTTCCAGTTGTATTTAAGGCAGTTTTTGAAGGTGCTCCCAACAGAGAAGTATTTATTTAAGTTCTGTTAACTTTGTAGACTGGCAACTTGATTTCCTTGTGCGCCTACCTCCCCTCCCCATTTCAAGACACCCAAAACAAAATCACCCAGAGCTCTGAAATGGTCAACAACAGTTCTGTTCCAGTGTGCTGCAAGCTGCTGAAGTAATTTTGGTCCATGGAGCTGAAAAGAGGGATGACACGTCTTCTCTTCTCCATGACACTTTTGTCACCAAATGCGGTCTTCAAGAGGACCATGGGAAGGAGGACTTTGAACATGAAATGTACATTTCTAACTTGGCTTAAACTACAGGCATTGCATAAGAGTAGGTAAAAGTGGTTAAAAATGGTTAAAAGGACAGTGGTATTGGCAGGGTGTGATGTAGTATTTGAGAGAGAAATTCTAGGGCTGGTCTAGCAAAGCAGGACATCTGTATTGAGAGAACAGGCATCATTTGCACTGGCAGCCTTAACTCATTTTTCTTTCCAATTTGTGGATGATGAGAGTAAAAGCCTTCATGTTCTTCAGGAACAAATTGCTGTTCTTGAGCATGGTAAAGAAAACTTTTGTTGATATGACAAATATTTGACACTTGGAAGTGTCTTCTTGGTTGAAAACAGGCTTTAATAATGACCATGTGAATCTTGGTGCTGGGACTGTAGTAGTGTCATGGCCGTGTTGCACTTTAGAGTGTAAAGAGCAGCTTTTAAAAATACCTTGCCACGCAAACCCAATAGAGACTCTTCTGATGTAAATTAGGATTCTAATTCAGCTTCAGCTTTCTAAAGGATTAAAAAAAGCCCGCAAGATGTGAAGAAGTACAAGATCTATTTAGGGACAAGGAGCCTAAAAATATCTATCCTGTTACCAGAACAAGAATTTTAAAACTGACCCCATGTCTTGCCAAGCTTTAAACTTATGAAAAATCACTATAAGAGTCAAGAACACTCATTCAGGAGTGGTTTGTATATTTTGCTTGTTTGCTGAGCATCTCCTATGTACAGCTAGAAGTCATTTCTGCAAAACTCTCCTATCAATATGTATAACATGTCTGGCTTCATCCAAATATCTCAACAAATGTATTTTTAAGGAATACTTCTGGAAACTATGTTTAATTTTATGGCTAGTGTTTTACTGCATTTGGGTTTTGTGTTGATTTTGTCTGGGGAAGGAAGAGAAGGATGGTAATGAAGCCTGACCAGGATGTCAGTGTGTGATTTGTGTGGTGGGGAGGATACATGTTACACCAGCTGTGTCACATAGACCTGGCTAACAAATCTGGGAGATGGTATTGCTGAGACACCTGCTTCCATAAGTTACTGTACCCCTTCAACTTTTCCATTTGTTTCTGTCCTGTTTCTAGTGGATTCTTACAATACCAATGTGAAATAGGTGTGTTTATCACTTTGGACATTATTTTTGTGATTACTAGACTTGCATTAGGGATGTGGTACTTCAGTTTTTGAGTTAGAAAATTTTTGGTTTAAAAACTTTGTATTTTGTGTCCAGGTATTGGCTTATCAGACATAATTCAAGCTTACAGGAATTGAAGTGGACTCACTTTCAAGTCTTTATAAAGAAGAATTAAGATTATTAAGCCATGAGTTTTGCAATAACTGCTTAGCAGAACTTGCTGCCTTGGTTTTTTTACATTGTCAACATCACTGGCTGTTGGGAAGTAATCAGGTGAAAGTTTTATTTTGCAGCTGAAATAAGATGTAAAACTGTTTGCTCTGTCTTCAGGTGGTGAAGAATAAACAAACCCAAAGTAAGTTTTACTGAACTAATTTGGTTTTCCTCTCCTTTCTCTTACAGGCACACAACGCCAGAGAAGTTCTATGTGGAAGCCTGTGATGATGGAGCAGATGATGTGCTTGCTATTGATAGAGTCTCCACAGAAGTCACTCTCACAGGTACTTTCTTCACCAGTATTTCTCAATATGTTCTTCTGTCTTTTTTATCTGTTTTGCTCTTGGCTCTCCAAGAAGATCTTCAGAACCTTACTGAAATTATACTGACAGAATTGATTTTAGTTACTCTTCTAAAATGTTGTTTTGTATTCTTTCTTACAAAGAGCTTTGTTGGAAATGCCTTTTCACTGTGGTATTGATGCTGTGGGTAACCAGGGTGATAGTGCTCGCCTCTTTTATGGTCAGACTGCAACTGACTCATCCAAGGTAGTTGGAATTGGTGCTACAGGTTCAAGGTCAAACAGGGAAAGCGTCGAATGCTGGGGTTCTGCAGCTTTTCTGAATTGTCCCAGTGTTCAGTATTTGTATAATTCTGAAACCTGCTTTTTCATAAAGCCTCTAGAAACAGTAACAGAAAAAAACCTCCTCACTGTAAATCTCATGCTGTGTTGCAAATTGGGATTCAAGCGTCAGTGTGAGTAGTCGTAAACACGCAGATATCTTTAACTTTTTAGTTTAATTTTTTTAAGAATGTGAAACCAATGCATAAAATCAAAGAATGTTGTTCAAATAACAACGAAATCAAGGCAATGGGAGAGTTCCCGTTTGATAATTCAAGAGTTTGGAGCCACAGTATTACCCGTCTGCAAACAGAGAGGAGTGATACAGTAGTACATACAATGTAAAAACACTCATTCCCTGTCTTCTATTAGGCTTCTTGCATACTTCATGTCAGTGCAGTGTGCCCTCACACTGAGGCTTTGTGTTGTAGGATAATTCTTGAATTTCTCCTTCCATACTGTAAAAGTAGCTGTCCCAAGTCTTTTTTTAATCTGCATCTCTCCATAATTACCGATCTCTTGTCAGATGAAATTGCAAGGTGTCTAAAGCAGGAAGATTCAAGCAGTGTCTTTGCTTTCTGGGAAAATGCCTTACTCTAGTGTGGGTGTTGCTAAGACTTTTAATTGAGATTTGGATACTTTTTTTATCTCTTAGTATGTTGTTTGGAATACTCTGGCCCGTGCCACATCTGTGCTGTTGTTGGTGGTTTTGCAGATAGACCAAAAGGTAAACTAGATCTCCTGAAAGAGAAGTAGACTGAGGCTTTGAAGGAGTGCTCAGAACTGGGAGACACAAGCACTTAGAGGTGTTTTTTTTGTCCTTGATGCCTTGATGGTTTCAAAACAAAGCTTCTGGAAGCTGGCAGGACAATACATTGCTGAGGAGTTTACTTGCTGTCCTGTCATGTGAATGGGCTTGAATTTATTCAGTTGATTGACCAGTTCAATTAAACATAAGAAATTGGGTTGGAATGCTTCCACATCCTTGCCCCCAAGCCCCCATCAGGTTTTTTAGAACCCTAGCAAAACTTGAGATCTGACCAATTTGCTTTGGAGTTTAATGGTTTTCCAATATAGTCATGATGGAAGCTGCCCAAAATTCTGATGTTGTTTTCTTCTGCTTTTCAGTTAAGAAAGATGTTCCCCCTTCAGCTGTTACAAAGCCTATATTTGGTATTTTGGGAACAATCCGATTGGTGGCAGGTAAGGAGAACACAACTGTGCCCTTTAAAAATACTTAGGCAAAATATGTGGCTAAAAAAGTTTTAAAGGCGAAAAAACAGTATTTGCAAGTATCTGAGGTTCTGCTTTCCTCAGTATGATGGACTTTCCTGCCGCTGCTGGAGGATGGAGGTATCCAAATGGAGGTTATCTGGAATGTTCATGTACCTCTTAAACCAGTAGATGCACTAAGGTGGGGTAAACCAACAGTTGTTGGTGTTTTTAGGAATGCATTTCAAATGAGAGCAGAGAACCTTCTCATCTACTTACTCATCATGACTGTTTGAATCTTAGCTGCAGGATTTGATGCAACAGGAGCTGGGAAGTTAGACTTAAAATCTTGCTTCTGCTCCAGCCCTTTACTGTTAAGGACATAAAGTCCTAGGTGTAACTTGAAGAAACCTCTCTCTTTCCTGTTGGTTTCAGTTTTCTGGTATGCTCATAGACTGCTTTTCTTAGTGGGTGTATATGTTACTTTTTTTTTTTAATTGTTCTTTCTAATTTACAGGCACATATCTTATTGTAATAACAAAAAAGAAAAAAGTGGGTGAGATTTTCAGTCATGCAATCTGGAAAGCAATGGAGTTTGACATCCTGTCCTACAAAAAGACCATGCTGCACTTAACTGATATTCAGGTAGGTGCATTAGTGAGGGGAATGTAAAGGAATGTTACCTTACATTAATGTCCGTTACCACAGGATCAAATTTGATGAAGCTGTAAAATTTTTTTAAACAACTCGTTGAAGTACATACCTTTTCTCTGATTTGTTCAGGCTACTCGGATGGATGTAGTATTTGTGTATAGATACATAGAAAATTACGACATTTAAGGTGATAAACTTACCTTGTGCTGTTCAGAACGTCATCTGCAGTTTATGGATGTGCATTTTTGCTGCTCTTAAGATGGTGCGCCCTTCTTGGGCTTCTGTTAAGTCTTCCTTGCAGCCTGACTGTTCTGTTAGCCCCTACAATAAGCTGCATTGCTGTCATTTTCTCTGTCTTGCTTACTTTATGGAATTGTTCAATTATGGAATTCCCCAGGAGGGAAGAATTGATTTGATTTTTTGGGGGAGGAGGGCGAGGTGGGGGGAGAGAAAGGTTGATGGTTATTTAAACCAGAAGTGCAGTGTGTTGATAAAAAGTGGGTAAGAGTGTCTAACCAACTGAGCTGGAAAGGAATCTGAGGCCCTTTCAGGAGAGGAATGAGGTTAATCAGAACTTGAACCAGAACACAGATTAGTTCTTGGGGTAATCTTGACAGTAGGTTATACCCTTTCTTTTGTGTTTCCGTCTTGTCTCTTTTTTTGACTGAATGATTTTCAGGGAACTGATGGCTTCCTTTTTGCTTGGAAGTTCTTAATATTATAGTTTAATATCAGTAGCTATTTACCTCATGAGAATACTGTTCTCTGCTCTCCACTGTTCTTGCAGACTTTGGTTGCAGTGTGCAAGGTACAACTTACCAGTGAACTGGTATCAGAATTGCAATCTCATGGTTCCATTCTTGTGTGGTAATCTCTGGATGATGTCATGTGTTGCTAGAGCACTAGCAAAATTCATCTCATCACTTCAAAAAGTAGTTGTAGCGTGTAAGAATAAAATATTTTTATGGTAATATGGAGACAGCTCTTCTCTTCTCTCATCTCAACAGTTGCAGGACAATAAGGTGTTTTTATCAATGCTTAACAATGTCTTGAGCGTGGATGGGTTTTACTTCTCAACAACCTATGACCTGACACACACCCTGCAACGATTGGCCAACACGAGCCCAGAGTTCCAGGAAATGAGCCTTCTGGAGAGGGTAAGGGTTTAATTTTATTTGCTGTCTATGTCTTGGAAATTGTCAGTCACTTTTGCATGGCTTGAGTTTACTTTACGCAGCTGATGTCTAAATGATGTCGGCATTGTATCCACAC
Organism: Pitta sordida; assembly: GCA_013390025.1. Taxonomy (NCBI): domain Eukaryota; kingdom Metazoa; phylum Chordata; class Aves; order Passeriformes; family Pittidae; genus Pitta; species Pitta sordida. The sequence goes on from WEKX01001536.1 coordinate 307,442, forward strand.
CATTAGGGGTTGTGGCTCAGCATACTGCTCCTCCCTTCCTCAAGTCTCATCCCTTGTGAGCAGCATGACGTTCTAGAAATCTATTCTGATGTGATGTCACGCTTCCAGATCAGGCAGTTAGGAGTACTTTCTGCAGTCTACTTTAAATGGATTTAAAAAATCCAGATTAGTGACATGGTCTAGCTGGGGGGTGTAGGGCTGATGGTCCAGTGGGTCTCTCCTGGCTCGGAGTGGACTGTGCGCCCGTGAGGGAACTAGGTTTATGTTCACCACTCTGGGGCGTGCATTCGGTCTCTGTACGGGCGTTAGATGGTGAGTTGGACTAGATGATCCTTGTGGGTCCCTTCCAACTCGTAGTATTCTGTGATTCTGTGAAGTGTACTCTGCTTCTGATTTTTGTACTGTACTCTTCTAATTGCAAGAAGGAACTAAGCAAAAAAATTGAGAGAAAGCAAGTACATCATTCCTTTCACCTGGAATCAGGGGGGAAGAATCCAAAGTGGACCAAACAGAACTTGTCTTCATACTCTTTTCCAGGATAATGTGGAATAGAACTGCTGGTTTTGTGCCTGTTGGTCTTGGGATGATGTATTTTTTCTGAAGTATTCCAATTCTTTATGTTTAAAGCCTGAGTTTAACATGCTGCTTTTATGTTAAAGACAGCAGCCAAATGCAATTTGAACTTGAAATTCACTTGTGTTTCCTGAGTTCCAGAATCCTTAGTCTGGTAACTTACTATACTGCAATGTGACCGAGGTCTGAACTGCCTAAGCACCAAAGTGCTGAAACCTTGGAAGTCAATAGCACTTTTATTTCCCAGAGAGGCGGCTGTGGAGTTGCTGGTTGTTGTCTCTTAGTTGCTGAAAACTATCTAAGCTCAGGAAATTGTATACTTTTGTATTGATTTTTTTTTTAATATTGGATAAAAGGTTTACATTTAGGGACTATTTTACATCATTGAGTGCTGCCCTGGTAGTGTGCTTGGCAGGGAGAGCAGTTGCTGACATGAAAGGATTGGTTTGTCTTAAAATTGTGGGACTTCAGAAGGTTGTTTGAAAGGCAAAACACAGTAAAAAGGCATCAAGTTCAAGTAAATCCAGATACTAGATAATTAGAATTATTTCAGTGTAATTTCACATTCTCATAGCTGTACTATAAAGGCCTATCAAAAGTATGGTGGCAGTTTTGGACATCTCCAGTTCATCTGTGCAAGGAACAGATGTTTGTGTGGGTGTTTGTTTGCTATCTGTGTTTGCTGGGTTTTTTTAACAGTACTGGTAGAAGGAAACAAGCCCAGTATAGAGCTGCTAAAGGATTTTATCATGTTCTTTCACTAGTTCAAGACACTGGAAGTAGGATGTGAACAGTTTCTGGAAGATAGCTGTATTTAATTTTTCCTGTTAGATAAAGGACTCTTGCAGCACTGAGCTTGGACTAATCCTCACCACCCTCAATAATGTATTGTCTGCCTGCCTCATCTTAAGGCTGAGATTTATGCCAGGTCTCCAGAGCCTGCACTGTGCTCTGCAGCAAATGTCACTTTTGTGACTGATCTGGTAGCTTTCTGGAATGTGTTCAGCAACATGCTCAAATCAGTATTTAGGTGAATTAGGAGTAGGAAATACACAAAGAAGATTGTTTATCCAGTGTAGTAAATGATATCTTTGTCTTTTAAGCTGTAAATATTAACTGTGAATTCTCAGAATTGTTGATTATTGCATACAGGACTCCTTGGGTTTTTCCCTTCCACCCATTCTAAGTGTTTTACCTTGCTGCTGCCCTTAAAATTTTAGGTAATTTCAAGTCCTGTCTACTTAGGGCAAAGACTGGAATGTTCATCCAGTAACTGCAGCTCAGTTGGTAATGTGTGACATGTCAGGCAACACCCTTAAAGACTTGAGAGAACTGTTCTTTTAACTTCATATTTAGTTTCTAGTTGAGGATATGAAGGGTTGGGTGAAGAAGGGAATTTCGTCTCCATTTATATCTGCTCACCTAAATTTGAGTGATGTGTGGATACTTTATGTTGAATTAAACAGAACTGACTGTCTCTAAAAGCACATTGGCTTTTTTCTTGCTGCAGGCAGACCCACGGTTTGTGTGGAATGGACACCTTCTGAGAGAATTTATTGCTCAACCAGAGGTAAACACTTTGAAATTATTAGATTAATAGAGAACAAATACATTTTTTACTGCAAGTGTGCAACAGTTTTTTGTAATTCTGTCTCTTTCAGACAGCCAGAGTTTAGTATAACGTGGCTATTCATCTAGTTTAGCACAGTGAGTCTTCTGCTTTCAAACTTCCACCTTGATGTCCATGTCCTCAGTAGTACTCCTAGAAAGCTGACTTTGGAGGTGTTTGGATGTGAAGATACCTGCCCATAGGAACCAAAGGGGAAATTACACTGCACAGTGGATGCTTCCCAAGCATTTTGAATTCTAGCTGCTTAGTTATCTTCAGGTATAGACAAGGTTCAGCTCATCCCTTTTTTTTCTAAGACGGTCTCACATCTTTCTCTGTGAGTTCAGTTTAAATTCCATTTGCCCAGTGAATAGGTCATTAAGTCTAAGACTGAGATCTTGGATTCTTCCCTTTTACTTCAAACAAAGACTAGCACAGTGTAACCTCTGAGTCCACTTAGACAGTCTGATCATTAGAGTACTACAGTTGTGGCTCATGGTCATTCACTTGTGTTTGCTGGGCTAAGCTCCTTCCTACTGGAGACACCAGATGTGTGTTAAATTCTCAAATTGTCTGCACTACAGCGACCTCCCCTCACGTCAGGACTTCACATTCATGGAAGCGAGTGACGCAGTGCTTCTATTTCTGTCTGAGTAACCTGTGGAGATGTGCTGTTGTATTAGGCAGGGCTGTTTCAAAAGGCTGGATTGTGTAGTGCTTCTGGAATGTGAAGATAGGAGTTGGTGAAGGGCTGTTGTGCCTGTTCCAGAGGCATATGACTTGGTATAAGGTTTGGATAGTGCTATGCAAACAAAGCTTGGGAAATGAGAGAGAAGCTGTGGTGGGAGCAGCAAAGAAAGCCAACTGTGACTGGTTAGTGAAAACAGATGTAGGAGGCAAAACACAGAAGCTGATATGTGAGGGGAAGCATGGCCTTGCATTGAACACAAGTGGCTTCCTGCAGGAACAGTTTTAGGCGATGAGATGTGGGATTTCCGACTTCCAGTACTGAAAAACTGTAAAGTTTTCTGGAAAGACCAGGTTATTCAGGAATGGCAAGATGGGAAAAACCCTGCAACAAGCATTTTGAGTATTAATCACATAAAAATGTATCTTACTGAAGCCCTGCGTTGTTAACTACATCCTACTGTGGAGGTAAAGCTAAATCCATGTCAAAATGTTTTCAATCCGTCATGTTTGTAGGAGAGTAAATCCTATGTATAGGAGGACAAAGCAGCTTGCTTTTTGTGCAGGCTGATTAATTAGGATTAGACTTTCACTTTTCCCCTCCTGCTAATAAGGATTACCTGTGTTGCTGTTTCCTTTTAACTTTACAAAGAATTGCTCACAAAGAATTGCTGCGCCCAGAAAGAACAGTAAAGCATATAAAGTATATAAAACTGTCACAAAATTCCTAGGCAAAGTCCAGTCATTCACTTATCTTTTTTTTAACGTGTTATTTGTGTTTCAGATCCACAGGTTTGCTACGCCGGTGATGCATGGATGTATCCTTTAGTGTTGTAAACTCAGTGCTGAGTATTGGCAGTCCAGTAGCAAAATGGTTGCTGATGAGGCTGCTCTGTTGATACATTGTGCTCTCTTACATCTGCCAATGTTAGAATTAACTTACAGCTTGTTCATATATGAGCATTACATATTGTTTGATAGCACACTCCTATGTTAATTCCCTTGAATATTCTGCTTTGAAGACTTATTTAATTTTGCAGGGATGGTTTGCAAAACTGTCTTTCAGTGGGATTGAAGGCTGACTGATATGGCAGATGCTCTTGTCAGCCTTAGTACTTTATCTTGCTATAAGGATGCATTTACTTTAGATATAAAATAAGGGAGAACAGTTTTGACTTGAGGGAGCAATTATGGATGTTCTTGTTGATGAATAAAAGGCTCCTGGGATGCTTCTCTCAGGCAGCTGCTTTTCCTGCACCAACGCTTTGGGTAACGGCCTTTTTAGCAAGGCAGTGATGAGTTTGTTTTTGGGAAGGGCTGTCTGCTGCAAGTAAGCCAGATGCTTTCTGGGGGCAGTGTGTGATCAACAGTAAGTCCCAGGTGGTTGCTCCTGGAGTGGCAGCACGAAAAGCCCTACCCAGTCTTGACAGTCCATCTCATGCCATATTCTGCTTTGTTCCTCCATTGCAAAGGCCCCTCAGGTGTGTGCAGGGAATGGCTTCCAGATGGAATTGGTTGATCTGATAGGACTATCAGTAGCTGGCAGATTTCCAGTCCTTCTTTCCTGTGACTTAATTGAGTGGAAGATTAAATTGTGGGAGTAGGCAGAGAGGCAAGGAAAGATAGCAAAAGGGAACTGTCAAAACAGCCTAATCTTTTTCCTGCTGGTCCTGAGTGAATTGCAATTAACAGTTGGCAGACTGCAATTAATGCCTTCCTCTGTCCTGTTTTCCACTATATAAATAATTAGCATAAGTAATGTTTTGCTGTATTTCTGATCTAACAAAAGACATTGGAGAACCCAGGAATTTGAAGAAACTGGATTTCTAGTGATAAAAATGCTAGGAAGAGCCCTAAGCAGAACTGTGCTACTACCACTAGCAGGTTGGGGTTTTTTTAAATGAAAGCTGCTTTTTTTTTTTCTCCCCACAGAAACCTAAATATATTTTGTTCAACTATGTGGACAGAGGGTCTAGTCTGCAGTGATGAGAAATAATGGACTTACTGGGGCAGCTGAGGCTTTGATCATGTAAATCTTTAACCTTTGTTTAATCTTTCCCTTGCTGCTCAAAAAAAAAAAAGAAAAAAAGCCCTTCTAAAGAATAATAAATCGTGTCTCTTTTTTTCTTTTTGCATGGAAGTTGCCAGCAGTAAATTGTCATTTAAGTGAGGACAGAGGTTGCAGACAGAAAATAGGGTGACTATTGCCAAGCAGCTAAGGTTAGAAGGTGACCTTTCTTGCAGAAAACTGTTAGCTGTACAAATGTTGAATTAAAGGGGATAGGACCTGGCAGTAATTTTCCAGGAAAGCAGAGGAATAGGCATTTTTCATCCTTAATTTATGAACTATGAAAACGTTCTGGATGGGGAGGACTTGTATGATAATTTTTTAGTTCTTTACAAACAGTATTGGCATACAGACATAAATCAAGATGTTCCATGTATATAATGTAGGTGCTCTTTAACATAGCTTAGTTTGTGTGACACAGCTGCTTTATGCCCCATTTGAATCAAGAATGTAGAGTTTAAATTTCACTGTGACATAGACATCTTGTTTACCAGCCTTGAGACAAGGTATCTGGATTCCTCAAAGAATAGAAGACTGCCGTGTACTCATAAGAGAATTGACCATTTTGATCTTTTGTTTGCTTCCCAGTTGTAGGTTTCAGTTTTTAGGGGCAAAGGATGAAAGCTGGTGAATCTACCTAGAGAAATTCTTTATGATGAGTGTTGGTGTCTGTTAGACTCATTAGCTTACTGCAGTCCATATAAGGTCCATTATGAGCAGCACAGCACAAAGCTAAAACTGGAACTGGTTGTCAGTGGTCCGTTTGCTGTAGTCCCAGACTGGTGCATCTGTCACTTTGGTGTGAGAAATGTTTACAAACTTCTTTGAACTTAGTGGCTTGGTTCCTTGATGGGTCCCACCTCTTGATGTATAAAAATATCCTAATAAAATGTTAGGTTTTTCCTTAGTGTTGTTCCTCAGTTATCACAATGCACTCGTGTTCTATTAATGGCAAGTGTTTTGACTGGCTGCTTGTGTCAAGAAGAAGCTGTTTCAGGGCTGGGGTACGCTACTATGTAAGAGGTAAAATAGACAATTGATTTATTTCAAAAATAGTGTTCATTCCATCTGTGCATGTCACTTACCTTTAAGAGTAGTTGTTGTAGAAAACAGTTAGGAATGTGTATTAGGAACCAAAGCATGATCTGGTATTTATTAAAACTGACTCTTATTTATTCCTCCTAGAGAACTGCAGAAGTTTTATAGTGGTTTTTCACACATGACTTTTTATCTGAGTTAAATGCAAGTGTGCAATAGTCCTTTTTGGTCTGGCAGTAAATCCAACTGAGAGCATCACTGATCCTGGCAGGGGTGCCCTGAGTGGTGTTCTCTAATTGTTTCAAGTTAAAGTGAACAAGGAAATGGATTTAAATTATTTTCTGTTCTTAGTCCCAGCATACATGCTTTTGCAGAAATCAGTCCATTTCTGCAGTACCATTGCTATTGAATTGTGAATGTTTCAGTGTCAGAGCACTGGCATTTCATTTTGTATTAAGTGACAATTTCTAATGCTAGAAACACCAAAATGTGTTGAATAAGAACAGTTCTGCCTAAGTTAAATCTGGTACAGATCATGTTAAACATTTACCAAGGGTGTGTTTAATATTGTGAGGCAGCTCTGGTTTTTCTGTGGGGAAGGGGAAGGGAAGGGAGTCTTGCTGAGGTACTGCCAGTGTTCTGCAAGCAGCCTGAGCTTCTTAACAAGGTCTTTTTCCTACATAGGTATTGATTCAGAAGGGCACGCTGCTAACTTTGTTGAAACAGAACAAATTGTGCATTACAAGGGGAGCAAGGCATCATTTGTTCAGGTAAAATCACTATAAGAAACGGCTTAAGATACATAGATACCTAGCTCTATCTGTGTCTTTAAATGTACATTGTGTGTAAGATATGCAAACAAAGCTAAACAGACTGAATTAGCTTAACAAAATAAACCAGTCTGGTTTCTTTTTAAATGTCAAGTGAACTTGTAAGCTCTGTTGTTTAAAACCATTTCCATTCTTTTTCAGACCCGTGGATCAATTCCTTTTTTCTGGTCTCAGAGACCAAACCTCAGATACAAACCAAAGCCACAGATCAGCAAGTCAGTAAATCATGTATGTGAGTGTTTGTTGTGTCCTGGGGGTTTAATACATTTCTGGGCTCATGTTCGTGTGATAGGGTAGCAAACTGTAATCAGAAGAATAAAAATCAGCAATACTGAATTGAGCTGTATTTTTTAAAAAGTAGTAGCAAGAAGCCTTGTATTCCTTACAATGAATTCAAAGGCTGAAAAAAAATCCAGACATCAATGAGGGTAGTTTCTCCTTGGATCTGGTTAGCAGCGCTTTCAGTAGCAGCACAACACTCCTGATCTGTAGCATGTTTAATAAGGAAAGCTGAATGGACTGGGAGAATGAAAGTAGAAATGTATTGGCACAATAGAAAACATCAAACGCTTTTCTTAGTTATAAGAATCATCAAAAAGATGCTAATGGAGATTTCTTGTAAAGCACAGGTCTGTCAACGCATTTCCTTTCTCTTCTAGATGGATGGCTTCCAAAGACACTTTGACTCGCAGATTATTAGCTATGGAAAGCAGATGATTGTCAACTTGGTATGCTTTCACTTGTTCTTCCTGAAAAAGCTGTTGTTCTGCTATGTAGGCTTTGAGTAATACTGTCTCCTTTTTTTCTTTCTTCTCAGGTTAACCAAAAAGGGTCAGAGAAACCTCTTGAGCAAACATATGCAAAAATGGTGAACAGCATGGCAAATGGAATGGTCAGGTAGGTGTGACATGAAATGATACATTCTGTGTTGCAAGATAAGCATTGCTTCTGAATCCCAGAGTGATCAGTTCTTTGGGAGCCTTTACAAACCCTCTGATTTGTTTCCATTGTTATTTTTATAAAGCAACTTGCATATGACCCATGCCCCTACCTCAGAGCTCACATTCTAAGCAAAATTGAGACTGTGAAGTGAAAATGAGACAAAGAGAGGAGACAGGCAGAATAAAGAAGAAAGTTCAGAGGCAGTGGTAGTGCCAGCATTGGAGTCACAGTATGTGATGAGAGCTGTGAAAACCATCTGCATTTTAGGAAAAAGAAATTCATGCCCTCTAGAACCAGCTTGTAGCTGAAGGGTGTTGTTACATTGATAACTTGGTAAGGGAGTGAGTGCTTTGAACCAAACAGGACTGAGATAAAGGAGGGAACACTAAGGGGAATGTGTAATTTTAAGTGTCTGGAGCTCAGTGTGACAATGGCTCAAGAGAGTGGAGAATGCACTTTAATTGTGAGAAATTCCATCTGTTTGTGGGAATATTGAGTGCAGTACACAGCTCTACAACCTGTCTGTGCTTGCTTTCATTAGCTTGTAGAGGGCTCTGCCTTATCCTTGAAATTACTGTAGTGTATTATTATCAGTTACACGTGTCAAAGGGCAAAATCCCTCCGGTAAACCAAAGGCATCCTATTTTAATAAGGATTCACTTCTGTCTAAGGATAAGTAAGGAATTGCAGATTATACTGAAGATTCCCTTCTAAATCCTGACATACTTCATATTTTTCCCAAGCTTCTTTCTGTTTGTACAATGTCCTACTGCTGCCTTCCCCAGGATAGTCATAGATGTCTGTTGCATTTCTCTGTGCCTTTTTTACTACCCACAGGGGCATGTTTGTGTGTGCTATTAGTGTGTGTATTTTTCTTTAATTTTTATTAAAAACGAGTTCTTCTAAAGTAAACTCTTTGCTTGCTGTCACACCTTGGCTGGTGTTGAAACTTTAGCTGTACAAAGTTTGTGGGATTCTGTGCATCTTTGTTTCCACCAGATGACTCTATAGCAAAGATGTAAAGTTATGTCAGGGTGTGTTTTGGTGATGGTTTGGTGATGTTCTGTGTATGTTCCAAAGCACTGTTTGGTAACCCCATTTTATTATTGCTACCAAAAGCCACTTTCTTTAATTGGTTTTGGTGGTGTTTACCTGCCAGACTAAAACTTGAGTCTTCAGTTACTTGTTTCAGTGTGTATGTACCACCTTTGTTTATGCAAATACAGTAATCCAGAAATCTTGTCTAAACTTTGAGATTATAAATTCTAATGCCCCGTAATTCATAGCAAACATATACATACAAGTGTTTAATCAAGCACCCTTCGTTAGAGCATTTATTCCAGAAACAAAGTGGCTGTTGAAGTCTTGTTCCATGTGAGCAGCTGTTTCATTTTCTCTCTGACAGAGATGGGTTAGCTGTTTAAACAGAACCTGTCTCAGGTTTCTAGAGAGCTTTCAAAGGAATTATGCCAGCAAACCACGTTGCATTTCCACACCTGTGTCCAGTTCAGACTGAAGTGAAGTTCCCAGTGCAGTTCCTTGGAAGAGAGGAGGGCAAAAGAATTCCGGTGGGGAAAAATTGGATGAGATGAAATGAGATTCATATCCCTTCTGTACATTCTAGGGGGGGGAAAAAATACTAGCCTGAGTACAGAATGAGTAACTTGGAATTCAATGGGTGCTTCCCCAGAGTAGTTGTGTTGTGCTAAGAATTGTAAATGGTGTGTCACCATGTTCACAAAGGTTACAGAGCACTTGATAAAATCCACAGATGTGCTGGAAGCCGTCTCTAAAGAAAAACAAATCCTCTGTCACTACATGTTTTACAGATCAGCTTTTTGCTGTAGAGTTTTCTGACACCTTTACTACAGTACATACATAATCTGAACAGGTGCTTCTTTCTTGGAACAGATACGTAGCATTTGACTTCCATAAAGAGTGCAGTCGGATGAGGTGGGATCGACTTCAGATTTTGGTGGATCAACTAACAGAACAGCAAGACGAGTTTAGGTAAGGCTCTGCAGTCCTTTCTCTTCTGTAGTGTTAAAATGAGGCACTTCCTCATAGTTTCTATTGCCTTGCATTCAGGCACAGTGAAGCAGGCCTGTAATCTATGGAGATGATGCACTTGTGTGCATTAGTGTTTCCACACCTCTGTTCTCTTGCTGTTACCGTGTGCAAGGTTGGAGATGTGGTGGGGAATGAATTGTAGAGCCCTTGTTACATCTCAATAAAGCGGTTCTGAGAAGTGTAGCAACCCTTAGTTGTGACAGGAGGTGCCTTTGTAAGATCGGTTCAAAGGTCAGACAGAAATGAGGATGCATACAGACAGAAGCCATTTAAAAAGGCTGCTTAAGTGATTTTATCCAATAGTAATTCCATGCATTGTTGATAGCAAACTGTTCTGTCATGTAGTGTCAGACACTTCCTGCTTGTTCCACAGGCACCTGTCAAGCTGTTCTCTCTAACACACATTGTTGTGGCACCAAACCTTGCACTGGCACTGGTCGTCAGCCCTTGCTGACATAAGTAAACCTCAAGGAAACAAATTCTCATTTTCTTTAGTCATATAAAAGTATACAAAATGTCCAAATCAATTTAAGTCTTTTTAGTCCCCTGAGTGTGTTGGTTTTAAGCACTTCTTGGACTTTGCTACTTGTAGACATGTAGAATGCTACGGAAATGGTTTACTTTGTCCTGCTGTTCTAATTGCTTCTTTCCTGTTCCTGAAATCTTAAGGTACAAAGTAAATCAGCTAGAACTTGTGGTTTACATAGACTGTTATCTGTAAGTACTGAGGTCTGGTGTGTGTTAGTTATTTTCTAGTGGATTCGGATGGTAAAGTTGTGACCCAGCAGGAAGGAATATTCCGCAGTAACTGCATGGACTGCCTGGATCGAACTAACGTCATTCAGAGCTTGTTGGCACGCCGATCTCTTCAGGCCCAGCTTCAGGTGAGTATTTCCAACCTTATAAATTCTGTGATTTCATTCTCATTTAATAAGCTGTAAGAGGAGGGAGACTCTCCATTTGGAACAGAAATACTATAATTGTAACTCTACAACAAGAGCTTTATGTGCTGGAGTTACTGTGTGATTCAGTTCAGTCAGTGCATTCCAGGACTTGGAATGCATTGACTGGACTGGAGCTTAACAAATACAGCTCCTTCTGAAAGCAAATCCCAATTTTTCTATCAAACTGCTAGTAAGCCTTGACATGCTTTTTGTTTTAGAGGCTAGGTGTTCTGCATGTTGGACAGAGAATTGAAGAGCAAGCAGACTTTGAGAAAATCTACAAAAATGGTAGGCTGTCTTCAGAGTTCAAACAATGACTTTTTCCTCCAAACAGAGTACATAACTTCCTTAATATTTCTTAATGTCTTCCTATTCACAGCATGGGCTGATAACGCTAATGCTTGTGCCAAACAATATGCTGGAACTGGTGCCTTAAAGACAGATTACACAAGGCAAGTCAGCCTTTCTTGCAAAGGCCATCTGGGGTTTGGGGATTTCTTTAAGACTTTGTATCTGAGAAGGCTGTTAATCTGGGGCTGAGGGCATAAATGAGTTTTGCAGTGGTTCAGTTGGTAAAATGTCAGACTAAAATCTACACACCACCACTCTTCTCTCTGTTCATATGAAAGGAGAAAAGGCTGTCTGAAAACAAAACCAAGGGATTGTGCTGTGAACAGGCACACTTGTATTGTGTGACAGAGAGAAGTGTCATTTTATTTTCCAACTTTGGCACGAGTGTGTGTGGTAATAATGCAGAGGCAGCACTAGATGAATGTATTTCCATGCTGGTATTCATTCAACAGAGTACATTTGAGCAATGACAGGACTGTAAATCTGAAATTATCTTCCTGAATTTCTACATCTATTGTAAATATTTTCACAACTTCTTTTTGCAGAACTGGGAAGAGAACTCAGTGGGGCATGATAATGGATGGCTGGAACTCATTAATACGTTACTACAAAAATAATTTTTCTGATGGATTTAGACAAGTGAGTTAAGCTTTTAACTGTGGGGAAGTGTATTTGACAAACATTGCTGTGCATTTTAACTCATGCCCTCCCTTTCTCTTCCAGGATGCAATTGATCTTTTTCTTGGAAATTATTCAGTGGATGAAGTAGAACCTGCTAGTCCTCTACATGTCAAGAAAGACTGGAAGTTCTTAGCTGTGAGTATGGAAACTTTATTTGTGATTGGAGAAACACATACAACCATTTAGTCACTTGCTTCACATGACTAAGTAGAACTTGTCTGTTTAGAACTGAAGCATCCCTATATCTGGTTGTATTTATATGATGCCTGCTTGTAGGATTAAACCCAGGCTGTTCCCTTGACAGAAAATGGAGTGTCTTTGAGGTATTGGAAAAACTGCTGCTTGCTTTTTTAAAATCTACTTTATCAAGTGGAGAGTGGGGAATTCTACTAGTCACCATCATTGACCATTTCCTTCTGCAGAAGTCTTGTGAAGATGTTTTTCTCACACTTCATGCAGAAGCATAGACTGTAACACAAACCCCACCTTTTTTCTTTTTTCAGTCTCCCTTCTATTCTGTGAAATGGGATATGGGATTGAGTTTCACTAGTAGCTGGTGTATTTTTTTTTTTTAACCCCCCCAAACTTCAATCTCTTTGAGCACAAAGAAGGTGTATTTTAGTTCTTAACATGGTTCCTGAACGCACCATTCCAAATTTTGGAGCTCTCCAAACTTTTCTTTGTACCTCAGTGCAGACAAATTGAGAATTAAAGGAACTTGGTTGTAAAGCAAGTAAATAGCTTTGCAGTACAGCCCATCTTAAAGGAGATTAAGGAACATACGTGCTGCTATATCAAGTGATTTATTCTTCTTCTCTTTCTTCAGTTGCCTATTATTATGGTGGTTGCTTTCTCCATGTGCATTATTTGTTTGCTGATGGCTGGTAAGTCACTATTGATTTTAACTTCATAAAACTGGCTTGTTTCTGTGTAAACGTCACATAAATGGTTACTAGTAACTATTCAGTGTGAAATTGCTGACCCTGGGATGAGCCCGGCTGTTTAGAGCATGGTGTTAATAACACCAAGGCTGCGGGTTTCGTCCCCATAGGGCTTTCACTTAGGGATTGGACTTGATGATCCCTGTGGGTCCCTTGCAACTAAGAATATTCTGTGATTCTGATTCTCAGTCATTCTAAAAGGTGTTCGAGGATTAGCACTGTTTCATTAATGTGGAAAAAGCCAGAGGTGCTACAGGAAACAAGGTTAAAACTCACATAGAAATTACTTAAGGGACAGTTAGTTGTCCCCAACTTCAGTTGCACCTGAGTAGACATTCAGTTTTATTGTAGGCTGGATGAACCCCCGAAGGAACACCTGTCTAACTTCAGGTAGAAGGACAGATAAAAGCAGTCAGAGGCATAAGCCTGTTCTGATGGGTGTCCCCTTTAATCTAAACCCTGTGTTGGGACAGGTGAAGGTTTGTGCCTTGAATTTTCTAACGTGAGGGTCAGTAGAATTCTTGACTGGCAGACTGATATCTGTAGATGTTTGTGCCATGTGTTCCAAGAACTGTGTGGCAAACACACCTTTCCTAGGTAAGGAAATAAAAAAAGACTGGAAGACTTGTGGCTTCATTTGACAACAGATCTCTGAGGGAAGGCTTGATATACGTATTTAGCTTTCGTACTAAAGTGAAACTCTAGTAATTGGAGACGATGAACTAAAAGGTGTATCTGACACTTCTTCACAGGTGATATATCGACTGAAACGCTGGCCTATGTGCTTTTCTGGGGAAGTGCAAGCTTTGGAACTTTTGCTATCATCCTTTACAATGGCAAGGATTTTGTAGATGCACCCAGGCTGGTCCAGAAAGAGAAGATGGACTGAATTTGTGTGTGTGGAAAGCGGCTTGGTACTGAGGATTCTTCAAGCCACACTTGGAGTCTCTACTGACCTGCTTTCCACACCGGATAGTGGCCTCTTGAACATTCTTCCTTGGAATTCCGGGGGGTGGGGGTAAGGAAACCGTGGTGGCGGCTTTCAGCTGAGACCTGACTTGACAGTCTTAGTTCCAATGGTGTTTAGAATATTGCATTAGTGGACAGGGCTCCAGTCTTACTGGAGTAACGCAAAGACAAAAGCCAGCTTTCTGGTATCTGGGATGTTCTAGAGCTTAAGTGGACTGCTTAAGCCCGTGGTCCAGCTGGGCAGTTTCAGCTGGCTTGTTTGGTCGTGACAGGAAAGAGCCCTGATGCTGTTCATGTGTCAGAGCACCCAAATGTTGAAGCATTAATAATGGAGCATCTGATGGTGGTCTCTGAACAAATATGGCTTCATACCAATAACAAGTCTAGGTCCAGACTTACAGCTGGATTACTTTTGTTGTGATAAAAGTCCATGTTAAGGAGTCCTTTGTGCATATTTGTGTGTGGATTCTTTTCACTAAATACAGAAGATTTTTTTGAACTCTAATGCTATTCTAAAATGAGGTCTTCATCCTGTCTTGTTTATCTAGAACTGATGCAATATTCTGCTAATCATTGTTTGGGTGAAAGGGCAGTGTAATTGGATGTTCCTGAAGTTGCAAGTGTCTTGCACTGTTTCAATACTACAGTCTCCATATGAAAAGCCAGTAGTTAGTAAGTTAAAATGTAGAATTTTCATTCTAAAGATGTGTAAGCAAAATCGAAGAATGTACAAGTCCTTTGCAGTGTTTATTGAACCTTCCTTACGCTAAAGTTCCAAAGTATTCCATTACTTTTAAGAATGGGTCACATCCTAAAAGGTAAGCTTCATATTGTTTTGCTAGTCAGCTGCTTCCATTCTTGGTTATGTTGAAACTATTTATCAAAAAAGGAATAACAGCCTGAGTGGGAAGCGTGAAGTCTAAAATCCATGTTTGCACTTGGGAGCAGCGGCTTGCTTTTCATGCATGATACTGTAACACACTCTTTTAAAAAAAAATAGAGTTAAAAAGAAAAGCTACAGACTAATTCGTGCTGGTTAATGTGTGTCTTTAAATTTAGTGCTTCCAAGCTGTATAAAAATAAGGACCAATTTTAAACGATTTTGTCACTTATTTTATATGGTTTGTTCAAAACCAGACATGGAACTTGCTTAAGGCGCTGTGCATTGTTTAATATTTCCTGTAAGTACAGCTGTATATTCAGATTGCAAGTATAAAATTTAAATGGGGGCAAGGGAGAAACATGTAGAATACTACTAGGACTAGCACAGTTGTCACTATTGAAGCTAGAACACAAAACACTGATACTCCAGTGTTCCCTTGTGTTATGACTGAAAATATGTACAGATTTTTTTTTCTTTTTTTCTTTTTTTTTTTTGCAACTGTTTATTTTAACCTTGAATGTTTCTGGAGGCCTCTCTGGGTTTTGTGTAAACATAACCTGTTCCTGAGCACTAGTACTTGCAAAGTATCTGTTTGCTTCTAGATGCTGTAATGGAAATACCAGTTGGTGGTTAACTGGAAAATCCTCTAACTTAACATTTTCAAAGGTGAACTCCCTTGTGGGCACGAAGTCCAAGCACACCATAGACTCGGTATCTGACAGTGATGTTTCTGATGGCTCACTGGCAGGTGGAGTTTGAAGGTTGGCTCACTTGTCTTGCAGTCTAGAACTAAGTTGTTGCATCTTTGGTGAAGAACTTGTTGCAACAAAGACCAGACTTGAATTGCTAATATAAAAGGTTTGTAAGACATAGAATAATGTAGGTTTTAGAAGTTGGAAGGCACCTGTATTTCAGTGCTTTGCAAAGAGTCTGTATTTCTGAAATCACAAATGGTGTACTCCTAAATGACAATAAAATGTTCAACTTTTCTAGATGGACTGTCTGTGGTGCATTTTGTGCATTGGAGAACTGTTCCTTAGGATCCGTTTCTCACCCAGAGGATGATTTTGTTTTGTCTACTCATTGCACGTGGGGATCTTGCTGTGCTGTGGTTCAATCTCACGCCGCGCTCAGGGTCAATTTGCACTAATGTGGTGTTCCAGCCTTCACTGCCCTGGCTGGAGCCCAGCCTGAGGGCTGCTGTGGGTGGAGTTCTCCCGTGCAGCATCCCAGGTGTCACCTCTGCTCCGTGCAGGTGGCTCTGTGCCTCTTCCCTCACCAAGGTCCTTCAGAGAGTTGTACTGACCACAGCAGCAGGTGCTCAAGGTGAAAATTCAAGCTGTCTTCTCCCTTTTGCTCTCACCTTCGCTAGGGGAATAGATTCACACACAAAGAAAATTACTGCTGTTATAATCTTGGTTCCTGCAGCTCTAAATTTTTTTTTAGATAAACCAATTCTTTACAGGTTCTAGGTCTTGGGTTGGATTTGGGTTTGGATTTTCTTTTCAAAAGTTTAAGTACTTTTTTTGTAGCTGTGAAACGTTAGAAAAGCCTGTTTTTCACAGACTAACACAGTACTCAGGTCCTGCCTTCCTTCCATTCATCTCCCTGCTTCTTCCATCTTCCAGTGCCTGCAGGTCCAGGGAGGTGATCCTACCCCTCTGCTCAGCCCTGGTGAGCCTGTATTGGGAATGCTGTGTCCAGTTCTGGACTTCAGTAGAAGAGAGGCATGGAGCTCCTGGAGCAGGGCCAGTGCAGGGCTACAAAGATGATTGAAGGACTGGAGTATCTCTCTTATGAAGAAGGGTTGAGAGAGCTGGGCCTGTCCAGCCTCAGAAAGGACGGCGGAGAGGGGACCTCAGCCATGTCTGTAAATACCTGAAGGGGGATGCCAAGGAGAAGGAGTCAAGCTCTTCTTGCTGAGGCTGAGCAGTAGGACAAGAGGCAAGGGGCAGAAAGTGGTGCACAAACAGTTCCACCTGCATAGGAGAAAAAACTTGGTTGTGCAGGTGACTGAGCGCTGGAGCAGGTTCTACAGTAGGTTGTGGAACTCCCTCATTGAAAGGGAGGAGAATACAGTAAAGTGTGAATGGTACAGGAACACAGAGTGTGGCTGGCTGTTGTCAGATTCTGAGGGACATTGGCTGCCTCATCACCCTTCTGGGAAGGAGTTTTCACGACTCCCATAATAGTGTGATCCCTGTGCACTGTGCTGTGCTGTGGCTTCAGTGTGTCCCTGCTACCCCTAACTGAAATGTCATTCGCATAAATCTACTTCTTTCTCCTCTATCTTGCAACCCCTGATCAGGTATCCACACAGTCTTGTCCATTTTCAGCCAGGCTCTTGGGAAAGCAAATCCCAGGAGCTGGAATGAATGGGCTGCCTGGGGAGGTGGTGGAGTCACGGTCCCTGGAGGTGTTTAAGAGTCGGCTGGATGAGGCACAAATGCCATGACGACGGCTGTTGGATAGACTGGACCGCATGACCTCTAGGGTCTGTTCCGGCCTCGCTCATACTGCC